>BGPR01000255.1:172041-231331 GCA_013235015.1 Araneus ventricosus
ATCATTTTCAACCCCCTAAAACACGCAATTTAGACTGCCTTTTAATCAATGCTTGTGATACCTTGTCACAAAACTCTCATCTGTTGCATTCTCTTCCGCCTTTTTTCATCCTTAGCTGTAGGCCTTAGGAAATTAAAGTACGAAATATTATTTGCTTTATATCTTCGGACAAAAGGAGTCTACCTTCTCTTTCCGGCCAGCGAGAAGGTATTTTTTTCAAAGGCTGTCAGGCTGTCACTTCACTGTTCATATTCAAAGAAAAGAGAAGTGTTATACATTTCCTTTTCTAAATCAAAAAATACGAAAATGAATATATCTTTGCATAATACGGGATTATTCAATGGCTGTCAGACTGTCGCTTCACTGTTCATATTCAAAGAATAGGGAAGTGCTATACATTTCCTTTTCTAAATCAAAAACTATGAAAATGTTGAATATATCTTTGCGTATACGGGATTGTTCAGTGTACTGTATGAGAACAGGTCAAAATTGTTTCGTCTCGTACGAATTCGAGTTATACGGGAATGTGCTGTAAGAGAGTCCACTGTATTCCACTTTATATGCGACATGGTGCAAATCTTCATTGTTACAAATATTTTCGAAATTAAAATCATAGATGTATTAGTACAAATGTTCTGCGTGTGATGTAATTTTAAATTAAAAATTATCAACTAAATTCAAATTATTTATGATGAATCACCTTTTTACTTGCTTGTGTTAATTTATCTCCATGTGAACGCATACTTGGTTGTAAGGAAACACGCCATATTATATGACATTATAAATGCTTTTGGCTGAAAGGGAGAGCAAACAGAGGAGTTAAAAAAAGTTGCTATACAGTTTATTCACTGGTTCAACTTCTCATTATTGTTCAAAAGGGACTTGGACCAAAATGTTTTTATCCATGGAAATTTTGAAAGATTAATGGGTAACTTCTTTCTAAATCAAATATATACTGGGCGTTGTTTTGGGTGAATACCAAAGAAGATTTCTTCAGAAAAATCCAATGTGCCGTTGTGGCTCAAGAAATCGAATCAGTGGAACACATGGTTATTAAATGTAAATTATGGAATAAAATAAGAGAAAATTGACCATTAAATTGGCCAAATTGGAATGTGGTCAAACTTATGGAAAACCAAGTGTGTAGAAAGAAGCAGAAAAAAAAGGTAGAAAGTCAGTTATTATTCTTAATTGAGAAACAGGATAATATTTAGCCACTTGTTGTAAATGCATCTGTACTTTATTTGCCTCAAATTTATGTACAAATTGTTGACTTATGTTTTGTACTCAGACCAACACACACTGACTAGTGGTTTGGAGTTGAGTCGGCGGCCTAATCACGCCACTGAGAAGTATTGCCTGTGTTTATAATGTTGTGGTATTGCCTAGTGGCGGACCATTGCCTTTTGTACCGTGTGGCTTCGGCCATGTCGGTACTTGTTTTGCTTCTCATTATTGTCACCAGTGCTACACACACACACAGGATTATATTATCCATTGGGCCCATGGGCGTACATGATTCACGAGACCCAAAAATGTACTATATTGATTTTATTTTAAGCTTGAACCGAAGAATTTTAATCGTAATATTAAATACGTTAAAAGTAAAAATATGATTACGGCTTGTACGAGGATAGATCCGAAGAAAGGTTGCAAGCAGCAGCATTTGAAAAGTAATTATTTTTGAGGGAATATTTTAATCCGCAGAGTGGAGACAGATGGTTCTAGTTGTCTTAAGGTAATTGTGCCAGCAGGTAGTGTAATTTCGCAGAAGCGTCAGAGTGATTGGAATGACGTTTAGAAACGTGGTTTCGCTTGTGCCACTTCTACAAAGTTACGTGAAGCCATCCGACGCAAACGCCCTGGCAAGTTTAGTGATGGTGTCATCCTCCTGCATGACAATGTCAGCACCATACTACTTGCAAAACTCAAGAATTGCTGCTAAAGTTCAAGTGGGAATTCTGGAGGCCCCCCCATACAGCCCAGATTTGGCACGAAGTGACTATTTCTTTTTTCCGAAACTGAAGGAACACTTATCTGGAATGAGGTTCTCTTTAGACTGACGTGAAAACACTGTCTCGATGGGCAGGGAGATGATTTCTACCAAACCGGGTTAAACAAGTTAGTCCTGCATTCTGATAAATGCTTAAATAGATTTGGTGATTATGTGGAAAAGTGATCGGCAAGTATGCCTCTTAATTCCCCTTTGTATTTTCTGTCGTATTGTTAATAAATATTTTTTATTACCCTTGTAAACTTTTTGAATCCACCCTCTTAACTAGATAGCCATCGATTTTGTAATGTTACATAAACACGTGTGTTAATTAAAAAAATATTCACACAGAGAAAATATGTGAGAAAATTCGAATCTATGCGTTTAGTAGAACTTATGTACATCACCAATGATACGGCAGGTAGCTGCACGGTGATACCTAATATCATATCGTATCTATCGGGATTTAGTTCTTTAATCACACTATAGAGCGCTGTAATGAATGTTGTATTACAATTCGCAAAATGTGGTGTGATTATTTTAAATACAATAATACAGTGTATATTGTGAGTGTAAATAATTCTAACTCCTAGTGTCGTCGCTCGATAGGGGCTGCATTTCCGAAATGCAATTCTGATGGGGCGTCAAATTACTCTACCGTAGGGAGCTTAAATGTGTTAGAACGGCCTTGTACACGCAACTTCGAGAAGAATTTACAAGTAAGCAAAAATAAGCAACCTATAACAAAAAAGAATAAGAGACAATACAGATAGGCCATGGAAAAATCAAAACCTCGAAAATGATTTCACTGCCTAAAGAGAAGGGGAAAAAAATCTGCAAAATAAAGTCGAAAATATCCTGTCAAAGGAATGTCTATCCGGGAAGTAATATAGCGTTTTACTCTGTTTGCTTGAGAAGCTGCATTTCTTGATCTTTGCATACAACACTTTTTTCGAAAGTAAACAAAAAAATAGATCAAAGGATCTGTTATATTTTATACGAAGGTTTTGCCTTGTTTATGCACCAGGCACAAGTTCTGTTTCTAGTTTTCTGTAAAGCCAAATTCGAGTGAGTTTTTTTCTAAGTAGTGCCCTGGAAAACATTCTCATTTATGCCTCTGAGTATCGTCTCTTCTCGAAATAAAAACGAGCACTCCATATGATATTTCTCCACATGGGCATATTTGCGTAGCTTCCATTTGGAAAAAACAGAAATGTCTGCTATTCATATTCACCGAGGTTTCCGAAAAGGATCTTCAAGAATTGGTTTTATGTACTCATATCTGTTGGTATATATACACAGACGAAATTTGTTTGAATGTTTTCCTTTCCGTAAGCACAAGAAAGAGAAACAATTTTTAGAAAAGATTTTTTTTAGCCTTTTAAGATCTTCTGAGAAAGCACTTCTAATGAATTCAAAAATGTGAACTTCTCATTAGCAAATTTTAACTTTAACTACTAAAAATATCGATATATTAGGAAAACTTTTGAAAACAGACATTTATCACGAAAAAAGTAAATCTAGGCATTCAAAACTTGCCTTTGATCACTATGAACGATTTCCAGAAAAATTCCAAAAATTGCTTTAAAGAATTCAGTTGAATATCAAAATTTGTCAAAGGAATGAAAGCTTTTTATCGTGTGAATTTTTAAATAGTTTTAACACCTCCTCAAAACTTTCAGTGCTTTCATCATGTCTTTCGTGTGCTTATGCTTTTTCTGAATACAAAACAAACATCAAAAATGCTATTTAGATTACACGCTTGTTTAAATAAATATTGATAACGACTATTTGCAGAAGTAAATCCTATGCATCACTGATTCTTCATTTTCTGCAGCTATTAATCAGTATAATGAAAAGCTGCTAAAGAATGAAAAAGTAAATTTTCTTCCTGATAAAAGAATGTTTTGTTATTTATTCAATTAATAAAATTGTTTCAAAGAGATGATACACAAGTTTCATTTACTCCTTTCAGGTAATTTTACAATACTACTTTTCTTCACGTTTTAAGTATGTTTCAAAACGAGTTTATTTGCAGAAAGCGGCTGGCATATTTCAAGCAGTAAGAAACAATGAGGACTTCGAAATATTTTAACACTAGAGAATAGAGCATTTCATTTCATTTGCAAAGTAAACATTGGTTGCCATGCAGCAATGCAAATGCAATAACTCCCATCTAAGCTTAGTCCTATCAGCTAGAGCTGTTATTATCATAAAAGGAGGTATCGACAGTTTAAAATTAAGTGATTTTCAGTTAGATTAACCCGTCCAGCGAGACACATTAACTGACAGCATTCACAGTCGCTCAACGCGTATGAAAATCAACCAGTAGCAAACCTTGATGGTCCCAAAAGACTGTGGTCATAACTTTCTTCATGGACGGCACTGTCTTGAACTTCTTATTGGGGTCGGGAGACGATAGATGCCTCCATGACATTCATGCTTTCTTCGTCTCAGATTTTATATGATGCGCTCATGGTTCTTGTCCTGTAATGATACAGAGCAGGAAAAAACACCTTCCGCCCGATCATTGTAGCTTATTACACTTCGCACTACAATCGCCGACCAAGTATCCGTCAATACCGCCATCTCCTAACGGAGACTTCGGAGTGATCCGGCACAACTAGCTCCATCTACCGGTGGCGTTTGAATGCTGTGATTTTCTATTCTATTTCTACATGGAATTTCGTAAAGGGAATTTTTTTACCCGTGAAAGCTCTTGTTACTTTACTTTATGAACCACCTACATACTAAAATTGGAACGATACAGAATGGGTTCAAAAGATATAAAAAAAAAACTGTTGTTCGATTAGAGGAAAACAGAAAGTTCATCTATTTTAAGTAGAGAAAGATGTGACCTGGGATTTCCATTTAAGATGCTTCCCTAAGTTATGTTTGTATCATATCCAAATCATATTTTTTCTTTAATTAACACACATTGACTTTCATAGATATAATGTATACTAGATTGTGGCAAGCTCTAAAGTAAGTAAGTCATTTTTATCTGCTTAATTTCCGCCATAAATATCCTCAACACCATTTTTATCTTCTAAATTTCCGCCATAATGAGTAGTTGTCGATAACAGTGAAATGTGTCTGGCATTTGTGTTTATTTTAATTTTTGAATTCCCGGAATGAAAACAGTAGATCCTGTGGAGTTAAGAAGCCTATTTTAACTTAAATGGAGAAGTGGATACTTGAAGGTACTTGATTCCAAACGGTTTTCCATGGAAATAGTAGCACAGTAACTGTTTAGTAAGTTATTGTGCTTCTTTAAAGTTTCTGCATATGTTTAAAGCTGTACTAATGCTTCTTCTAATGAAAACACCTTTAAGATAGAATTATCTTTTTGAATGTTTGAACAATTTATGTCTAAAATTTGGTATCATTTCGATACTTATGCCAAACTACGCAATTCTTTACAAAGGGGGGAGGGGAGAAGACTTAATTAGGAACATTCAGTGTACAAAATTCTGCGATACACTGAATGGGAAAAAATTTTCTGTGTGCTTACCAGGGAGTGTGAGTTATAGCCTAGCATTAGTGAGGTGTCAATATTACATTTAATAAAAATTTTTCTATTGGAATATTGTGTAACTGTAAATAGTGATATATTCCCCAAGTAGTTTCTTTTACCATAGTTGATCACATATTCACTTTTAAACTCCCGCTAATTTGAAATAAAATTAGGTTCCTTATAATTCTGTTACCTTTAGCGAGAAAAACACTTTTTAGCAGATATTTTTTTTGCAAGGCTACACGAAAGTTTAAGGAGTTCAGTTTCTGGATAATGAAAACTTTCTTAGACCTAACTTTTTGTAATAAACAAAATAAGCGTTTCAGTGACATTCCCTAATTTACTTAATTTCTAATTTCCTTATGTTGAATCCACCGAGGGAAAAAAACCACCATCAGATTCCAATTCCAAAACCACGAAGCTAGTCGCTTCCCGTCTCGAAAAGCAATCAGTTCGTCGTTGCAAAGCAAGAACCTCTCCATCGAGGCTTAATTTAACCCAACTGCACTGTTTGCTTTGGTTCTTGATAATCAGTTGCAAATACATTTCATTCCCAGCCCAGTGTTTCTATAGGTGGTCGAGAACTACGAGTTCATTTCAGAAGTGGTTGTAAATTAAAGATAAAACCGAATTTAATTTCTTTAGTAAACAGTCTTAATTATCTCTGCTTTAAGATTGTGTTAATTAGCAAATACCTTGTATACCAGAACGTAATGCGAGCCATGAGTTGTTATTTGTGTAAATAAAATTCTCCATTGTTTCCATCATAAGGAAGCAATCGGCCGGTCCGACAACAAGATGCAAATTAGAAAGTTAATTTTCCTTGTTTAGATTTCATTTGAAAGCGAATCTCCATCTGAGAAGAGCGAATTAGGAAATTATTTGTGTGTATTGGTTTCGATTTGTGGACTCTTTTGTGGTGAAGAACAGGGATGGAAATTTAGTTTTACATTTTTACGAAAATTCTGAACAAATTGTACGCCTATTTTCATGATTGAGCTGAATTTTCCTTTTTCTTTAAAAAACGAAATATTGTGCATTTTTCTAAAATAAGCTGTTGGGTTCACACAACAGACAGCACTGGTAAAACACGCATCGCTGTATATATATTTTTGTTTTAAGGATTGTGAATCTGGCATTTTCTATTCAAGTTTAGTTCCGATGTAAAAGTTCATAGATAGTGCGTTTGGTAAATAAATGTCTATTTTCAACGTTGTAAAAGCGGTATTTTTTCTTGATTTAAACTACTTTCTGTTGAGTCAGGAACTCAGAAGTATGTTTGTTTGCTTAAAGATTTTGAATTAACATGATGAACAAAAAGGGTGAAACATTAGTTAAATTTAGCAGAGATTTCGGTGAAATCATGGTTTGCTCCAACATAAGCCAATCGGGTTATAGTGGAATGAAATTTTTCTTTCATTTTAATTTTCTTGTGTTCGAATTATACAGAGGAAAATCACTGAAAGCGTTAAAAGTTTGATCTTGGGAGTCTAATGGATTTCGACTGCTTAGACCTGCTTGTATCGGATGAAAAACATTTTGAGAATTATATCCATGTTCGTGTATATTTGGAATAATAATTTAAATGTGGTATAAGCTACAAGAGTGAAGTGAGGTTTGTGATATTTACATCAGGATTGCAGACTACTAATTTTCTGGACATTAAAAAAATCTACCGGAATCGTTTTCCGATGTGCTATATCATAAATGTAGTATATTACCCATAAAGAATAATTTAATCACTGCGTAAATCAGATTGTAAGAGCTAGATTAATTATTTTTGGCGATAGATGGAGCCAGAGATCTGCTCAGGACACGTCACGAGCAGCGCCCTCTTTTTTTCTCATCATGTAAGATAAATCAGTTTTGACGCTGTTAAGTCGCGCGGTCGTCACGTTGTGGTAACTATGTCCCGCCTAACTTTCCTTATGGCTCTATATCTCTAATACCGTAATTATTCTTTATCATTAACATCTATCCCAGTCTTAATCTAGCTCATAAATAACTATGACTTCATGTATATTAGCAAATCTCTCGTTATCATTCTTTGTACATATCTTTCCCCCCCTGTAAATTCTCCCTATAGTATTTAAATAAATGTTTTTGTATTTGACTTGAAGACTCCTCGTTTATTTTATGTAATATTTTGTTTTAAATTTAATGTAATAAAAACTCTTAAATCCCCTAGACATAAATCCGATCTACTTACCCCTTAAAGGTAACCCTTCCGTGGGCATTCTATTTAATTGAACGGAATCTCGCATTATGCACTCGACCATTTAAATGCAAATACAAGGAAGCCCATCGTAATAATCTGAAATAGTAAAACGCGCAACAGTGATTGAATTTAGGAGGAGCCGGATGAAAAAGGACTTGAGATCACAGCATTGCTTGAGAACTTAGATGTAAAAAAATAATTAATGGAGAAAATTAAAAATCGTTTTGTTCACATGGTATTTTAATTTTAAATAAACATTTCAAATGTCGTATCTTAATATAGATATAAGTCTTTGTGGGTATGTGGATATGTTCCACATCTTCTCCTAAACCAGCTGACCAATTTCAATCAAACTTTGCACACTTATTATTCAAGACAAGACGAAGATATCTAAAAATCTTTAAATTAATTTACCTTTTTTACTGGAATTTTTGCTTATTTTTATACATAGATTTTATGTAAGAAGAGAAAGATCACCGTCAACTTTTCAAAGCGCAAAAGTTAATTAAACAGTCAGCTAATTAGAAATTAACCGAAACGTTCTTCCGCTGTAAGTTCGGAGCAAATTATCCCCGCAAAAATATTTTTATACCACCTTAAAGTTCAAAATTTTACCTTTTCAATGATACCAATTTTTTATAGGTGACATTTTTACTTACTTTAATTTTTCTTAATTTTTTAAAATTTAATAAATAATTGATTACATGAAGACGATTTTGAAATAACGCAAAGTTATAGCTACTCAGTTGCTAGGCAATGGTTAGACGTTAAACTAATTTACCTTTTTTACTGGAATTTTTGCTTATTTTTATACATAGATTTTATGTAAGAAGAGAAAGATCACCGTCAACTTTTAAAAGCCCCAAAGCTAATTAAAATTTCAATTAATTGGAAATTAAGTAAGATTTTGGCATTATTAGCAATATTTTTAAAAAATAAGTGTTATCTCACGAAAACAATTTTTTCACCATATTAAAAGTTAAAAAATATTCTTGTTCAATTGATATTCTCATTTTATTTAAACGATAAAATGATTTTGGATATTATAATGTTTTATACAAAAGTAGTTTTTACATCAAAAATATTAGGCATGAAAGTATATTAAACCCGAGCAACGCCGGGCATAACAGCTAGTCTGTAATAAATGAATAAAGGTGCAAATTTTTAAAAACAGGACCCAAAAACACTATTACCATCAAATGGTTATGCTTATGAGGTGCATTTGCTAAACTTTTATTTGTTTTGAATATCTGCATACTTATAGTGGAAGAGAGCCTTTTCAATTCAATTCAATGTTTTATTTAACATATTTATCACTTCCATTCATTCATTTTTAAATCACTATGTAAAAGAGATATTGCATTTTCGTTACAATCCGGTAAATTTATTCATAACCACTTTCGAAAAACTGCAACGATGTTTTCTTAAAGCACGCATAAAATTCCATCAACCGAAATTTACATCCGTATGAACTTCACAAATATATCCCGCGACCGACTATTCAAAAGCACATGGCCTGTTCTAAAAGTACCGTCAATACTTCTGTGGGCAAATAAAATCCTGATCCCAGCTGGACACCGCCAGGTCCCCGAGCAGGCCAAAAGGCCTCTAGTAATCGCTCCATTGAGCTTCTGATAGAGCCTGAGCCTGTCAAAAGCACTTCCCTTCGGGGAATTGACCCAAATAATCTGGAGGTGGGATCTATTTTTTCACCGCCCTCCATTTCACTATCGCACTGTTTATCTTTGAAATGGGTTTCGGGAAGTATCCTTTATACGCCACGTGGCGTCGTTGAGTCTGGGGTAAGGTGCTGCGGTTCGTTTTAAAAATAATGGGGGGTTATTATTATTTTTTTCATTTGTATGCAGTCGCCGTAAATCTTGAGTAATAGGATGCACGGAGAAGAAAGGAAGCATTACGTAAATAAAGTTGTCGAATTTTATGGTACGAATGTTACGTGAATTAGGTTTTCTTTCTTCATTAGTGAGAATTGTTAGCAAGAGTTTTTACTTCAAATGTTAATGGGGAAAATATTGTGAATTTCTTTTGATTGACAAACAAATTAATTATTGATAGGACATTCTAAATTAATCGGAGTTTCAATTACCGTAACCAGAATTGATTTAGAGATATAAATACTGGAACCAATTTAAGTGACGCAAGTGTATGTAACAGATATAACTATACTATATGTCATCTAACAAATGAATACACGTTATCGTTCACTTTACTGTGATGTCAGTCCCAGTCCTTTTCGTTCCTGTAAAATTTGCTTTGAACACCATAATATGGTGCATTTGATGTGCATGATGGAGTTTCAATTGATTTCTTTGAAAAGTTGCTGAGGTATTATCTCATAAATGTTTGAGGGAAAGTTCAGTGCTACCTCAAAGTTATAACCATAAGGGTTAGCGCATAAATGTATGAATTAAAGGGTGTGAGGAAAGTTCAGTGCTACCTCATAGTTATAATCATCTGTTCACCAAGGAAGGCTCTCACGTCCATGCAATGCGGAGGTGCTTCATCTGGTTTGAAGTATCACCATCCACTCTTAACCTTTCTTGAATATGTGATATAACACTTTGTATACTAAGTTGAGATTGATTTCTCCAATAACGGTATCTATAATATAAAAACCCAGAGATATCTGGGAGAGAAACCTAGATGTTTGTAACGCAGGGCGTAGTTAGAAATATCCCCGCCCCTTTAGTCTGCGTCATTATCGTACGTGCAAATCACAATTTCAGTTTTTGCCTCAAACAACTCAGACAGGTTTTTTTTAAGGCAAATTTAAGTTAAGCGAGGACCGAACCCACAACGTCTGGTTTGACGTGCAGTGTCTCGACAACTGCGCTATTGATACTTACATACGCTGCCGTTTTTCATGTATAAAAAAATCACGGAAACATCGGCATTAGTTATTGAATCGTAAATTTCACTTCATCTAACCATTACTTATTCATGCTGGATTGCAGTAAAGGTCAATAAGATGAGTTTAGCAGTTTCAGTTCTTTTTATTAATGCTGATTCTTTATGTTGCCTTATCCAGATGCCGGAATCCCAGCCATGTAAAAGTTCGAATGAAAAAATAGACACAACAAGGAGTATTGTTAAACGATAGCAGATATTCAACAAAGAATGTTGATCATAATGAAGCTTTTTAGTTGATTGAATTCCGGTTCTTTATAATTTATTTTTAACTAACCACTACTTTTTTCAGTTTTAAACACTGCATGAAGATCAGTGGAACAGACCATAAAATCAAAGTAGATTTCACATTCTTTGTAGACAACAGATTCCTTTAAAATTGTAAAATCTTTCAATAAACCTCATTTAAATGTAATGTTTCGTATAACTTTCTCACGAATTTCGGCATGAAAGTCTTCATATCCACAAATACAGAATGATATCGCCCCAAATAAACAGTTTCCATCACCAACACTAGGTATTTTACAGTATATTTGACAAGCCATTTTGATGGAACTATTGGGATTTATATATTTAAAATAATATGGTAAAACCCTCAGAGATTCCTCAGCCCCAACTACCTAACCGATTTCGATAATTTTTATTTCATGTTAAAGCTTATTATGTTTAGATATATCATCAAGGTTCGTCTGCTCCCAGCCCCCCTCCCATTTTCGAATGAATTCGAAAAAACATTTCTCCATCATACATTCTCTATATGTGATTTCGATTCCTTTCGAAAATGGGGTGTGGTGGGAGGCAGGAGACATATGGCATATCTAGACGTCATAAGCTTTCATATGAAATAAAAATGATCGAAATCCGTCGAGTGGTTAGGGCTGGCGAACTGTCTGAAGGTTTTACCATATTATTTTAAATAGATAGGTGTTACTATATATTTTCGTCTCAAGCGTACTACAAGTTATAATTTTTTTATTTCTTCAGCACTCTGCCAATGTGTTTGAGATTTTCTACTACAACCTTCGTTAGTAAATTTGTGACAATCATATCTGAGATACTGTTGACAGGATAACTGCCCGTCTAGACGGGCTCACATCTTCTAGTTCTTAAAGAAGAAAGGTACATTTGAATCACACTCAGACAAACTACCCTGCACAATTGACGACTGATTATTTCACATGGAATTCCATTGTTTAACAAGGTTCATCAATTAGCGATTATCTGTAATTATGGCAATATAATTGAAGTGAAGTGAAGACTGCACTGCAGGTAGTTCACAAGATATTATCGATTCTTTCTTCTTCTTTTGTTTGTAAAAAGAGGAACGCTTTTGAACATACATTTTTATACAAACGTATATGAGATTTTAAAGAAGATAATCCATTGGAATATTGAAAACCTATTTATGCAAATTTTAGTGTAAATAAACTAATAATACGCAATGCAAATTCATTTCAAAGACGTTCCCTTAATCTACTTAATTTTTCATTTCCATATGTTGAAATAACCGAGGAAAAAATAACAGTCTTCGGAATGCAATTCAGAAAGCAAGAAATTAGACACGATGTCTGGTAAACAATTAGTCCGTCGCGTCATGGCAAAGCAAGAGACCTCTCCATCGGGACTTCATTTCACTCAACTGTAGAGTTTGCTTTGGCTCTTCTTCACAATCAGTTGCAAATGCATTATATTCCCAACCCAGTTGTTGCATAGTTGGTCGTGAATTACACGTTCATCAGAAGTGGCTGCAAATAAAAGGGAAAACTGATTTCAATTTCGTGAATAAATGGCCCTAATTACCTCTGATTCAAGACTGTGCTTAATTAATAAACTAATACCGTGTATACCTGAAAATTTTACCGAACATCAGTTGTTCTTTGGGTAAATGAGATTGTACATTGTATCCATGAAGAGGTAGTGCCCGGCCGGTCCGATTCGGTGCGAGATAAGACGCACCGGAAGCTAATTTTCCTTGTTTAGATTTCATTTGAGAGAGAACCTCTGTTTGGAAGAAAGAATTCAGAAATTACTCGTGTGTATCTGTTTAAACTTGATGACTCTTTTGCGGCAAATAAGAGAATTTGGAAATTTGCTTCTTATTCTTACAAAATCTCTAAATGAATTGGGAAAATTACAGTAACCCCCTTTTACTTCAAATGAAATATCTTGCTTTTTCCTCAAATAAAACAATCAATTTATCGTTCAAATAATATTTTTCTTCCATTTGTACTTTCTCGTCTACGAAGTATACATAAGGAATGTAAATTTTGTAGTCGGGATCTTAACGAATTTTGCCGTTTTAGATGATGGAGTGCTCAAATATCCTTTTGAGATTAATGTTGGTGTCCCCCTTTTTGTCTCCCCATATGTATGTGAACATTATATCTCAAAAACATAACGATCTAGATGGATAAAATTCGGTATGTTGTTTTGTTAAAGTCTTTAATAATTATTTATAATCATTGTAAAAAAAAGAAAAAACATTTTTTTGTATTTTTCAGTTATTAATATTTTTCCTCTCCAAAACCTATATACATATATATTAGAAGTTTAAATTTAATCGGGGGGGAATGTCAGACTTTATATCAAATTTTTTTATTTTAATTTAAAAGGTAAAATACATCTACATTTGAAAAACAATATTGTTACGAAAATCGTCCGACAGGTGTTCAATGAAAACAGACCAACAATCTGATAATTGAAAATGAAATTTTCACGAATATTCCAGAAGCTCGAAGCACAGGTAGAAGGAAAAGAACAGCACTGGTAAAAATACACAAACAGTCAGCAAATCACTAATAAAAATAGTAACAGCACCTTCAATACCGCTTGTCGCGTATCAGTTCACCAGCTTGTACTGCGAGCAAAAATCCAAAGAGATTCAAGACGTTCACACACTTTCAGAAGACGTTTACTGATCTCAGAAATTCCGGGTATTTATAATCTTCCCGACAGGGCGTGGTGTCACATGGACTCATCTTGAACAATCTCTATATTTCTGTTCCTAACAGAGGTAGGACGAAAATTCAAGTGTTTTCGAGGACATTCATTTTGTCGCCGAAGTAGTCAAATTTGTCACCAAGCGCCCCAGATGGTCGCCATGGTCCGGGGTCATTGCCTTCCATCCAATACTAATCTCTGTAAAGCATTCTTTTCAACCATAAGACTAACAAAACGGTCTTACAGATTTGTAACAGTAGTAAAACGGACATGGCTGAATTACAATAGCCATATCCCTGTTAAAACTGCTTTAAAAAGTTTCCAAGTCTATGGTTAGGAGTTGATTCATGATGCTGGGAAGGCTAATTGTTATACCGCGTTTGTTATAAATGGAATAACATCTTCATTTGTACCAAGGAATTTTTGCATACTGCTACAAGAGTAAATAATGTTTTTCGTACGGTACGGCAAATGGAAAAACTAAAAAAATCGAATTCAACCTTTAACCCTTTGAGGACAGATGACTTTTTAGAGCTCTCTGATCAGGTTGGCGTACTTTGTACGTCATCCCGTTTTTTCTAACTGTACGCTTATTTAATTATACACAAATTTATTTTTTGTGGTATATAAGTAAGTTCAGAGTTTGAATGGATAGATGACAGACACATTTGTGTTCGAGTTTGAGTCGCTTTATTCTTCGTGAACTTGATTTTCCTCCACGCCAGTCCCAGAATCAGTTTCTTGGTCGCTGTATTCAGCCACTTCTCCATCGAGGAATAATGCATCAGATTCGTATGCAGCTGGTATTTTCTTGCTTAATTCTTCCAAAACAGGCGAATATTTTTCTATAGGGATAACTTCCCACCGTTTCGTGATAGCCAGGTTGGGTTATGGAGACCGTTTCATGCACTTTCAAGCGCGACCAGACCGAACTGGCTGATTCATTGTCAGTGGAAACTATCAGAGCAAATAGGAGGAATGTTAATAACAGGTTAGAGCGGTGGCTAGCATTCCATCTTATTTCATAGTTTTTATTCAGCTTATGCTACATACCCACTGGAGCAGTCTATACGCAATACCTGTCGGCAAAGAGTAAACATAGCAATATATTTCTGCAACACATTAATGGAATGTTAGTATTGTTAACTGACAGTTGCTCTTTTGTATGTTCTCAAAACATTCATGATTATAATGAAGGAAATACCTCAAAATGTATAATGTAGTAAATCTATATGTTTTTAATACTACTCAAAAAAGGATATAGCATTTACCTTTCAATACAAGGATAACTTTATCTTTTCTCCACTTGCAACTGTTCTTCTAATAGAAAAAATAATTTTTTTTCATAAATTTTGTTGCGACTCCAGGATTCAAAAATAAATTACAAAATGAAACATAATCTTGATGATAGGTATAAAAAATTTCAATCTGAAATAGTTATTCAATCAATTTTGATTAAACGGTTTGATTGGAGATGAATTTTTTACTAGGTTTGCTTAGAAATATAAAAGACTCTTCCAGAAGAACGAGCCGTGAAAATAACTGTCCCCCCAATACTGTTCCAGACGCCTGAAAAGGGGTCGAGACCCACAGTTTAAGGAACTCTGTCTCCTAGAATTCCTTACATGAGAAATATAAGTAAGCGGATATCCAATAAAATAAACATTCCTTTCTCATTTATATCAGCATTTCATAACATGAAAATAATAAGGATTGAATATCTAAAAAGACAAAAAATAATAGAAACAATTTAATTGGTGTGCACAAGTTAACTAGGGTCGCACACCTATTTATTACGTTGACTTTTGTAACGGCGCTCTTTCTTTTCTTAAACTCCACAGCTTTGGTAAGAGGTAAGATTTTAAGCCCTTCTTTTCATACTTTATTTAAAAGACTGTTTTAAATTTCTTCTTTGTGGATAAATGTTTTTCTTTCCACTATATTCCGGGGTAGGTTCAGGTCTTATAGGAAATTCATATTAAATTCAGACCTTAAAGTCTTTTTCCTCTACAGAAAAACTATTCTGGTTCTGAATCTGCATGGATGAATGGCATCTGATGACGTCATCCACTGGATTCTTACTCCTTATCGTTGTTTGTTATTATTTTTGTATTTTTAACTCTTTCACAATTAAAACTTCCCTCAATTCGTATTTACATCTATGAGAATAATAAGCATTTGTTTTCAACTTTCAACATCTATTTTTATGATAACAAAATCGTGGCTGTTAAAACTCTGTTTAGATGTGAATAGTCTTATAAGTTCTATACTTAATCTGTTATTACCGTTGTGAAAATATATGAGAAATATGTTATTAATTTTCTTTTACTTAAAATATGCTTCTTATTTTATGTAAATAAACTTTTAAAAAAATTAACATTGTTACGAAATTGCAAAGCGAAGTTTTCCTGACATGGCAATCTTATAGCAGGAATGTGAGTTTTATAGAAGTTTTACTGGAAACCAAGCCAATGAACCCTGACCTTGGTGGCAAATTTGGCAACAAAACGAAGCTTCTAGAATATGCCGGAATGGGGAAATTCAGCATTGTTTTAAAATTTTTATAATCGATTGAAAATACTTCAAAATGAACAATAATATTTTTAAAAAATTCTAGGCAGTTTTTTTTCATATTTGCAATCAAAATTCTCCCTCAGATGACGCGGTAACAACGATCCATTTCGGCGTGAAGCGGGTATGACGTCACAAATGTCCAAACTGGGGAGAGCTCCCCTTCGCTCGTTATAGAGATTTTGCTTTTTTCTATATTTTCAGACTACCTCAACAGATAAAATAATGTCGGAAAGATAAAGTATTGTATTGTTCCTAAATGTGTTAACAGAACTATAACGGCACCCTATTTATCTATATTATATCTATTAAAATTATATATCACGAAGCACAGTAAAAAACAGCCTTGAATTCGATATCCCTTTTGTTTTGAATATAAGTATAAGGTGAGATTTTAACTATCAATTTCAAAGCAAATAGTTAAATGTAATTAGTATTTTTCCTTTTAGATTACATGGAATTTATATTTTAACCCTTTTAGGAGCGGTGGCATATAGGATGTCCCAACTTCTTTAAGATTTTAAAAAAACTTACTCTTATTATTTTACTGCTCGTATTATTTCCATGGATATTCAAATGTTTCTTATATATATTTTTTTAAAAAATTCAATACCATTCAAAATTAATTAGAATATCTTAAACATAACTTTAAATTAATGACTTTTTGATGATAAAAATCGTTTTTATTTATATTGCAAGAAAATAATTCCCAGAATATTTGATGCAAGATAAATAATTCAGATTCAATGATATATTCAAATTAAAATCAGTCTTCAAAAACTCAGTTTACTTATCAATTATTACAATTGAAAAAAGGTAGATAAATTTATATCACCGCACATCTAGGGTTTGTCGATTTGTACATGGTATCCCTTAAATTTCTAGACTAGTCGCATTCGATCATGTTTGAATATTATCATAAATTTATATAAGTTTCTTTATATAAGTTATTTTAACCGGATTTTTTATATTAATTACTATTAACTAATATCTTAAAATTGACACTTGTACGAAGGATATAATTTATATTCTTCATAGTAGAGTAAAATAAAACTATATGAAATAAAATTAATTTTTCAAAGGCACATGTGTATTTAAAAAAAAATCCCTTTTCGGCAAGCTTGAAGCCAAAGGTAGATTCCTTTACGCTAATGTTACAGAAGTAATGAAACATTACATATTGATCAATACAGACATAGCCAATGACTTTATTGTTTCTACACATTGAAATATTTACGATGTGATTCTGTTTTCATGACATTTAATTTTTACTATATCAAGGTTTTATCATTCCAAAAGGTTATGCTGATTTATTGGTCAGTAAATTGGTCATTTTTTTTATATCCCAACACATAATCACTCAACACGTAGGAATCCCCTAGATAATATTAAGCCAGCCTATCTGAAATGGTAGCAAGAAACTGACACTTGACCCGAATGAAGAACGACTTTAGATTAGTTTATTTAATCTAGGTTACCATATAATTGTGCGACATTACTTTGTCATGTGGTAAAATCACGTGAGATGAAACATTTAAACATTACTAGAATGGCATCATTTACAGAACTCCCTGCTTACATAGATAATAGTCATTAAATTCTTAAGGGGACTTGGCACCCTAAGAATTCCGGAAAATCAATGAAAATATCGATTTTCAAATTTTGAGTGGAAAATGATCCTTGAACCTTTGACTTAATAATCTGAAAGTTTCAAAACAATCAGACAAATATTTTGTGAGATATGAAGTTATTTTGTCTAACATTTCATCACGTGCCACGCCCACTTTCAATGTTTAAATCCTGCATATTTCATGTGTAAGTTGCAAAAACACCTAATTTTTTCAATAAAAGCAAAGCAAGATAGTTGTTTCAAACAGTAGCCGTTTAATCTTTGTTTGTTTACTGTTTTACTGCTTTCGCTTCTTTATTATTCATGAAGCATATCGTCATCATCATCATCAACACTGCTTTCGCTTCTCATTTTTTTTTGAATTTCTCACTGCCAATAAAATTTCAATAAAATGGTTTTAAATTTTTTCTCTGTTATAATGGATATTTGATAAATAGTACTGCAGATCATTTATTAAATATTTTGACTAAAAAATTTGAAAAAAGTGAAATTTTTCGCATTTTTTTAAAAAAATTTCTAATTATCCCTATAAATGAAAATGCTAATTAATAATTATAGTAATAATAAATATGAATAAAATTGATAAGTTAGGACTCGCAAATGTCAGGTTATTGCTCTGAAAAAAAACTAGCTTGATATAAGTTGTTTTTATTGCAATTTTGTTGTTTTTAAAACTTTAAAGCTGCTTTTCTCAGTTTGCTTTTTTCCAAAATTGTGTCTTCTACAAAATGAAAAAAGTCGATATCTTTTTATTCTAATTACTTGAAATTTTTTCTGTTCACTCACAAATGCATGTTTAATAGAATTAGGGATGGATTTGTAAAAATTTTGATTAGAAATTTTTTTAAAAATTTACAAAGTGAAAAATTCTCATATTTTCCAAAAATTTTCACAAAATTTTGAACAAAATTTTTTTTCTCTGAAACTAATGTAGATATCAAAAATCCGATCCCTGTTTCTGTTAAGTACATTGAGAGGTCCCTTTAAAAAAAATTTGGAGAAAAAATATTAAAAATTGTATGAGCAGAAGCATTTTAAAAAAGGGTTAATTTTTTTTTAAATTTAAAATTTTTAACTTTGTAATTTTTCAAAGTGAAAAATATTTTAGAAATTTCAGTTTCTGCACAGTTTACATCTATCTACTACAAAATTGAATAAGTTTGATCAAAATTGTAGAAAAAAAATTGGGGGGTGCCAAGTCCCCTTAACACATAAGAGAATAAAAATTATTAAACATTAACACGTGTATATAATACGTATGTTTAAAGCATAGGATATCAATGCATCCATTTTGAACAGGAAATTTAAATTCATCTAAAGTTAATGAGATATTTTTCAATATAAAAAAGGATAAAGGGAACTCTTATATATCTTTTTTAGCTATTTTATATTAAATTTATGAAACAAATCTTGGTGCAGTTAAATATGAAAAATGAAATGAAATTAATTATTAATTAAATATGAAATTAAATTAATCTGTCAAATTAGCTAATTATCAAATTAACTATTAAAATTAACTGTTTGATTAATTAAAATTAACTATTTACTTAAATAAAATTAAATATTTAGTTAATTGTAACGATATCTTCACTAAAATCTTTTTTATGGCTCATAGTATATGCCAGTAATCTTAATCTTGTAATTATCTAATAATTATCTTAATTTAAATAAAAGTTATTGTGTTTGTATGTATGTTCCACATCTCCTCCTAAACCACTGGACTGATTTCAACCATACTTAGCACACTTTTTATTTAAGACAAGAGAAAGTTCACCTTAACTTTTCAAAGCCCAAAAGTTACTTACAATTTCTGTTAATTAAAAATTAAACAATGCTTTTTTCTTCTATATCTTTGGAAATCATTATCTCAAGAAACTATTTTTACACCTTATTTTATTTTAAATAAAATTTGCATTTCAGTGACAAAAATTTCATTTCCATACAATTTGTTTCTCTCATTTTTATATTTTTTCAATTTATATTGAATTCGTAACAATATTCTTTATTGTTGAAAAACAAGAATAATACGAATATATATAGTTGCCAGAATACATTCACAGAATTCTGGACTAATGCTAAAAGAAAATTTTATAAGTAGACTATTAACCATTTATATCTTGACCTAATAATGATTAATTTATTTTCATTCTTTAAATTAATGAATAATATAATAAAATATTCATTGAAACCTTTCTTTCTTTTACTTTATTAATTGTTAACGAAATTTGAAGTACCTATATAACAAATAATAATTTATGGAGAAAACAGCTGTCTTTAAAAATCGTTTGTTTCAATTGATATTCTCATTTTAATTAAAAACGTTTCAGATCAGAAAAGGAATTTGTGTATTATAATTTTTATACAATAGTAGTTTTTACATTAAAAATGAGCATGAAAGCATTTTAATCCGGAGCAAAGCATGGTATATCAGCTTGTTTACCGTACAAAAAGTAAAAGTGAATGCGGCTGATGGGAGCACATAACTTCTAAGTAATTCTGCTGTCAAAAAACTTTCATATAAAAGTAATTTGTTATGATATGGATAATTCTCCTAATTGAAATTTTCTTTCTATCTTCAATCGTAACGGAGTTTATGGGGAGTAATAAATTACTGAGGGGCTGGGGAATTGAATCATCAAGCCAGCTCATAACTTCTAAGCAATTTTAGCTGACAAAAACTTTAATATAAAAGTTGTTTGTTTTATAAGGTGATAAATCACCTAATTGAATTTTTTTTCTATCTTTAGTTGTAACAGAGCTATGGGGAAATGATAAACAGAGGAATTGAAAGTGGTATTTAATTACAACTCTAAAAAAATTGTAGCTATCAAAAAACAGTTTCAATACAAAAGTTACTTATTATAAAGAGGCAATAATTCGCCTATTTGAGTTTTCTTTTTCTATCGTCAATCGTAAAGGAATTACGGAAAATGGAATTTTCAGTCCCCACCATTTTAATTCCCTTTAGCTGGTTAGTCAGTCTATCTACAAACTCGGTCGATATTTTCACCGAATCCTAAACATATCCCTCTGCCGGTTAAAATCGTAATCGTGTCTACAAGATGTAAGCAAAAAGCGTTGCTATGTATATACGTCTCTACTAATAATATGAAAAGAACATTTCTGCCCTCTATTCTCCAAGGATTAGAGCTACAAGAATGAAAGGGTGAAGAGACTGCAACGACGAGAGCTTTCCAAGGGGGGGGACATATGTATAGATTAAATGCTTAAGTTGGGGGGAGAGGAGAGGGAAGGGTAGGAAAAACTACTTTCTGATCATAACTTCTAAGCAATAGAAGCTATCGAAAAGTTTAAATGCAAAAAAATTGTCTGTTATGATAAGGCAATAATTCACTTACTTGTATTTTCTTTTCTATTTAATCGCAAAAGGAATTAAGTGGGAAATGAAAATTTCCACCCCACCATTTCCACCCCACCATTTCACCCCCCATTGAGCTGATAGCCCATCTACGAACTCGATCGAGATTTTCATTATTCTTACAATGTCACTATCCTATACTGGTTAAATTTATACACACACACACACACACACACACACACACACACACACACACACACACACACACACACACACACACACACACACACACACACACACACATATACACTTTTAACGGACGGTGGTTTGAGGTCTATGTGGGTCATGATCGGTGAAGATCTGCAGAAATTTTGAAAGTCGTGTCATCAGAACACTAAATAGGTAGACTTCCTCATAAGGGACCCATCCTAAAAATGCCGTACCTGGAATTTCTATTTTAAGCGGAACTTGAAATAAGTATATTCTGTTTTTTGTTTTTATTTGATTTGATGGGGTTGTAGGCATACGAAATTCACAGATCATGCAAAATAGGTTCTTAGTTTTTCATTTTTAGGTAGATTCCTTATAGGAACTCTACCTATTGCAATGGTTCCTCATGACACGACTTTCGGAAACTTTCTGCAGATCTTCATCGAACATGACCTCTAGAACTCCAAAACCAATTCTTCGTTAAAAGTTTATATATATATATATATATATATATATATCAATATCATGAAAGTCAAAAATGTTAAAAATAAAATGGAGAGACTAAAAACGTAAAAAGCGCAGATGCTCATCAGGAAAAGTAAAAATCTATACGAACCGTTAAAAATTAGTGAAATCATAATGTTTTGCGAATGCGTTGGCATATAGCTAAAAAAAAAACATCGTCCTTTACCCCGAACATTATGATAAACCAAATTTGAATGAAATACAAACAAAGAAATGAAATTACTAACCTAAAACTGAGATGCTACCAACGGGAGACTTTTATCAAAGGGAATAACTGAACGCCGCGTAGTGACCGGATGTTTGCGAAGATATCAAGTTACTTGAGGTTGGGGAGTTTCGGATGAAGATTTGTAAATCGATGGAAAAAAAGCTGAAGGTTAACTGTTTTGAGGAAACGAGAAGATTAAAGAAATGCCACTGAAAAAGAAAGGAGTGTATTTAAAATTAATGTGTAATATAAGGTGTATATAAAAATTATGATGATGATAAAAAGGAAAGGAGTGTGTTTAAAACAAGGTAAATAAAAACCAAGGTGTAAATAAAAATTAAGGTGTATTTAAAATTATGTGTAAATAAAATTAATGAAAGATGATAAGAAAGGAAATGAGTGTATTTAAAATAGTGTAACTAGTAGTTAAAAAATTAAGGGTGGAACGGTAAGTGTTAAATAATATTTGAATTTGAAATCCGTTAATAAACGACTTAAAGATGCGTTTTCGAGGTAATCACATTAGACCGTCTGGCTTGAGAGACCCCTACCACAGCATTACCGTTTCCACCTTAATTCTTTTAACTACACTAGTTACACTATTTTTAAATACACCTACTTTCTTATCATCTTTCATTAATTTTATCTACACCTTAATTTTTATTTACACTCTGATTTTATTTACACCTTAATTTTAAACACACTTTCTCTTTTATCATCATCCTTTAATTTTTATATACACCTTTATATTACACATTAATTTTAAATACACTCCTTTCTTTTTTTCGGCATTTCTTTAATCTTCATCGTTTCCTCAAAGTAGTTCGCCTTCAACTTTTTTTTTTCCATCGATTTACAAATCTTCATCATCGAAACTCCCCCCAACTCAGAAGTAACTTGATATCTTCTGTAAACATCCGGTCACTACATGACGCGTTCAGTTATTCTCGTCGCGTCTCCCCGCTGGTAGCATCTCTCAGTTGTAGGTTAGTAATTTCATTTCTTTTATTTGTATTTCATTCAAATTCTCTTGGTTTATCAGTAATGTCTGGGGTAAAGGACAGTGTTTTTAGCTATATGCCAACACTGTTCGCAGAAAACATTATGATTTCACCCAATTTTAACGGTCTGTATAGATTTTACTTTCCTGATGAGCATTCTATACGCTTTTACCGTTTTACTACAGTCTCCATTTTATTTTTTAACATTTTGACTTTCATGATATTGATATATTTCCTTTTCCAATAAAATCTTCCTTGAATTGCAGCATTTTGGTACTCAAGTTGCGTTTGTAAGTATATTTTCTATATTATTTTATGTTCCCTTATATATATATTACACTCGGCTTCTTTTCTTCTACTGCAGATTTTTTTTCTGACATTTTTCTTGACATTTTGTTTTATGAATATTTATTTTGTATATGTTGCTTTTTAATATTTCTAAGTGTTTGTTTCAGATTTTGTTATATATATATATATATATATATATATATATGTATGTGTATGTGGGACGCTTTTTCCCATGTTATCTTAGAACACGATGACTGAGTAATTTTCTGATAATTTAACCAGCTGGGATATGTTGTAAGGACAGTGAAAATCTCGGACGAGTTCGTAGATGGGCCATCCAGCTCAAAGGGGTGGAAATGGTGGGGTGGAAATTTCTTTCATTTTCCATAATTCCTTTGCTACAATGAAAATAGAAAGAAAATTCAAATTAAGGCGAATTATTGCCCTATCATAACAAACAATTTTGATTTAAACTTTCGATAGCTACAATTGCTTAGAAGTTATGAGCTGAAAAGTGATTTTCCCACCCTTCCTCCCTCCCCAACTTAAGTACGTTTTAACGAAGCATGTCCCTTTGGAAACCTCGTCATTTGCAGTTTCTTCCAATCTCTTTCATTCTTTTGTAGCTCCTAACTTAGAGAATAGAGGGAAATGTTCTTTTCCTATTATTAGTAGAGAAGTATGTATAACGCTTTGCCTGATGTTATTTTGTGAACAATATGATTACGATTTTAACGAGCGTATAAGTTGTAAGGACGTGAAAATCTCGTCGAGTTTACAGATGGGCTAACCAGCCAAAGGGGTGGAAATGGTGGGGACTGAAAATTCTATTCTACCGTAATTCCTTACGATTCAGATAGAAAGAAAATCAAATAGGGAATTATTGCTCTAAAAAAACAACTTTTTGTTTGAAACTTTTTGATATCACAATTTTAGAAGTTATGAGCTAAAAAAAGCCATTTCAATTCCTCTCCTTATCATTTCCCATAGCTCTGTTACGACTAAAGATAGAAAAAAATTCAAAGTCGAATTATCAATTTATGATGAACGAACAACTTTTTATATAAAAGTTTTTGTCGCTAAATTGCTTAAAGTGTTATGAGCTGAAAAGGATATTCAATCCCCCCCTAATTTATCATTTTCCCCAAGCTGCTAAGATTGAAGATAAAAAAGAAAATTTCAATTAGGAATTATCATTATCATAACAAACCACTTTATATTGAAAGTTTTTTGACAGCAAAATTACTTAGTAAGTGAGTTCATCACGCTCATTTCACTACTTATATATAATTTTTGACTAATTAATTTTAGTAATATCTTTGTTAAATTTTTTAATTATGCGTATGATATACCTGGCTTTGTTGGATTGCAAAGATTTTCTGTATCATTTTAATGAAAAATTACTATTGTATAAAAGTTATAATACAAATTCCTTTTCTGATCTAAACGTTTAATTAAAATGAGAATATAATTAACAACGATTTTTTAAAATGCCCGTTTTCTCATATTATTATTTGTTATATAGGTACTCAATTTTGTTAACAATTACTAAAGCAAGAAAGGTTTTAATGAATATTATTATTTATTTTAATTATTCATTAATTTAAAGCGGAAAATAAATAATAGCTGGTCGCGATATAAATTGTTAAAGTCTACTTAAAAATTTCTTATTAGCATTCATCCTATTCTGGAAACAGTTTTCGTATTATTCTTGTCAACAAGAATATTGTACGAATTCATAAAAATTAATGAAAAAAATCGAGAGAAAACAAATTTATAGGGAAATGAAAGATCAACGTGAAAAACGCCTTGCTTAATTTTAATTAATTGAAATTTTAAGCATCTTTTGGTTTTGAAAAGTTAAGGTGACCTTCTCTTGTCTTAAATAAAAAGTTGAAAGTTTGTTTGAAATCAGTCCAGTGGTTTAGGAGGAGATGTGGAAACATATATACATAGCACACAGTTACTTTTATTTAAATTAATATAATTATTAGATAATTATAAGATAGATATACTGGCATATAGCGAGCTATGAAAAGTTGAAAGAAGTTAGTTAACAATTAATTTTAACTTTATAAGAAATAGTTAATTTTAATTAATCAAAATTAATTTTAATAGTTAATTGGATAATAGTTTTTGATAAGAATTACTTTAATTTTTATATTTACCAAACATGCGGACCAGATTTGTTTAATAAATATATAAAATAGCAAAACGATAGATATTAATAAGGCCTTTATCCTTTTACTATTGAAAAATACCTCCTTAACTTTAAAATTGTTTGGAATTTCTGCCTGGTTTTAACGTCGATGGAGATTTAAATTTATTATCAAATTCTGTAATCATCCTATGCTTTAAAAACACGTATTAAATACTACACAATGTTTAATAATTTTATTCTCTTATATGTTAAGAATAGTGACTATTACATCTCTGTCAACTAGGAGTTCTAAATGAGCCCATTTTAGTAGTATTTTAAGTTCCAGCCTAAGTCATGTGATTTTACCAATGACAGAAAGTAATGTTCGTAATAATTATATTGTAAATCATAGATTGAATAAATTAATTTTAAATCTGAGTCAGTCTTACTTCATTCGTGTCAAGAGTCAATTTCTTGTTACTGTTTCAGATAGACTGGTTAATGTTATCTAGGAGCATATGTGTCAAGGAGATGTTTTATTTCTTTTTATGACTCCTACCTGTTGAAATGATTATGTGTTGATATATAAAAGAATTGACCAATGAACTGACCGATAAATTCATCATAACTTCTTGGAGAATGAAAAAATGGAATGACAAAACCTTTATATAGTAAAAAATTAAATGTCAGTGAAAAGGCGTAATCACAGCGTAAATATTGCAATGTGTAGAACAATAAAGTCATATTAGTACCTCATTGATCAATATGTAATATTTCATTACTTTTTTGCAACATTAACGGTAAAGGAATCTAATCTGGCCTTCAAGTTTGCCGAAAAGTGATTTTTTCCTTGTGCGGTAGAAACGGCACGGCCCTCGAATATGCGAGGGACCTTCAGTTGTATCTTGCCTAATGGTAGCTTCTTTGAAACTACCCTTGTTTTGCTATGAAGTCCATTGCGTAGTTATCTAGTTAATATACATGAATATAGCTTCGTTACAGTTACTGAATGTATTCAAGGGAAGGTCCGAGCAGCGTTTTGTGTCCAGTTGCTTTAACGAATCTAAATAATCACAAACACATGTACTGACAGGAAATTTGTGTTTCTTCCCTTGTAATAAACTAAGACAGAGGTAGGGTTTACTGAAATAAAGTGAATAACTTGCTCCGTTTCAAAGTTTTCAAAGAGATCTATTAAAATACTACAAAAGATCTTGTCACATTTGAGTGCTGATTGCGGGAAAATCTTTCTATTTCATTCACAGAGAGACACCTTCCTTTTGTTGTTGTATTTTAACTAAGGAATTTTTTCAAAATGATTTTAATTCTAAGATACATCATTTTTCCTCTCCTGACTTGGTTTTACTAAATTGTAGTAATAAAAAGCTATTAGTGTTTTTTTTTTTATTTAGCAAAAATCTAACGATAGTTTAAATATTATTGTAATATTTTATTTGTTTCGGAATTATTAGTGTCAGCAACAAAGTTTACTAAGTTGAATTTCCTTTCATTTTTTTTTTAGACTTGTTCCTTTCTGGGAGAGGATTTTCCTTTAGAACCAACGCTTTCTAGAAGTTATTACCCTGGTAGGGGAAGAATTTGAAACACCAGATCCCTTTGACTTTCTGTGTGAGGCATTGCAAAATTCGGTTCCTCCTCGAGCTGACCTTGAACTGAAAATGGTGGTTTTTCAATCTGCTTGGAGTCGGTGATTGAAATTTTTTCGGTATGCGGTCTGGCCAGACAGAGAGGTTTTGGCTGAAAGAAGAGAGGGTCTCGCCTGTCTGGCTCTCGGCCGGGGTGCGGAGCTTTTGCGGAAGAATGGTTGCCGGGCCGGGCCACAGACGCAATTTTTCTTTAACAAAAACCTGCGGTGGAGACCTCATGCCCTGTGCTGCAAACGTTTGTTAGTGAGCTTGTTTTGAGGAGCCTGCTTGAGAGAGAGGCCTTGCCCTGAAGAAAGAAAAATGCTAAAATAACTGAGAAAAGGATAGTCGTAGGTCCCGGCGTGTTTTCCGATCTTTCCGAGGCCGGGGGTTCTCCTGCGAGGTGCTAGGATAATTCTTGAAAGTGCTCCTGCATACGCGTCCTTGTGCATGAGAATCCTGTACTTAAAACGTATCCTTCCTATGTGTTCGCCGATGGGATTTCCTTCATCTGCAACTGCTCGTCCTCGCCAAAATCTTCATAAAAATTTATTCGGCAAGGTAAAAATTTAAATTGAAGCAGAAACAATATATTTATCTGGGCCAGAACATCGTAAAAATTCAAACTCGGAGAGCATTGAGTTATCCCGACGCAGCATGCGTGTCACCATCGCGGAATTTCAATATTTCTTTTATGCAGATGGTGCGACATGATGGATGTCTGCAAAGACCAGCCCGAGATAAGTTTCTCTCTTTTTGTTTTGAATTTTCATCTTCATTTTTTTTATTTTACATCCAGATTACCAGAATTAAATCTTGCAGTATGATAATTTGAAGTTATCTTGTGGTAGGGTAATACATAATGCTAATCTAGTGTTTTAAATTAGAACATATCCGGATCATCAACATATGAACTCATGATATATATATATAGATAAATGTTTTGTTTTACAAATGTCTCTGTGTAAGTGTAAAGGCAGCTACTGTGTTATTAAGATGTATTATCATATTGAGGAGAAATAATTTTGTAAACTTTTTTGAATCATTTGAAAACATAAGCGTGAAGAGCAGAACATATTGATAATGTATATCTTGAGAAATTGAAATATATGTGACATGAATTTAATAGGGGAATAATTTAATGATGACTGAGTGTGTAAAAAACTTCTTAAAAATTTTACCTTATAGTGAGATAATTGAGATGTGAAAACAACATTTATATAGGTGAAACAACATTTATATTTTAAATTACTTTTGAAGGTCTGATTATTTTGTTACGTGATATGTATGTTCTAAGATAGAAATAAAAAAAGTATTGTTGATAGCGAAATCTGATAGTAATGAAATTTTAAGGATAGGATTAATATATTAAATTAAGATTAATGGTACCTATTATTTGAAATTTCTGTAATGAACAAGCTAAATGAGATGTTATACATATTTAATGTAATAGATGCAGCATAAATTGATTGAATTTTAAACACAAATGAATTTTTAAGAAAGAATCCTTTGTTAAAAAACTGGGTCGACCCTAAGCAAGAGTATCTATAATATCTGATACATTGAATCAGTTTCCTTTGATTGTGTTTTTATTATATTTGTTTTGGTGTTTGTGTTTTGAATTTATTTTATGTATTAACATTGATTATAAGGCAAAATAAGAGATGAGTATCGTATTGTAAAGTGGTAGGGACTAGTTGTTAATAAATGTCATTAGTTTATGTGATTTGGTCTCTGATTTATTTGCCACCCCTATGACAGTGATGGAGGTATCATTTGGTAACCTGGGTTAGCTTTATAAAATATAACATCTAAAATTTTGAAAAAAAAAAATTACACAACGCAAAATCTTAAGATCTTTATGAATTGTTTTGGTGTTGAATTTGGTGATTATTTTAATGATTAATTAAGAACTGAAATTAAATCGAGTATGCTAATTTGTGACTAGAGATAAATTAGGTATTTATATGATCAAATGCTATTATACTTGCCTTGCACATGTAAATATGATTTAGATCTAGATGCTATGAATCAAAGGTAATGGAATTGAGTAAATGAGTTTTGTTATTTTGAGTTATCTGAATACTGAGAGTAAGAAGGTATAATTAGTAGAAAAATTTAAAAGTTTATAGTTTTGTACTAATTTAAAGTTCATAATTGCACTTCTTATATCATAAATTATAACTCTGATAATAATTAATATTATAAAAATATCAAGATTAATCAATCAGTTAAATCCTTACAACACTTTCAAGTCATTTGAAAAAAATGGGCTAAGAAATCAATTTTATGCCCCAGATATAACCGAGAAGCTGCAAACGACGATACAAGTCGTGGAAGAGACGGACACATGTGACGTCAAAATCTAGTCGTCCAATGAGAGTGCGTTTCGGATCGCATCATCGTTTCTGCGATTCTAGTGAATTTTTAGCTCTGAATATTTAATAAATAAATTTTTGTGCAAAATTTCACTTGAATATTTGAAATTAGAATGATTTTTTTCTATAAATACGGATTGTTTTCACACTTTTATAAAAAATTCTGAACTTCCCCATTCTGGTCCTATCTCTATTAGTTACGGAAATATGGGAAACCTTCGAGAGAAGTCTGTGTGACGTCACATTCTGTCGGAAAAGGTATAAATACCGAGAGCTCATCGAGTGAATGAGTTGGAGTTTTGTTCACAGTGCAAGCAGGTGAGCTAATATATGCTGAGCGCTAATGAAAGTCCTGTGATTGATTTTAATTAGTGATCTGCTTGTATTGTTAATGTATACAAGTGCTATTCAGTTTTATTACCTGTCCTATGTGTTTTTCTGAAAAATTCGTGGAATAAAGAGCTATTTCTTTATTATATTTCTTATTGAACTACACTCACGTACACCCACTGAGCGAATTTGTAATAATATTTAAAATGATTAGAGCATACGTGCGATTGTAGAATGTTAATCGTTTTATGCGTCAAATCATTGAAGACATCTGGATAAACAAACAATGGCAGACAATTTTATCAGGAAGAAAAATTACAAAATTTCATCTCTTTGATAGAATTTCAAAATGAAAGATTTTGGATGGACAAAAGCATAAGGATGAATGAGCATGCAGAATTTATTTCGAAAATAATCTTTATTCCACTTTGTATGAGCAGACGCCTAACTTCAAATCAACTTTTGGTGTCTATTTTGCATTGAGAAAGAGATTAAACAGAGGAAAGCCAAGACGAAAAGAAATTGAAAATTTTCAAGACTATTTGAAAATAGATAAAAATTAGTTCATAAAAAGTTTCAAAAAGGTTTTTGAAAACTATGATTTTCAAATGAGGTTTTTAAAAACAATCATTTACAGGTTTATTGCAGCCTTTCTCACTCATCAAAAGCAAGTTGGTATGCCTCAGTTAACTCTTATGCACATTTTTAGTAGTTTTTACTACAGTTTTGAAATTTTCAGAATGCTGTTATGATTTCTCTCATGAAAAGCTAACATTTCTGAAGCAATTAGTAGGAAGAGTTTTCTCAAAATAAAAAGTCTGAAGTCTATTAATTCCGTCGAATACTTTTCTTGCTTTTGCTTATGACAGCGAAAAACATGCAAACCAAATCCGCAGTCTCTTCAGACCAGGAGATATGAGCACATAAAACACATTTCGGAAGCATCGGTTAATATGAATGACAGACTTTTCTGGGTTACTTTTTTGTAAATGAAAGCTATACAAATATGCCCAAAGGGAAGAGATTCATACGGCGTGTTTCTTTTGATTTCGAGAAGAGATGACACTCAGAGGGTATAAATGAGAATGTTTTTCAGAGTGTTACTTCGGAAAAAACTGGAATCAGTCTTCACAGAAAACTAGAAAAGTAGGAACATAACTTGTGCAGCATATAATCAAGACAGAAATTTCTGTGGAAAAATATAACAAATTTCTTTTATTTATTTTTTCTTTACTTTCGAAATAAATGTTCTATGAAAACATATTGAAAACCACTATTTAACTTCCTGGATATATAGTCCTTTGACAGGTTATTTTCGGCTTTATATTGCGGATTTTTTAATTTTCTTTTTGCAGTCAAGCCATGTTCGAAGTTTCATTTTTTCACCATTTATCTTTATTATCTTTTATTCGCTTCTGCTATGATTTGGCTATTTTTGCATTCGTACAAATATAACTTGCAGGCAAATATCTTATTAATAATAGAGGTGGGAAGAAGCTGCAGTGAATAAACGATATAACTTTCGGATGAAAGGAATTTAAAAAATCACTTATTTGATATCATTTTTCTCAAACAAGCGTTACATTATATAGACATGCCACATATTTATTACTTCAGCCTCAAATGAGATATCTGGTGAATCAATATATGTGATGCTAGTAAGGATCTTTTTAAAAACATCTGAAATGCATGGAAAGAAATGTTTAGGAAATAAATAAAACAGTATATAGGAATGTAGTCATTATTTCTTCATTAATTAAATTGCTCCGCATTTTATAAAATTACGTTTAAATTTTAAAAATTATTGGAATGACATCGTAACGATTGAGACAATGATATGGTGTAACTTCTTTCACCAATAGATCTAGTATTGTTCTAACACATAAAAACAATTCCTCTGAACTTTAGACTGAAGACTTTTACGTGTCGCTAGTCATCCTAACATATATTGCCTCTGTGGGTATTGTTACGAAATTTACAGGTGAGTGTACGGTAAAAGCAGTCCAACAAGCTGGATAAGTGAAAATGAAGATTTATTTAACAAATATTCCAGAAACTCGAAGCACAGGTATCACGAAAAGAAGAGCACTTGCTCAAATTAGCAACAAAAACAGACAGCAAATCTCTAATAATAACAGCAATAGCACCAGTAAAAGTCCTTAGCGTCTAACAACTGAAAAACTCGCAATTCCAACAAGACTCCAAAGAGATTATTTTCCCTTGTTTGCATCTCGGCATTTATAGCCTTTTCCGACGGGGTGTGACGTCACACAGAATAATCTAGAACAATCTCTGTATTTCCCTTTCTAATAGAGATAAGACGATCATTTTATCATATTCGAGGACATTCATTTTGTCGCCAAGATCGTACGGTATTACTTAGGAACATTCAGTAGGAACCTCTGTAAATGTCTCTTTCCAACCATGATACTTACATAGTAGGGATACGGTATTACAGTTTCGTAACAACATGTCCACAATCGAGAATATATTTACTTATGACTGTATTAGGGTAAGAAATGTATTCACTAATGCAATCATTTTTTGTTTTCTTTTCCTGTTTTTACATGCATCTAGTCTTCTTTAATTTGGTGAATTTTATTGCAGATAATAAAGGAATTGAAAACAAAAGTGGACGAACCCAGAATCTTCACTAAACTGAGCTAATCATGATACTTTATAAAAAAATGGAAATGAACCAAATGCTGTTTTCTAGTAAAGGGCATTTGAAACTATTTTAATCCACTTTAGTTTTTTTATTAATTTAAATGCTTTCCATACCAATAGGACTTCTTGACAAAAATTGCAGATTGCTCCAATTTTGTTTTCTACGCTTCATATCTTTTTATAAAGCAACTAATATGAAACAACTGGGAACATATGCAATAACCACACTTTAAATGTATACAGTCCGTGTAATGAAGTATTTATCAACTTAATTACCATGATACCAGAGCAGAGTATTGATTCCTCCCGGTATCATCATTCAGATATCAGAAATATTCATGTCTTTCACTCTGAAAATAAAAAAAAAATATTTGGACGAATGCAAATCGAACTATGAACAGCTGAGGAGATAGCATAATTGGAGAAGACGAAACAATTTAGCGCAAGGTCCGTTCTCCTAATAATCCGCTATCTAATACAATTCATGAATACGTAATACGAAAATGCAGGATTCGTATGAATTCTTCCTTCTTCGTAGAGATTTCTTTCACATGCAAGTAATGACTTTACCACAGAGGAAAAAGCAGCCCCATCAAAAAGGTTCTGAAACATTAAATATTATACCATAGTTTCGTCTTCTAAATAGCAATGATTTGAGAAACACCATTTAAACGCAACAGCAAAATTTCATTTGAAAAATGAGCCTTCTGTTCTTTAATAGAACAATGCGCAAGATTTTGTGAGGTGAAAATAAAAAAAAAATATTGAAATTCAACCAATTTATTCAGTAGCCCTCTAAAAATGTTAAGATAGCATCTAGATTCTGTTTTTTGCCGTAAAAGAGTCATCAAGTCGAAACAAATACACATGAGCAATTTCTGAATTCGTTTTCACCAAGCAGAGGCTTTCTCTCCAATGAAAACTAAACAAAGAAAATTAACTTTATTCATACCGAATTTCATGCATCTAGATAGTTCAGTTTTTGAGCTATAATGCCCACGTACAAATGCTGAGATAAAAAGAGAAACACCTACATAATTTCTCGAAAGGTTATTATTTGCACTCTCCATGGTTTAAAACGGCGAAATTCGTCAAGAGCCCAACAGTTTAACGATTTCAGTACTTTTCTTATGTTTACTTTGTACCCGAGAAAGAACAAATGGAAGTAAAATGTTATTTGGACGATAAATGGTTTCTTTTATTTGAGGAAAAAGCAAGACATTTCGCTTGACGTAAAAAGGGCATATTGGAATTTGACCAATTCATTTAGCGGTTTCGTAAGAATCAGAAGCCAATTTCAAGATTCTCTTATTTGCAGCAAAAGAGCCATCAAGTTTTAGCAAATACACACGGGTAATTTCTTAATTCGTTCTTCCCAAACAGAGGTTCTCTCTCAAATTAAATCTAAACAAGGGAAATTATCTTTCTTATGCGCGTCTTATCTCGAACAAAGTCGGGCCGGCCGGGAATTTCCTCTTGATGGATACAATGGAGAATCCCATTTACCCAAATAACAACTGGTGAATTTTCGGGTATACACGGTATTAGTTTGCTAATTAAGCAAAATCTTGAATCAGAAGTAATTAAGGCTGTTTACTCAAGAAATTGAACTAGGTTTTCCCTTTAATTTGCAGCCACTTCTGTAATGAACTTGTAATTTATGACTACCTACGCAACCACTGAGCTTGGAATTGAGTGTATTTGCAACTGATTGTCAAGAAGAGCCAAAGCAAGCTTTGCAGTGGGGGGAAATGAAATCCCGATGGAAAGGTCTCTTGCTTTGAAACGACGGAACTGATTGCTCACCTTGACGGGAAATGACTAGCTTCGTGGTTTTCGAACTTGTTTCCGAAATCTGTTTTTTGCCTCGTTGATTTCATCACATGGAAATGAGAAATTAAGTAAATTTGGGAACGTTCATGATCTGAGAGTGGTTTAAATACTTGGCTTATTAAAGAGAACTTACATTTTAAAAGCTATTTTGTGCCCCAAAAAAATAAGTTCCTTAAAAATACTGACAAAGCAGGTGTGCATTTTCCTGCATCTAATGGTGGTAGAATGTAATTTTTTGTCTTTCTTACTTCTACTAATTGGCATTAAGGATATATTTTTCTTGAGTATTTCTTGATTTCTCTTCTTTCGAATATCGGAATGCTTTGGGTCACATGAGATTTCAGCGAAATTCTTGGTGAATATTTCTTGACTATTTGTGGGATTCTCATACAGAAAAGTATTCCTGTTGTTATTTTGAATAATCTCAGATGAGTGACGCCTTGATAAAGTTCATCTGGTGGATTCTTTAAACTTATTCATTGTTCACTCTTAATTTCTAAAGAATTTTCATTTTGTTAGGTGTCTTTTTGTATTTTCAATGTTTTCTTGGTCGCTTGCTGCATTTTGAACGCTCCAGAAGCTTTGGTTGTATCTTATTTTAATTTAATTCTTAATGATTTATGTCTTTAAGTTTAGCATTAATATTTTAGTTGCTTAGTAAAAATATTGAATAGCTTTGCATAAATTGTTTTTCTGGATACGGTTAAAAGAGTCGGAAGAAACGTGAATTTTTTCAAAGAAAGAGGAGCGTGAACTTCGGAATGCGACCAACAAAGATAACAAACAAATTACAGTAGAACCCCGGTAATCAGAACTAATTGGGGCTGACCTCTGTTCGGATTACGGGGAATTCGGCCTTTCCAGGAAATTCGGGAAAATATACCTGATATACCAAATGCAGTAGAGTATTAACTCTGGGTGCTCTGAGAAAGCGTGCGGAAAGAGCAAGCGGCGATTCACACGGTACTGAAGCAAACAAGTTGAGGGTAAAAAGAAGATATCTGAGTTTAGTTCTACTAATTAAGGTGATGTATTCTTTCTTAAAGACCACTTCAAACACTTTTTTAAGTTAGGAATAAACGTTAGCTTTGTTTCTGATTCGTAATTGTTATTTTTTATTCATTTTTTAGTAAAAAGTATTCAGAAAATTAACATAAAGTTGTTTTGATTATCCGGAATTTCGGATTACCGGGGTTCTACTGTACTTATGAAAAGAATCGGATATATTTCAAGTTGAAATTTATTTATTCGTCTCCGTTGTTTACTACGTAAACATGAGGTTCTAAAGCTGCATTTTTTCTTCTTGTGAAGAACAAAATCATGAATCCGCTTTCTGCAGTCCATTGAATCATTTCTTGAAATTAGACATAAAAAATCTGTATAATTTTATAATTAGGTTAAAAAATATATAAGGGATTTTAAAAATTCTATATGCTGATTTTCAGACAAGAAATTAGTTTCAACTTCGTTTACTGATATTTTCTTATTTACCGCCTTTGAAAGTCAATACTGGTTGAAATTATAGAAAAAATGCATCTATTCATGACTGAATCAATAGAAAAATTAATTATGCTTACTTTATAATTCCGACTTTTTTGTCTGTACACCGATATTTTGATAAAAACATTTGCACTTACAAGGACTGAATAACATTTAATGTATTGTGATATTTTAGCCATAACTTATTTAAAATGTTTTATTTGTTATTAAAATTAAATACAGATAATTAACGATTAATACTGATATTAACATAATCATGGCTGAGAAGAATAATCATTTCTTTGCTAATATTTTTTTAATTAGAAAATTTCAGAAATGGGGTGTTGATATATGTTGCTGGAAGTATCCACCGTATATACTGAGTTTGTGAGATTGTAATTGCTCTGGTTTGCAATATGGTATTTTTTAATATTACCACAAGAATAAATATTTGTGCACAAACTGTATGGCAACATATATAAAGGAATACAATTCGGAAGTATGATCAACATTTTAAAATAGACACCTATATCCTCATCAAATTAGTGTAATTTAGCACGGCATCTGCTGAATACGGATCAGATGCAGTCCCCGAAAAGGCAAATACACTGCTAACAAAAATCAGAGGAAATTTAAAAATGAATATGGAATGGCTGAAAGAAGAAGCATTTTTCCCCATTAAACAAGAACACAAGGGTTTATATCTTGCTGTTTGCTTTTCTGATGTCCTTATTTAATAATACGAAGAATAAAAATCAAATGCTTCTTTTATTAATAACTGTGCTCGTTCTAGACAATTTATGTGCCGAAAAACAACAAAGTGAAGGTATTTCGCACACATCTCTTAATGCGTGTGCACTCTCCAACTTCTGTGTGTAAGCCAATCTCTAGCACACAGCGAACACTTTCGGAAAATTAGATATCTCGCCCATAAAGATGAATATGTTAACACTCGATGATCGAAGAAAACCAGAAAAAATGTAAGAAGACAGAAAATGAATTAACACGCGAGAGACAAAAGTTGGGGCTGCAAAGCGATTACCCCTCGAAATCTCAAAACTCGCCAAGTGCGCATAACTGAGTGATAAATCGGGAGACGAAAGACCCTTCCTCCTTTTGATTTTAAACTGGCCATAGTTGCAATTCCCCCAGCCCTGGTTTACGTGCTGCCAACTGATGCTCTTGTTCTTTCTTTCTTTTGCAATAGTATGCATAATTCTAGACATATAGATAAATATATCGGCAATAAAAATGACTACACAGTCGCATTGATTTCTTCTCAAACTAATTTAATTTTTTTTATAGTCATAAAAATAAATATATTCTTTTAAACATTCAACATCTGTGTATAGGTTAATAATATCCTTAGCAAGTAAAGTTGATTTCAAATACATTTTCAATGTAGCACTATATTCGATTTGTTCACTTTCAAATAAATTCAAAAATATTCCCTACTATCGAAACATTTACAAGCATTTCATTGTTTCTATTTGCTTCGGTATGCTGGTAGTTTTCAGTAAATAAACTCGTTTTAAACTTATATTTAAAAATAATGGAACAAAGCAAGCGATTGTAGGATATGTTGCTAGCAAAAAATAAGCATATACTGTGGATCAGTTCTTCGAATCAATTTGTTTTAATAAATAAGGAACAAAAGATTCATTTATCCGGCAGAAAATTACTTCGTTTCGTCTCTTTTGTAAGGTTTGAAAATAAAGATTATTAACGAGACAAAAATGCAAATGTGTAAAAAAAAACTTTATTACGTTCCATTTAAGAAAGCACCTCATGTAAATGAAATTGTTGATGTTTACTTTGCATTGAGAAAGAGCATAAACACACGAAAGATACTCGGAAAAGACTGAAAAATCTGGGAAGGGAAAAAATATTTAAATTTGCGTAGGTTAAAGGCTTTTATGTCTGTGGATAATTTTTATTTTCTATTGAATTCTTTAAAAACAATTTTAAAACAATCTCTGAAATCGTTCTGAGAGATCAAAAGGAAGTTTTAAATGCCCCAATTTACTCTTTTCCGAATAGAAATAGATTTTCGTAAGTTTTTCTTGACTTCAAGTTTAGATTTTTGTAACGAGAAGCTGACATTTCTGAAATCATTAGCAGGAAGTATTTTCTCAAAGATCTACAGGAGGCTAAAAAACATTTTAGAAAAAAAAATTTTCCTTCTTTTGCCTACAAAACGGAAAACATGCAAACAAATTTTGTCTGTTTGTACCAAGCAGCTGATATGAGTGTATGAAGCACATTTTGAAGATCCTTTTGGATAGTCTCGGTGAATATGAATTGCCCACATTTTTTGAAATGGAAGTTACGCAAATATGCCCAAGTGGAGGAATTTCAAATGGGGTGTTTCTTTTGATTTCGAGAAGAGGCGACTCAGAGGTATAAATGAGAATGTTTTCCAGAATACTACTTTCGAAAAAACTGGAATCCGTCTTTAGAGAAAAGTAGGAACAGAACTTGTTTGGCACACAAACAAGACAGAAACTTCATTGAAAATATGACCAATTTTTTTCTTTTTTATTTACTATAGCAAGAAGTACGATATGTGAAGATCCAGAAATGCAGTTCTTCAAGTAAATAGCTGGAAAACTCTATATTACTTCCTTGACAGACACTCCTTTGACAGGTTTTATCGACTTTATATTGCAGATTTTTACCTTCTCTTTTTGAAGTCAACTTGAATTTGAAGTTTTGAATACCCAAATGCAATTCACTGTTGTTAGTAGCAGGCTATCCTTCTAATGACATATCTTTTCGAAACTTTTAATCCAGATATATTGTCGCGACACAAGGATTGAAAAGTAAATCACAAATTGAAGCATTAATTTATGAGAAGTCAAAAGAATTTAGAACTGAAATAGTAACTCAGTCAATTTGTATGGAAAGCTTAAAGTCAAGGTGATTTTCCGATTTTGTTTAAATACTATGAAAAATCTTAAAGATGTATGAGATTTGGAAATAATCAAAGTGACACATAACCTAAGAAGCTGTGTTTCATACGATTCATTTCACGAGATATGTAATTGTGTTTATAACGAATAAAAATGAACATGATTCTAGATTTATAACAGTATTTCTTACCAATAATAAATGAAGAAACTTCCATTTTCAACTTTGAACACACATTTTTATGGCAATAAAATCTCTTGTCGATAAAACTGTGCTTAGATTACATATATGATTTGTATCTAAGTGATCCATTGCCTAAGAAGTCCTGTTTCATAGGATTCATTTCATTAGATACGTAATTGCGTTTCTAATGAATAAAAATAAGCATGATTCTAAGATTTATAACGATATTCCTTACCGATAATAAATGAATAAACTTTCATTTTCAACTTTGTACATTCATTTTTATGGCAATAAAATCTTTTGTCGTTAAAACTATGTTTAGATTTCATGTATATTTTGCATTCCGCATCTTCTAATTAATTTTTTTCTTAATGTTGTGAGGATTGAAATTCTCCTTAACCCTTAAAAGCTCAGTGTTGCCTTTAAGTAACATACCATATTTTTCTCTTCTAAAATCTTGAGAATAAAACTGAAACTCTAATGCCTGTTGTTGAGAATAGAATACATATTGACAATCTTATTAAATCAATTTATAACATATAGATGGCAGCCTGAGTGCTGATAAAAAGATAAAAATAAATTTATATTTTTTCTATCGAGGTTGCATCTTGTTTTGTTTTGTATGTACGCTTGAGAATACCGTATTTTATTCCACAATTATGAAGGAAATTCCTTATCCGTATTATTAGTTATTAAAATTCATCTGTGTTTGAAATTATAGAGTTTTATCAAGGAAATTTTTTTCTGAAAATGTCACTTGATACCAATCTGATTTTTAGCCCTAAAACATATTTAAAATAAAATAGGATTTTTTAAAAGTATTTTTCCCAAGTTTCATTCAAGAAATGAAAGTCAAAAAAACATTTTTAAATCAGTTTTTAAAAATGGGACTTTTAAGGGTTAATCTACAGTTAATAATTTGGTAAATATATTATTCCTTATATTTGTATGCTGTCTCATGAAGATAAACTTTGTTTCTAAACTCATATTTAAAATGAATAGACTCAATTGTGCAAATTTCCTAGGAAATCTCAACTATAAGAAATAATCTAGTTTTATGCATTAAATTTAAATAAATATTCATGAACAAGAAAGGAAGAAAAGGTCTTTCCTTCTGTTTCGTTTCTTTGAGAGAGTTTCAAATTAAAGAGTTATGAATGGGACAAAAATATAAGGTCGGTGTTAAACAAAAATTTCTTTTGAGTCTAATCATCATTAAGCTTTATTTTAACAAGCGAATCCTATCAATGGAATTTTTATGTGTACTTTGAATTGAAAAATGAAATGAACACAAGAAAGATATGACAAAATATCTGAAAAATTTTCTAACATGCTTAAAACATGACATGAAAGGCTGATATGCTTTTCATGAATTCTAATCTTTAATTAAATAATATAAAAACAATTTTAAAAATATTTTTGGAAACTTTTCTTAGTAATCAAAGGCCAGAATTTTCTCTTTGCGAGAAACATGCAAATGTTCAGAATTTTTTGAAATATTTTTAGGAGTTAGGTTTTCATTTTTCAAATAAGAAGCTCATGTTCTGAAGTCAATTATAGGATGTAATTTCTCACTAAAATTAAAAGATCACAAAAATTTTTTTGCATGCAAATACTTTTTTTGCCTCTGTTTAGGAAAAGTAATCATAGGAACGAATTCTTTCTATGTTTACAAACAAGCAGATATGGGTACATGAAACACATCTTTAAAGTTCCATTTCGGAAGAATCTGTGAATAGGAATGTCGACATCTTTTTTTCAAATGGAAGCTAAGCAAATATGACCATGCGGAGAATTTTTATACATCGTGTTTCTTCTGATTTCGAGAGGAGACGACACTCAGAGACATAAATGAAAATGTTTCCCAGAATACTACTTTGAAAAAAAAACTGGATTCCGTTTATACAGAAAACTAGAAAAATCGGACCAGAATTTGTGAGGCACAAAAACAAGACAGAAAATCCATTGAAAGCATAATCTATTCTTTGCTTTTGAAAGAAGTGTTAAATGTAAAGATCCAGAATTACAGTTTTTTCAAGCAAATAGAGGAAAGTACTATATTACTTCCTGGATAGACATTCATTTGACAGTTTTTTCTGATTTATACTGCATATTTTTTTCTTTTTTTGCTTCTTTTTTGAAGCTAAGTCACGATCTAAGTTTCGTTCCTTTTTTCTATTTCTTAACTTTATTATGTTTCAATTCTTTCTCATATGTTTTTTTCTCGTTTCCTATAAAGTTTACTTGCATTTGTGTGTCGCAGAGTTAACGCTGTTGAGAAGTTGCTTGTCCTAAGTTAACGAACTGAGATATTGATGATACAGTAGAACCCCGGTTAACCGAAACCCATGTTATTCGAAAAGTCTCTGAGATCGCAAATCCCCAAAACACGGAATAATCGAGAAGGCGAGAGTGCGCTACGTTTATGGCTTGCAAAGAGGGGAGCGCTCGGCCTAAAAATGTAATTTTAGCTTCAACAAGGAACATGAATGCAGTCTTCCAAGAGAGTTTTAGGTAAGACTTAAGATAACGGGGCGGTTTCTCGCCAAACGTTAAAAATCTCGCCAACCATCCAAAAAGTCGCCAAATATCCGCCATGCTGGATGGTTTCAAGATGGCGGCGATTCTAATGACAGCCATTGAAAAAATTTCAAGTAGTACATAAAATTGCAAATAGTACATAAAATTGTATGAAATTTAGCATGAATTTTCTTAAATTCTGGCAACGTTTTAGAAATTATGGCAAAGTTTTAGGGTTGCTAACAAAATGAAGAAGGTTACCACATTTGGCGAGAAAAAAAATTCAACCTGGCGGACCACCCCGTGTTCTTAAGTCAGGCCGAATTTTGAAGTCGGTTTACACTGAAAGCATTTCAAAATTACATACTGTCATTAGTTACAAAATCAGAGGCGGCCCGAGGACAGGGCAAACTGGCGCCAAAGTTCGGGATGGCGCCATAGCGGAAGTGTAAATGAAAAACAAGTTTTAATAGACATGAGAAACAAAGTCCTATATTTTTAATATTTGTTGAATATATTATTTTAGTTTTAATAAGATCGCTATATAATCTTAAATATAGATAATTAATTACTTAAATTTGAAAATTCTTATCATAATATTAAGTTCGTATTTGCCAGTAAAACATGCATATTTCTAAGTAAAAGTTTGTTTGGCATTTAGAATGCAGACATTATAGCATTGGCGTAGCGAATGGGGGTTAAGGGGGGGTATAGATGCCCCGGACGCCAGTTTTAAGGGCGCCATGGAGTGAAAACATTACTGCGTGTATGCCGCTTTTTAAGGAAAATATGATGAGCAGACAAAATATAATACCTTACCCCTGCCCCCATTTACGCTTGTTAAGCCACTGATAGAGATTGGGATAGAAACAAATCATAATATTTTCCGGGTACCACTTACTCTTATTACGCCACTGATCATTGTCACAAAATGTTAATACATTGATGTCAATTTTTAAAGTGACATAAAAGTGAAGTGGGCGCCATTTACACAAAATCACTGATGGTGAAGGGGGGGGGGCGAAAAAATCACTTTATGACCCCGGCGCCACTTATCATCGCTACACCACTGCATTTTAGAATTTTAAAAAAATACGTTGGTTGGGGAGGGGACGATTGTTGTCTTGCCCGATTGGGAAAATTACTTTTGGACGCTTCTGTACAAAATAGTAATAGATGTTCATGGCTTAATCGAAAAAATCGTTATCCGAAACACCTCCCCCCCCCCTTTTGTTCCGTTAACTGGGGTTGTATTTTATTTCAATTCATAATGTTACTTCAAGTCAACGAATTAATTAAGATATCATTATTAAGGACTGATTAAGTAAAATAATTTTTTTAAGCAGTTACCGTTCTTCAGCAACATTGACATCAGACTTCGTGAAAAATCTCTACTTTCGGAACAATAGTTTTTAAAAATAAATTTCTATTAGTTAGAGCTTAAAATATGGAAAAAATATCCTACATCAATTGCCTGCGGTGTGTCCACTTTTATCAACGTATTCATCACTTCCAAAGTTTCAATTTTTAATTTTTATGTAAAAGAGATATTGAATTTTTATTCCTCTCTGGTAAATTTATTCATAGCTACTTTCGAAAAACTGGACAATATTTTCTTAAGAGATGCTTGAAACTAAATCAACCGAAATTTACATCCGTATGAACTTCACACTTAGCCCCTGCGACGGACTATTCTAAAGCACGTGACCTGTTCTAAAAGCACCGCCAATACTTCTGCGGGTAAATAAAATCCTGAGCCCAGCTGGACACCGCCTGGTCCCCGAGCTGGCCAAAAGGCCTCTAGTAATCGCTCCATTGAGCTTCTGATAGAGCCCGAGCCTGTCAAAAACACTTCCCTTCCGGGAATTGGCCCCAAATAATCTGGAGGTGGGATCTATTTTTTCACCGTCCTCCATTTCACTATCGCACTGTTTATCTTTGAAATGGGCTTCGGGAAGTATCCTTTATATGCCACGTGGCGTCGTTGAGTCTGAGGTAAGGTGCTGCGGTTCGTTTTAAAAATAATGGGGCGTTATTATTATTTTTTCATTTGGATGCAGTCGCCGTAAATCTTGAGTAATAGGTTGTACTGTGGAGAAAGGAAGCATTACGTAAATAAAGTTGTCGAATTTTATGGTACGAATGTTACGTGAATAATTTTTCTTTCTTTATTAGAGAGAATTGCCACTATTTCTTATTTCAAAGTTAATAGAATAAAATAAAATTGCGAATTGTTTACGATTGTCAAAAAATTAGTTTTTTAATTGGGCATTCAGAATTGATTAGTTTTGCGGTTACCTTGGCCAGACCCGCTTTTAGAGAGATAATTAATGGAGTCATTTTATTTGAAGTCATATTCACGTAACAAACGTGGCAGCGGATGTCAGCTCACATGTAAGTACACTAATCTAGTAAATCAGTCCTTTAAGCCTTAAAAGCCTGATCTTTTTAAAATTGATTCAAAACTTTTTTGACTGGCATTTATTGAATGAAACATGGAAAAAATATTTTTAAAAAATCATATTTTGTTTTAAGTATGGTTTAGGGCTAAAATACAGTTTGTTACCAACTGACACAACTGTGCTTTATTTCAGAAAAAATTTCCTTGATAAAATTCTATAATGTCAAACGCAGATAAATTTCAATAACTAATAATACGGATAAGGAATTTCCTTTAACAGTGTAGAATAAAATATGGTATTCTCAAGCTTACAAACAAAGCAAAAAGATGCAGCCTCGAGTGAAAAACAGTAACTTATTTTTATTTTTATCAGCACTCAGGCTGTGATCTATATGTTGTAAATTGATTTAAAAAAATTTGCAATTTGTATCCTATTGACCATAATAGGCATTAGAGATTCAGTCTTATTCTCAAGATTTTAGAAGATAAAATTGGGTATGTTGCTTAAATTGGGCATTTAAGAGTTAAACACAACTGCCTTCCTTATGTCCAAGAGAGTACATACTGCAACAGGCTGTATTTCATATAAAATCGTATATTTTGTCGCTGTGGTTATATAAGCAAATATGATTACGCAAACCGGTGAATGTATTTAATATAACTATTCACAAATATAATCAATTCACTGATGCAGTAAGTTTTCAATCTTGAATTATTTTACATGCATCTATTCTTTTGTACTTTGGTGAATTACATTGGCGCTAATGCCATATTTTCCCCCCTAGTATGAGTTAATGAGTGATATGCAATGATTGCACTTTTAATACCAATATTCTGATTTTCAGTATAAATACATAATCCATATGTATGAAATCTATCTCTTTGCTCTTTATCAAAAAATCGATACATTGCATTATTTACGTGTAAAGGTGATATATCCACGTCAAAGAAATCTCAACTGGTTCCATAACTTCAAATATTATACCATCGTCTGTCTCTAATTCAATATGATATTAGTTACTGATCGTTGTAAATGAATGTAGAATTCTATTTAAAAATAAATTATTTTGCATTTAGAAACTGCATGTTATATCGTTTCATAAAATATAGATCCAATTATGTCAGTATTGCAAAAATGAAAAACCAATTTTTAATTTCTTAATTCGTTCTTTCCAAGTTGCGGCTTTCTCTCAATGAAATCTAAAGAAGGAAAATTAGCTTTCTCATTTGCGTCTAAACTCGCACTAAGTCGGGCCGGCCCGATACTTCCTCGTGATGGATACAATAGATATTTTCATTTACCGGAAGAATAGCTTGTGCCCAGCACAGTTTTCTGGTATGTACGGTATTAGTTGGTTAATAAAACAGACTAGGAACAGAGATAATTAAGCCTGTTTACTAAAGAAATGAGACTCGGTTTTCCCTTTAATTTGCAGCCACTTCTAAATGAACTTGTAATTCACAACCGCCTATACAACCACTGCACTGGGAATAAAATGCATTTGTAACTGATTAACATGAAGAGCTAAAACAAACACTGAAGTTGGGTGAAAATGAGTTCCGATGGAGAGGTCTCTTGCTTTGCGACGTCGAACTGATTGTTTACCAGAATGTTAAATGAGCAGCTTCGTGGTTTTAGAATTGAATACCGAAGATTGTATTTTTTCCCTCAGAGGTCTAAACACAACGAAATGAGAAATTAGGTAAATTAAGGGAACCCCACTCATATGATGCTGTAGTGTGCAGTAGTTGTTTCATTTTGTTCCACTTTCTTTAGAGTGGGCCTAAGAAATTGTTGAATATTCCAGAAAATTAGCTTGTATAAATATGTAGGTAAAAAGCGGGTTTTTTTTGTTGTTGTGGGTAGAAGAAAACAATAAACATGAATTTATTTGCGTGAATTATTTAACAGGTGTTTGACATAGATGAAAGTCATTATTTTTTGAATTGAATAGTTCTTTTTCACTCCATATAAAATTTAAAAAAATCTTATCTCATAATAAGCCTTTAGCCGCTTAAGGATCGAGTTATTTTGTAACCTACGGTATTTAGGACGAGTTAACTCGGGTTATGTTCTTAAGTGGTTAACAAAACGCACGATCCTGGTTCAGTACGCAGAAACATAATTCTGTAGCATAATTTATTCGCTGTGTATATAATACAGGGTGTTGGGAATTCCTTACCTCATAAATTTAGATTCAAGTACATGACGATAAGTATTGTTACGAACTTGTAATGTCGCTTTCCCACAATGTTAGTCTTACGGTTGGAAAGAGACATTTACAGAGGTTCGTACTACCTATTGGGCAATGGAGACCAACGACCCCCGACCTTGCAGACGAACGTGGCGACCAGTTTGGTGACAAATTTGGCGACAAAATGAGGGATCTCAAAAATACAAGAATTTTCTTGATATCTCTATTAGGGGTGGAGATATACAGAATTTACTAGATGATTCTATGTGACGTCACATCCTGTCAGGGAAGGTATAAAAACCCGGAGTTGCTGAGATTTAGAGAATCGTCATTGAACGTCTTCGGAGTTCAAAGATTGAGTCTTGGACTTAGTCAGCTGTTTGAAGCTGAGTGCTATTGTTCATGCTATTACTGTGATTATTAGTGATTTGCTGCCTACTCGTGTCGCTAATTTGTGCTAATGCTGTTTTTCCTGTTACCTGTGCTTCGTGTTTTCTAGAATATTCGGGAATAAAGTGTTATTATCCGTTGTCCTGCTTGATGAACTGTTTTCACCGGACACACACCAGACGATTTTGTGTAACAGTGTTATTAGTATTCATCAAGTACAACTTGAAAGTCTTTTAATAACAGAAAATAATTTAAGTGATTTCCACAGTTCAGCCTTTCGTGGAATGTAACCCATAGGCATTTTGCTAGAAATTCAGTTCAGTCTCGATGTGCTACGTGCCAAGAGAGACTGCCTCAACTTTTTTACTGAAGGCTATTTGATAGCTGCCACTTCTTAAAAGTTTTGTTGTTGTCATTTCGTCTATGATACCTAAAGCTTAACTGGCCTTCTTATGATTGCATGCATTTTACTGACCTAACCTAATCATGAAGGACCATACCTAATGATCTATGCATATGAATCTGAAATCAAAATCGTGACTTAATAAGCAACACCACCTATCCCAATTTTTTGAAATTTCAGAAAGGCAAAAATTACTCAATTTTTCGCAACCAATAACGAATATTTCTGAATTTTTTTTCACATCTGATTGGAACATGTCTCATGTTCATGTCAGATGTTAAAAAAGTTCAGAAACATCCATTATTGATTGTGAAAAATTGAGTAATTTTTGCCTTTCTGAAATTTCAAAAAATTGGGATAGGTGGTGTTGGTTGTTAAACAACGAAATCCATGTACAATCTTATTGATTTATTTCCTGTTTTTAAATTTTGATAATCAATTTTTATGATAATAAAATCTGTGGATTATAAAATTGTGTTAAAATGTAACTCATGTTAAGTATTTCACATTTTCTGAATAGTACCCAATGTTTGACTTGCAAATAAATTAAAAAATCTTATTCCCCGCTGGTATAATATTTGTAAGCTTTTCATTGTTTTATTCGCTTGAAATATATGCGCTGTTTATTTTCAATTAACATTTTTAAAAATTTATATTTGAAGAGAATTAAACTATGAGAGCGGTTGTAGAATATGTTAACTACAAAAAATAAACAAGTATTGTATATCAATTCTTCGAATAAAAATTGTTAAATAAATATGCATACAAAGTTGCTTTTATCCGGAAGAAAATTTACATTTTCAGCTGTTTGATAGAATTATGAACGGGAAAAAATGTATTATTTGCAGCGCACATAGAATTCATTCCTCAGAATAATCGTTTTTAGGATTTAATTCAGCAGGCACTCCATGTAAAGTCAATTTTTGGTGTCTGCTTTGTATTACGGAAGAGAATAAACTCAACAAAGTTAAGACGAAAAGAATTTGGAGAATTTCATAACCTTTTAAAAACATTAAAAAATAAATGTAGTAAACGGCTTTTATACTTTTAGAAAATTAAGAGTTGAATTAGTAAGAGTGAAGTTTTGACATAAAAAACAAAATTTTAATGTTTTTGGATGTTTATCTTTTTAATTAAAGCAAGCGTTAAATGTCCAAGTCTCCTGTTTGCAAAACACATGAGAATTTTTAAAAAGTATCTGCTTTTATATTTTGCCATTCTATTAAGATTTTTAATGAGAAGCTAACGTTGTTGAAAACATTAGCAGAGTGTCCTCTCAAAAGTTTTAAACTGTTCCTAGATGTATTTTCCTAGTACAGTGTTTTTCCTCCTTCTGCCTACACAAATGGAGAGCATTCAAATAAATTCTGACAGTGTCCACAGATCAGCAGATACGCGCGCATAGAACACATTTTTGAAGATCCTTTTTGGAAGGCTCGGTGACTATGAATAGACGACATTTCGTCGCTTGACCAACAACACCACTTATCTCAATTTTTTGAAATCTGAAAATGAGAAGAAAAACTGAATTTTTCGCAAATAATTATGAATATTTCTGAATTTTTTTTCAAATCTAGTAGGATCATGTGGTCTGATATTCAAATGAGTTTTGTGAAAAAAATTCAGAATTATTCATTATTGGTTACGAATTTTTTCTTCCTCTTTCAAATTTCAAAAAATTAAGATAGGCGGTGTTGCTTGTTAAGAGACGATTTCTGTTTTTCTAAATGGTAGCTAAGCAAATATGTTCATGCGGATAAATTTTATTCGGCTTGTTTCGTTTGATTTCGAGGACAGGTGATACTCAGATTTATAAATGAAGATGTTTTCCAGAAAACTGCTTTGGAAAAACTGGAAACCGTCTTTACAGAAAACTAGGAAAGTAGGAACAGGAATTTGTCTACTCTGTAAAAAATATCCGTTTTTTTCCCGGACTTTTTCCGTATATTTGACGGTTTAAAGCTGTTTTGTTAACAAAACGGTTTTTCACCGTTTTCCGCTCCAACCATAAACGGTTTAAAACCGTCAGTTCAAATTCTAGTTTTCGTCATACGGTATTGCTTTCCGTACGATAACTTTCCCTTTTCTTAAATGTAATTTTATTGCATTCATTTCATATTTTTAATAGGGTTCCATCTCCTCTGTTGTTTACACATGTTTCAGTAACCTGTTGTCACTCATGAAAGCTAACCTTAAAACGCGTGTTCTGGCAATAGTTGATTTTTACACCACTAGGTGGCGCCACTAGAGCTATAGTGATTTTAAAACTCAAATAGATTTTTACATCATTTTGTGAAGTCTCCGGTGGTCTACTTGTTAGAGCGACTGCCTTTTATTTCAAAGAACGCGGTTTCGATCCCCGGCTCAGAGGAGTTAGAAGTTTTGGCACCATCTTGCATCGAAATCGTCCAAGTAAGTTGAATTAAAAATTACATTAATTAAACTAATTGAAATTAATAATTAAGCCTTGATTAATTAATATTCCTAATTGATAATACACATCAACACATTTCAACTCAACTCGAACAGAGGGAGAAAAACAACTCAACTCAGTCGATGACGTCACTTACTTCGATGACTTAATTTTTTACGGAGAAAACTTGATTTCATACGGTAAAAAACCGTTGTGACTACGGATTTCCTTCCTAACTTTTACGGTTTTGCACAACCAACCCAGCTGCCAGTTTAAAACCGTAAATTTTACGGGATTTTTTTACAGTGTAGCACAGGAACAAGGCAGAAACTTCATAAAAAATATAACAGATTCTTTGAATTATTTTTTGGTTGCTTTTTAATGAAGAGTTAACTGCAAAGATAAAGAAATACAGTTTCTCAAGCAAATAGAGGAAAACACGATATTACTTACTCGACTTGTCAGGGTAAGATGTTGCGGTTAGCACATCTTAAAGGCTTATTCCCAGCACTTCTCTGTATTCCTTGGACGGGTCACCAACTTGTCGGGGTTCAAATGGCTATAACACACCGACAATTACTCTTTATCAGTAGGCATCGTGGTGGGACACAAGAAGGTATTCCAGCGTTAACGAATTCTTTTATTAAAATGCTTCAAAAACTGTAAATTAGATTTAACACTTAAAAATAGGTTACAACAAGATTAAACATAGATGCAGTAAATACAACGTGCTGAAGTATACACAGAAATCGCAACTGCATGAACACAGCTCCAACGCGACTGGAATACATGCACGAGCCAGTCTCAACGAGACTGCTTCACAGTTCGTTCTGCTCAGTTATATAATGCTGCCAGAGACCAGTTCCGCAGTCACGGGTGCAGACGTCAGGAGTCGCCACAGACAGACATTCCTTTGGCAGGATTTTTTCCACTTTTTTGCTGTCAAGTCATGATGGAAGCTTCTTTTTATTCTGTGATTTATTTTAATACCTTTTATTCCTTTCCATTATGTGCTGGGTATTTTTGCATCCATCTGAACAATACTCGCAGTTGCATATAGTGTTACGAACATGTAATGTCGCTTTCCCACAATGTTAGTCTTATGGTTGGAAAGAGGCATTTACAGAGGTTCTTACTATTTATCATGGAATATGGAGGCCAACGACCCCCGATCATGGCGACCAATTTGGTGACTTTGGCGACAAAATGAAAGTCCTCAAAAACACTAGAAATTTCACGATATCTCTTGCGGGCGGAGATATACAGAATTTACTAGATGATTCTATGTGACGTCACATTCTGTCAGAAAAGGTATAAAAACCCGGGATTGCTGAGATGAGACAATCGTCTTTGAGTATCTTCGGAGTTCGAAGAATCTCTTTCGAGTCTTATTCGCATCGCGAATTGATCAGCTATTAGATTCTGGGCGCTTTTTGTTCGTGCTATTTCTGTTTTTATCAGTGATTTACTGTCTGTTTGTTCTGCCAATTAGTGCAACTACTGTGTTTTTTATGTAACCTGTGTTCGTGTTTTCCGGAGTTATTCGTGAATAAAGCGCTGTTTCTCCGTTACCTGTTTTTTGGACTGTTTTTATCGTACACACAGAGGACGATTTTTATAACAATAGCTTTATTAACAGGAATGAAAAGGTGCACATGTGAACAGATGATATAAAGTTTTTCAGAGTCAAAGAAATTCTGTACTTTTAAAAAGGCCAAAAGTTTTTACAATCAAGGGTCACATCAATAATGCATATCAAATATTTATTACGTCAGACTTGGGTTAGAAATTTCGATCATCATGTCTTTGTGATGCTGGATAGAGAACTTAAACAAGCATGGAAAGAAATATTTAGGAAAATGATCAGAAAGCAATATGCTCATAATGCAATGATCACAAGCAAAATGATCGTAAAGCAATATGTGGAGATTAATGAATGTTGAAAAAATGATGTAATCATTATATTTTCAATATTAATTTTTCACGATTTTTTAATGTAATTACGCCAAAATATTTAATCATTCTTCGAATGGCCTCTTAACAATTTATGTAAGGATAAAAATATGGTATATTAACATCTGGCAATAGTTTTGTTGTTTTAAAAGAGTATGTTACTCTAACATCAATATTGGGGGATATATTTGTGTGGCTCTGTCCTTGTTACTTGGCATATTTTGCCTCTGTAAATGTGTAAGCAGTTATATACAAATTTAAAAATTAAAAGGAATAAAATCAAATCCATCAAACAAAAGAATTCCATCAATTCTGTCTTTCTTCTTTTTGTTAATTACATTCATCTATTCTTCGTCACTTTGGTGAATTTAGGGAACAAACAATGGCTCCACTTAATATATATATATATATAGTTCGATTAATGAAATATTAATTATTCAATTACCATGAAACCTGAAACAAGGCAGAAAATGTATTCCTATGTGATAATACATCAGAATCTCCCATGCCTTTCAATCTGAAAATACAAAAATTTGAACGAGAGCCGTTGGAATTTCGGCCAGGTAAGTCGAGGACTTGTAGACATATGCTTCTTTGGAGAGGATAGCAAATGTGCGACTCTTTCTAGCAGTGTTACGTCAATCTGACACAAAACATGGAAAATTTACACTCATGTCCATAATGAATCTCAATTCAGCGTTCTTCGTAGAGTATCCCTAATACTTCCAGACAATGATATGCATACGCAAAAAAATGAAAAACTAAATGGCACCATAGCATTAAGTAGGAGCCCATCGTTTTGTGTATAAGCCGTTGTGATTTAAAAAAAAAATATTTGATCAGCGATTCTTCTCTATATTTTCTCATATATTAAAACAAAATGGCGCATTTTGGGCTTCATAGTATAATGAAAAAAAGCGAGTATGCATTTTGGATGCCTTTCTTTTGACTAATTGTATTCAAAATTTGGCACAGTTCTACAATTATGGTGTTAAGACTACATACCAAATTTTATTTCTCTAAGTCTATCTTTTTTAAGGCTTTCGAATCGAATTCACATAGACTCGAATATACAGACCAACAGGCGGTCAGCCCTAAGATTTTGTCCAGAATTTGATAGATTGAAAGTTTGGATTCTAATTTAGAAACCATGTGCCAAATTTAATTTTTCTAGCTTTTTCTTAATTTTTCTAGCTTCAATCATCGTGTTCACGTGACCACAGACGGTCAGACAGACGATTACCTTAAACTGATTTCATCCAAAATTTGATAGGCATCTATAGTTTTGGTGTAAAGATCAAATAATACCAAATTTCATCTGTGTACCTTCCTCCATTTTTGAGTTATCGTGTTCATAAATCAGCAGACAAAATTCCAAAAATGGTTTTCGTACTCAGGGAGGTGTAAAAATTAGAGATTCAACAAAATCTTAAGTTCAAAATTTTGACGATTACAATACTTTCTCTTTCTGTACTTGCTAAACGACAAAGTAAAAATTAATGTAAAATAGTTTTGAAAGCTAAACGGATTGTAAATAATAGAAAAGCACATAATATTTTTCCCCTACAAGAGACTTACGAATTTCGCCAATTTATTCCATATTCTTGTAAAAAATGTAAAATCAAATTCCAAATTCTATTCTTTATCGCAAAAGAAACATCAAATCGAAACAAATACACACAAGTAATTTCTTAATTCGCATTTCCCGAACAAGGGCGCTCTCTCCAACGAAATTCAAACGAAGAAAATTAGCTTCCTTATTTGCGTCTTATCTCGCACCGAGTCGGGCCGGCCCGGTACTTCCTCGTGATAGATACAACGGAGAATTTCATTTATGCGAACAATAACTGGTGCTCGGTACAGTTTTCTGGTATACACTTTATTAGTTTGCTAATTAAGCACAGTCTTGAAGCAGACATAATTAAGGGTGTTTACTCAAGAAATTAGAGTCTGTTTTTCCTTTAATTTGCAGCCACTTCTGAAATGAACTTGTAATTCACGACCACCTATAAACCACGGGCAGGGAATGAAACGTATTTGCAACTGATTTTCAAAAAGATCCAAAGCAAACAATGCTGTTGGTTGAAATTAAGTTCCGATGGAGATCTTGCTTTGCAACGATGGACTGATTGTTTACCAGAAAGAGAATTGAGCAACTTCGTGGTTGTATTGTTTTCCGAATTGTATTCCGAAGACTGTTTTTTTCCTGTATTGTTTAAATGTAAGGAAATGAGAAATTGAATAAATAAGGAAAGTCACTGATAGGCGAATGACGTGCATGCCTGGCTTATTACGGCACAAGCAGGCTTCAGAATATGTTCAATATTCCAAAAGATGAATGTCTTAAAATTGCAGTACAGCATTATTTTAAGTTTTTTCTTGCTTTAACGAATGAATTGAAAAAAATGTGAATTTATTAGAAAATAATTGAGTTGTAAACATAATGATGCTATCAACAAAGATGAAAAAATATTTGTTATATTTCTTGCTTGTTATTACTCCGTAACGAAATAAAAAAAAATATTTTGAAGCGTAAAATTTATGTGTGACAATACGCCTACAAAAAAATGGCTCTCCACCTTCAACACACGTTTCATTATAACTTCATGTATGTTATAATTTTTTAAAGGGAGATGTATGATATATATTACAGACATGCAATTCCACCGTGATTCACTTTTAGCGAAAAAGTTTTTTAACTTCAATTTTATGTATTGAGTTATCCTACTTAATTTCCCATTTCACCGAGCACTATTTCTCAAATAGAGCACTGTACATGTATATAGAAACAAAATACCGGTATGTTACTTAATTTTAGATAGAATTTTCAAGGTTTAAAAAGTATATACGAAATTCTTTCAATCAAAGGAAAAACATTGTAGCTGTAAGCATACGCATCAGAAAGTAAAATATAAAAGGATAGAAAACCCTCCAAACAATAATTGTGAAGGCTTTTTCAACGGTATTTCATTAAACCCCGAAGTTTTTTTCTATGCTCAAATACATTCGTTTCGAGTGCGCAGCTTAGTGATAGTGCAGCTTTAAACATAGGCTTCAAATGAAAATATAAAGAAGCAATAATCTGTCAAACAATTATTGTGGAAACTATTTCCATGGAATTGCTTGGAATGTAGTAGTTCCTTGTGTTTACTTCTTCATTCAAGTGCAAATATACATCCACAGGATCTTCAGTTTTATTCCTGGGAATGACCGTGAGCTGAAATAACAGATATACCTTTGTTTAAGGCAAACAATTACTGATAATGATAGAGCATTTGCAGATAAATTGGTTTACCTGCTCAGAACTTTCCACACTCTGACAGAGGGCATATCTATGATATTCAATTCATATTATTTGAAGCAAAGTTGCGATTTAAGGATTATACAACCATCAAAGCATCTTATAGACGGCAAAATATCTTCACTAAAACTCAAGGTTTCGTCTTCCGCTCATTTGAATGGCCAGGCACTCTATTCTCCTCTAATCAAATTAGCAGTTTTTCACTGGTTTCGAAGGCACTCGATCTCGTTGTAAGTTTTTGATAAGTTAAAGTCTCCGGTAATTTGAACTGGATTTCAATACTAGAAAGATCATAGCTGAGAAGAAAGAGCCATATTCTTGCTAAAATTACCATTGAAAAGTGTAACATTTTATAAGTTTGATGTTAATATAAGTCGCTGGAAGTATTCGAGTGGTTGATATTTTTCTGATTTCTTCCTGTTCTGATTTTCAATATATATGATTTATCACATATGTGATATCACTAAACCCAGCATTTTTACCCTTTACAGGATAAATAGTTATTCACGAATTGTAGAGCAACATGTAAAATTAATGAAACTAGGAATTGTAATGCAACATTTTAAGACAGGTTTAGATATATGCAAAGAAAGTATTGAAATTTAAGCACCATTAACTGAAGATCGCTGTATGTTTTATATTTGAAAAAAAAAATGTTTCTAATTATAATGATGAATTCATCACCAAAAGTATAACAACTGATCGCCCTCTTTATTAGATTCAAAAAGGAAGATTGTGTGTAACCCTTAATACACAGGTGTCCAAAAGTTAGGTAACAAATACGAAACATCTGATATCTCTAATAATAATCAGTTTATTGCGATGAAATGTTGTACATAATGTCCGATACTATGTGACAGCTATTAGTGAGATAGCATAATAAAAAGAAGGACAATTATTTTAAAAATTCAAATGAGAATAAAACTTGTTAGAACACGACACCTAATATTTTAGAATCGTCCAGCTGATAAGTATGTGAACACCAAAATAGCTTCACAAGCCTTATAGCGGACCTTCAAGCTGGAAATGAGGTTGTTGATGAAAGCTTGTCCAAACAAATCTCCTTCTTCTAACAGCGATTATTTTAAATCCTGGAAGATCCCGAGAAAGACTTGATGTCGCGCAATGGCTATTCCTAGGGCATCCTAAATATTATATATGGTATTGAGACATATTAATCTGCCTATTTACACTATTCAGCGAATACCCTCCGCCAGAAAATCATTCACATGCTGAGCTCTGTGTACTTCGTGCTACCTATAAAAATAAAATCGTCGTCAACAGCTTCTCAGAAAAGCCTCATATATGGTTCAAGAGCCCCATTTTTATACCTCCGTACAGCCACAGAAGCCTCTTCGAAGACATGTAAATGTATACGGCTATCCAACATGATTCGTACCCATGCAAGGATTTCACTTCCAGCGAAACGATCGATTTTCCCTTATATTAGAGTGATGGTAACGTGCACCACGTTGTCTACAGATGAAGACTTGTCACGAATCACTCTGTGAACTGAATTTCGACTCATCAGTGAAGAGGACATGGCCTCAGTCTTTATGTATTCAAAATTTGTGTACCTGTTTCCCCAAAACCGGGGTATCTTGTGGGATGTGTTATGGAAACGCATACTACCGGTCGCCAGGAGTAAAGCCCTGCTCAGTTAGGCGTCTGAAGAAAGTGTCAGACATACAATAAAATTAATCAAGGTAGCATGACAGGAATTGCTTACCTTTTTGCAATCGCATTTATTGCATAGTGCATCAGTGGTGCAGTATTATATAGAAATCTATAAATAAGCTGCGAGAATTAATACATGACTAGTAAACTTCGGTAGATGATATACATTTATTACAGTTAAACGAATGAAAAGAAGGAATGAGATAGACTATACGTGACGAACACAAAGAGAACAGCGAATAGAATTATGAATAAGAAAATTTCAGCATCAAATTTCAAATTTCAGCATTTAGACAGCGCTATCTGTTGAGCGTGATTGGAAAAATTCTGATTCTTTTCTAAAAATGCATTATGTCCAACAGAAAGTTTGCCTAGAAATTATTGTTCCAGTCTCAGCATCGAAATCCCAAGATAGTTCTCTAGCCGTTAGCTCTCCATGACGACATGCAATTAATGCCACGCGTCCACCAATAGTAGGTATCGTAGCTCATTGGTGACCTTGGATGGCTTTTCTAATGATGGCTCCTGTAATTCGCAATTAATTTCATAACCTGGTTACCGCAATTGGAGGTACTACTAATCATCGGACGACGTTCGCTTGGGGCTGGACAGCTTGAAGTCTGTCGACGATTCTCCACCTTAACCCATCCTCTAAACGATTCAGAGAATGTGTTGTAACCAGACATTTGTTAGTTTTCCTTCTAAAAACCACACTTCTGTAGTAAAAGAAAATGTCAATTACTTTTTTACTGCTTAAAATTCACCTAGCAGATACTTACACTGCAGTGTCCAATTTCCGAATAATATACGACATTAATTTTTAAAATATTAGTGGTAGCTATTTTGATTTTCTTGTGAAAAATGTGTTTAACTTAACTTTTAAACACCAGAGTTGTGTAGATTTTCCTAGAGATATATGAGATACTTCTGTCTACAATAAAAAGGAATGCATAGTATTATTGCTTGCTTCTCATGGATGAAAATATATAAACATTTATTTTTGAGCTTTCAACATGTATTTTAATGATTATAAAAGGTCTAGCTGCTAATGCTATGCTACATATCATAAGCATTTTACATTTTCTGTAGAGCTCCCAATATTTACCTTGCAAATAAATGAAAAAGTTCGATTCCTCACTTTTAAAATACGTGCAAGCATTTTAATATCTTTTTTCCTGAAGTATTTCTTTTTTCCTCTTTTATGTAAATAAACTCATTTTTAAACTTATGTTTAAAAGGAATAGAAAAGTCCTCTCAAATATAGGTTATGTTAACTGGAATAAATAAATATGTATTGTATTATTTCATAGAATAAATATGGTTAAATAAGTAAGGAACATAAGATTCTATTTATCCGGAAGAAAATTCCGTTTTCACATCAAAGTTATTAATGGGACAAAAATGTAAAGTTGGTGGTATTGTGCATAATTTACTTCAGCAAATAATCGTCATTATTCAGTTTTATTTGAACAAGCACGTCATCTGAAGGGTATTTCAAATGTTTTCTTTACACTGAGCGTTCGTTGTACAGAGCACAAACATACAAAATATATGATGTAAAAACTGAAAAATTTGAGGACGTGGCGAAAATATATATTTAAAAATACGGAGTGTAAAAGGCTTATTGCCATTTGGAAATTATGATCATCAATTGAACTTTTCAAAACTCATTTTTAAAATATTTCTGAGAATCTTTCTGAGCGATCAAAAGCGAGTTTTACGTGCCCGAATTTACTCTTATCAGAATTCAATTTTCAAACGTTTTTGCTTTAGTTTTGATATTGAAGCCAAGATTAGAAATCAAGATTTGCTTTTTCTAATGAGTAGTTCTTGTTTCTTAAATCATTAGCAGGAAGAGCTTTCTCAACGCAGCTTACAGGGCTAGAAAAATATTTCTCAATAGGTATGTTTCAATGCTTTTTGCTTTCGAAAACTAAAAACATGCAAACAAATTCTATCTGCGTCTGCATTTCAACAGATATGGGTACATAAAAGACACATTTTTGAAGATCCTTTTCGGAAACCTCGTTGAATATGAATAACCCACATTTATGTGTTCTTCCAAATGGAAGCTACGTAAATATAACCTTACGAAGAAATTTCATACGGCGTGTTTCTTTTGATTTGAAGATGAGAATACACTCAAAGACCTAAATGAGAATGTTCTGCAGAGCGCTAGATTAGAAAAACTGGTATCCCTCTTTACAGAAAACTATAAAGTAGGAATGTAACTTGTGCTGTTCATACACAAAACAGAAACTTCATCAAAAATATCACAGATTCGTTAAATTTATTTTTTCTTTACTTCCGAAAGATGTGTTGTATGCTGAGATCCAGAAATACAGTTTCTCAAGGAAATAGCGTAGGGTACTTTGTTACTTCGGATATATATTCCTTTGACAGGTTATTTGCGGCTTTATATTGCAGTGTTCTTTCTTCTCTTTTTGCAGAAGGAAGAAACTAAAATTTTGTTCCATTTTATTCTATGATTTGTCTTTATTAGCTTTTATTCGTTTCTGTTATGCGTTGATTATTTTTGCATCCTTCTAAACATTATGCACAGTTGAATGTGGAATTATTAATGATGGTGATAAGTGTACCAGTGAAGAGACATTATAGCGATTTTTTTAACTTTTGTACTCGTGCTAGCCTTGCGGTTGAAAAATTTTCTCTAGCATTCGAATACTTAAAGAATTTTCATTACTTAATTTCTTTTTCTTTACTTCCGAAAGATGTGCCAGAAATACAGTTTCTCAAGCAAATAGTAGAGAACACTTTATTACTTTGGATAGATATTGTTTTGACAGGTTATTTTAAGCTTTTTATTGTAGATTTCTTTCTTCTCTTTTTGAAGAAGAAAGAAACGGAAATTTTGTTTCTTTCTATTCCATGATTTGTCTTTATTATCTTTTATTCATTTCTGTTTTGCGTCCGTCTAAACATTGCATAAAGTTGAGTTTTGCATTATTAGTGCTAGTGAGAAGTTATATAAGTGAATAGACATTATAGCGAATTTTTAAACATTTTGTGCTCGTGCTTGCCTTGTGGTTAAAAAGTTTGCTCTAGCATTCAAATATTTCAAGGGTCAGTGGCGAATCCAGGATTTAGGTCCTGGGGGGGGGG
>BGPR01000255.1:236331-252903 GCA_013235015.1 Araneus ventricosus
GGAGTCGGGCCGGCCCGGTACTTCCCCGTGATGGATGCAATGGAGAATTTCATTTGTGCTAACACAGCTTGTGCCCGGCACAATTTTCTGGTACACACGGTATTAGATTGCTAATTAAACAGTCTTGAGGCAGAGGTAATTAAGGCTGTTTACTCAAGAAATTAAACTCAGCTTTCTCTTTAATTTACAACCACTTCTGAAATGAACTTGTAATTCGCAACCACCTATACAACCACTGGGCTGGGAATAAATTGTATTTGCAACTGATTTTCAAGAAGAGCCAAAGCAAGCACTGAAGTTGGGTGAAATTAAGTCCCGGTGGAGGGGCTTTTTGGTTTGCGACGACGAACTCATTACTTTCAGAGACGAAAAATGGCTATCTTTGAGGTTTTCGAATTGGATTGCTGAGTCTTCATTTTTTTTCGTTCGTTAGAACGCAAGGAAATGAGAAATAAAGTAAATTAAGAACTGTGCTTGTATGGGAGTTTTGTACACTTTACTAACTAAAACAAAATGCGTATTAGAAGGAGTGAAATTTGAAGAACAGAATGAGTACTCCAAAAAGAAATAATATAGACTTGCATTAAAACAATGCTAAAAGGTTTTTCCTTATTGAGGGTAAAAAAATAAGAAAAATCAAGAATTTATTAGATATTATCTGAAAAAACACTTAAAGGTATAATGAACGTAGCTGTCCCAGAAACAACAGTGATTTCTTTGCTAATATTACTTTTGAAAATTAGACCAATTGAAGTGGTGACTTGTGTTGCTGGAAGTATCCACCACATATACCGAGTTTATAAGATTGACATTGTTCTGAATTTTACCAAAGCATCTATTTTAATATTACATCAAACATTAGTAGTTATTCTCAAAATGTGCAGCAATTTATAAAAGTAAATGAAATTAGGAAATTTGTTCTAAATATTTGAGATAGATACTTATAGCTTCAACGAATAAACGGAATTTAATTACTGGTAACTGATACATACTGTCAGTTGGTAGATGTGTAATATATATTTTAATTAACATAATGGGTTCATTATCAAAAGTATAATTCATATATTTGAATGGTGTTATACAAAAAATAGAGCAATATTTAACCTTTAACAGAACGCTTTACACTAATAGATATTGGTACGAAAATCGTCCTGTGGTTATACAGTGAAAGCAGTCCAATAAGCAGGAAAATAAAGAACGAAGCTTTATTCAACGAGTATTTTCGAAAACGCGAAATGCAGGTAACAAGAAAAATAGTATTTGCACAAATTAGCAACTCAAGCAGACAGCAAATCACTAATAACAACAATAAAAGCGCGAACAATAGTGTTCAGCTTCTAACAGCTGATCAACTAGCAATGCGAACAAGTCTCAGAAGAGATTATTATTGCCTCCTTCGAGCACGCTGGTATTTATAGTCTTCCCGATAGGACGTGACGTCTCATGGAAAATTCTAGAAGAAACTTCATAACTCCACTCCTAATAGAGATAGAGCGACAATTCTTGTATTTTCTGAAACCTTCAATTTGTCGCCAAATTTGTCATGAAGTCACCAAGGTCGGGAAATATTGGCTAAGGCCTTCCCCGGCATTCAATAAGAAACCCTGTAAATATCTCTTTTCAACTATAAAACTTGCATAGTAGGGAAACGGCATTACGGCTTCGTAACAATATAGACGTGTGGATCTGCAACAGAAATGAATATACAATCTTATTGCCACTCAGCCACAGATACATTATTGTTATTATATATAATTGATAAATAATTATTTTTTAAATTTTCAACATCTATTTTTTAATGAAATCTCTAGCTGATAAGACTTTATTTGTAAGCGATGTATGCTAAGTATTTCATATTTGTTGTATAGTGACAGATGTTTACTTTGCTAATGAGTTCTCTTTCCTACGGTTAAAACATATGTAAATGTTTCACTGTTTTCTTTCGCCTGAAATATGCTGGCTGTTTTCTGTAAATAAACTCGTTTTCAAACTTTGACTTAAAACGAATAGAATCATTCGATCTATTGTAGAGTATGTTTCTTGCAAAAAATAAATAAGTGCTAAACAAGTATTTCAGTAAATTTTGTTAAACAAATAATTAACAAAAGATTCCTGTATCCGACAAAAACATTTCTTTTCTATCCCTTCAAAAGGATTATTAATGCAACTAAAATGTGGAATCGGTGTTACACAGAATTTATTTATGAAATAATCATTGTTAAGCTTTATTTGAACAATGACTCATCTGAATAGAATTTTCCAAGCTTACGTTTTGTTGATAAACATCATGAATACACGGAAGATATCATGGAAAGACAGAAAAATTTTGGAACATATTAAAAATATGTCAAATTCCGTTCAGTAAATAATATTTATGTCTTTGGAAAATTTTGATCTTCTATTGAACTCTAAATCAATTTCAAAAATATTGCAAATCGTTCTCCTTGTTCAAAAGCAAGTTTTATCTGCCTCAATATTTTTTTTTCGAAACTTATGACAATTTTTACAAGTTCTTGCTTCAGTTTTAATATTTTTAGAAGTCTACTTTTTATTTTTCTACTGTAAATAATAATAATATTTCTAATAGTATATTTTTTCTAGTTTAATGAATAGTTCTGATTTAATTTTCAAGAAATACTTTCTATAAAGGGGGCATACGTCTGTTAAACATCGAAAATTTTCCGACTTTATGAAAAGAAATATATATTATTCCTCTGTCTTTTCTGAACAATTTAAAACAATCCGCGTTAAAAAAAATCCCATAATTATGAAATTTATGAAGGAAAATTTTATCAGCTGTTCAACGTAAACAATGAAAATGGCCATATTTTAAAGCGCTCTATCTCAAAATGTGTTTTTTAAATATTGCGCGCACAATATCTCAAGAACTATTGAATATTTTTACATAAAATATTTACTGAATATGTATTGGGCTATGTTCTACAAACTGAACCTCAATTTTTGTACATTTTTCCTCCAAAGATGTTTTTTGGGGGGTTAGAAAAGTTGAAATTTCAACTATTATTAAAATTTTATTTTAAATTGGTATAAAAATAGAAATTAAATTTAAATGTTAATAAATTGTGGTTTAGTTTCTTAAACAGACTGTTTGGATTACTTATATACCAAAAATATTGTGTTTAGACCAATATTTTATCCGTAACCATTCGCGCAAGGTGACTATCTCATTTTTTCTCCAAAAATTATACCCATATTTATTACTCTCTCAAATAAATACATATCAATATAAAGGTTTGAAATGTGTGTACTATAAGAGAAAGAACAGGTATTTTTCTAGGAAAAGAGGGAGTTTGTGAATTGCATTGTTTCAGAGATATAATGTATCGAATTTGACAGTTACCCCCCATTTTTTCGAGGTTTAAGAGTCGTATGTCCCCTTCATTTCAATGCCTTTAGAAGTCAAAATTTAAATTTTCTAACGGGAAGTTCACGTTCTTGATGTCGTTAGGAAGAACAGTTATAATTAATATAATTTAACAAAAGATATTAAAAATTAACTAAATTTTTGTTTTAGACAGAATGGCGCACATACAGCAATTTCCAATAAAATACAAATACAGATAATAGAATATAAAAAAAATAAAAAAAAATAAAAATACAGAAGAAACAAAAGTAAACAATAGCGATAACAATACACCTTTTTGCGCGCCCAACGTAACAGCATCCAGTGATTGCATCATCAAATTGTTTCGCAGATTGTTGATGCAATAGTTATTTCTTCTGTATTTTTTTATTTTTTTGCATTCTATTTTCGCTAGGAGGAAGTGTTTTTCAAAAGAACTTAAAAGGCTAGAACAATTAATTCACGAAAAATTGTTTTCTTGCCCGCGCAAGGAAAAGACGGAACAAAATTCTGCAAATTCTACAAACCAACAGATATAGATACATAAAACACATTTTTGAAAATCCGTTTCGTAAGCCTCGATGAATATGAATAGCCTACATTTAAGTTTTTTCCAAATGGAAGCTACACAAATATGCCGATGCGGTGAAATTTCATACGCGTGTTTCGTTTGATTTCAAGAAGAAATGACACATCAACCAAAAATGAGAATTTTTTCCAGAGTACTACTTTGGAAAAAACTGGAATCCCTCTTTGCAGAAAACTTGGAAAGTAAGAACTAAACTTGCGCGATATATAAACAAGGCAGAAACTTCATCGAAAATAAAACAGATTCTTTGGTTTATTTTTGCTTTTCTTCATGAAACACGTGTTGTATGCAAAGATCGAGAAATACAGTTTTTCAAGCAAATAGAGAAGAGCACTATATTACTTCCTGGATAGACATTCTTTTGAAATCTTTTCAGCTTTATTTTGTAAAGTTTTTCCTTTTTCTATTTGTAGTCAATTCGTGATCGAAATTTCACTTCTGTTTCTTACCACGGCTTATCTTTATTATCTTTTATTCTTTTCTATTCTGTTTTACCTTTTTTTGTACCCGTATAAATTGTACCGCAGTTGTGCGTGGTAGGAAGTTCATATTGGTAGGAAGTTGTAAGAGTGTTAAATAGTTTAAATTTTAAATAATTTAAATTTTTCTTCCACTAGTGCTTGCTTTTCGCCTTAAAAATATTTAAAGTATCATTTATATATGAAAAATTATTCCACAATCAAACGGGCACATCTAAAGACTAATTTGTTAGACTATTAAAGTATAATTCATGATAAATAGTGCGGTAATTGGTCGATAAAAATTAATTTCTAAATCTGAATAATTTACTTACGAATACTGAAGAATTTAAAAGTGAATGCAGTGTTTTCGCTATATTGGAATTTAATATGCATTCCTTTCACCAACCGCACATTTAGTTGTATGCATAGTACATGATGTTCACATAAACCAAATTTTAACTGCGCATGGACACTTTCCAATCTACCAAAATAAATTTTTTGGAACGCCCGCCCCCCCCGACAGTGACTGTAGTTTGGTCCAGGGAACAGTTAGTCACCTAGTATAGGGAAGTCCAGATTTCATTGCCATTAGTGTACCGTCCTGCCCGCGATGTTCCGGGCTGGCCGTGCCGCTGGAGCCGAGACGTAATTCTAAACTGTTTCGCTAGAACTAGTCTTCCTTTCCCAAAGGAAGCGAAGTGAAGGGACTTGGGCGCTTTTCCCGAGAATGTTCTCGTGTAGTGTGTCTCTACCCGAGCAGTGACAATGGTTGTAAATTGCCAAAGTTGGGCTGGGATGCTGTATTTAAATTTTAGGATGTCGGCAAGATGCTAATTATATGTAACAGAGCTGAATTTGAATGATATTGAATTGAATTTGGGTTCGTTTAGTTTTTATAACTCATGAAATATTTTATTCTTCTAAATTTGTTTTTATGTTAAATGCTAATGTCTTGTGTCTGTAAATAAATGTCGTGAGAATTTTTAAAAGGCACAGTTTTTATTTCTAAGACATTACATTAGGAAGGAGTACTATTATTGTGTACACAGTGCTTTTCCTTTATACAACTGCATGCAACAGAATAGTACGATTGAGAATATCAATGTGAATATTTTAATATTTCTCGGGTGACTTAATTAAGCTTCAGTTTTTTCAGTTTCTTACTAGCAAATTCATTAACTAATGTTTTTACATATTTCAAAACATTGGATGCATTATTTTATAAGATGATAATATTTTTAGTCTGGTTTTTGTTCCTGTAAACTGCATCGTTAACTATCATTACGCACAGAATGTAACTGCTGATGCAATCAAGACGGACGAACACAAGACAGAAGAAGCAATCCAAATTTATGTTGCGTAATATTTGTGGTTACATGAATTAGATACACAGTGTATTAGAGAGTTCTCTTTAATAGAAATTACTAGAATGGCGGTGAACCCCCCCCCCCCTTTAAAAGTACTAGACAGACGGCGAATCCCCTGGTCACCCTAGAAGTCTCCAGAACAGAGACACTGCCCTCTGAGCAATCAGCGATGCAAATTACAGAGACTGTCTGTGCATATTGGGAAGAGAAGAACTGCAAGTATATTAAGGGGAAAAGAGGAGGAGAGAAGAAGAATGAAACTCAAATGAAATGTGTGGTGGAAATGTTTGAATTGCTGATTTTTATGAGGGACTTCATTGCGTGACTGTACGGCAAGTTACTGTGGTCGCCTGGTTAATTGAAAGGTTTTCATTGAGACTGAATAAAGTGAGTGAAGAAGAAAAATTAAATGACGTGGCTTTATTTGAGCTTCTTATTGGAAAGTGATTATATTTTTGATGAATGCGTGACTGAGGCTCGTGTGACGCCACCTAGTGAGTTGAAATCTAGTTGATCAGACTGAATTACTAGAGACATTTACAGAGTTTTGGTTTGTGACTGTTTTTAATTATTTTTTGTGTGTTCGTGTTCTACCTGGGCTCCTTTTATTTGAAGAATATTTACATTCAAATATCTATACTACAAACAAAGTTTAATATTATATATTTCAAATTAATGTTGTGTTTCTTTGAGTCGAATTCTGAGGGTTAAATTGTTTACATTAATAAAAATCATTATAAGACAAAGGAAGAACCCGGAATTGCTAATTAAGTTAATATCTAATTAGTCTATTTATGCTAAACCTAAAATTTAATCGTAACATTTACCATACCTCTATATTTAGGATTAAAGGTTCAAATCTTCTTTTTATAATTGGAAATATATGAGGAAATTTAGGGGAGAACATGATTGATTTTTTATTTCTCGTATCAAAAGTATACTATAATTTAAAGTATACGATAAATTAAATTATATGAGTAAAAGATATGTGATAAATTAATATATACGGTAAATTGAAGTAAACGAGTATAAGGTATACGATAAATTATGGTATACGAGTAAAAGTATACGAGGTATGCAACATTTGCGAAATTTATTAAATGTAAAGAATGCCTGATGTAGCAGGTTGTTTCTTACACTGAGAAACAGAAACCTGAGAGTGAGGAAGAAAAAATCAATGCAAAAAATCGTAGTATTACTCCATCTAAAAAAATAGGAACACAGACAAACTGACTGAAACATTGTATGGATCACAACATTCGTTTTTATTATGCAACTGTGGCTGGTGAATTTCTTATCCTAGAACGTAACTCAATTACCTGAAAAATCCAAAGAATTCTTCTTCTAGCCCTCGAGTCCAGAACTGAGAATTTCGTGAACAAAATACATTTTACTTTCAAAATAAACAAAATCAGCCTGGAGTGAAAAGAGAGAGAGAGAGAGAAATGAACGGATCAACAAGTATCCACAGCTTCTGAAACATTTGATTGATCAATTTCAAATTGAGGAAGCTTTTGGGGTATAAAGTGTAGTGGGCCGCGGGGTTTGGTGGAAGCAATCGATTTTATTTTAGTTTATTTTTTATTTGTTTGCTGCTCCAATTGTGTTTTTCGTTCCTTTTTTCCTGTAGAAAAGGAAAAGATGATTGTTTTCAATTTTTCTGAACTTCTTCAATCAGTTTTTCTGCAGATTAAAGCTTGACAGGAAGAACGTTGTTACCAATGCCATTTTCTTCCTTCTTTTCTAAAAGAATGTGAATCCTGTGTCAGAAATTTTTTTTAAACTTCTTTGTTTTTGGTATAACTTTTATTCTGTGGCGACACAAAGTATAGTTTACACATTAATGAAAGTATATAGTTCAATGTGTGATATCAATTAGATACAGGGTGAATCGCTACCAGTGCGACGAACTTGCAGGGAATTTAGGGGGCGCAACTACGATTAGAAATCACATAGCACTGCAGTGTCCGAAAATGCCTTCTAGGCGAGCTACGGTTAAGAAAACAAAGAAAAAGAACAGAAACAACAAACGTTAGTTAAACAGAAATAATTTTAATAACAAGTTTTACATGGGTAAAAGGTACATGCAACAGAAGGTGTTAATATTTTTGACCAGAAGCAGTCACAAGGCTTCACAGCGGCGTCGCATGGAATTCCTAATGTTCTGGATGATTCCTGGCGTGTCTTGTATCTCCTCGGCAGCTACAGAGATGCGAGGGACGAGGTCTTCAAGTGAATCAACGGGGTCTCTTACACCAATGTGTTCATTTGACCCCAGAAATAGAAGTCCAGGCATAATAGGTCCTGTGGTCTAGCAGGCCAATGAACCATACCACTACGAACTGTCCAATGCTGTCCAAATGTAACGTTTAGATGTTGGCGGACGTCATTGGTGTAATGTGGGAAGCCCCATCATGCTGGAACCACACTGAGCAGCGCAACGACTGAGGAACATGTGCTTCTTGAATAGTTTCGGGCCTGAGCATCTGGAACTCCTTAACAACCGAGGTTATCATCTCCTGGGTTAAAGGACATTCAACTGTACTAGGAAACAAAGTTGCTGACGAGTTAGACAGACAGGGTACTCATGGCAGTACTTTCAACATCAGGATCGATCTCAGTAAATATTGCCTTAAAATATCTCAAATTGTGTTCCCTTAAAATCTGGCAGGATAGATGGAACCTTTTGGAAACGGGACGGCGAGCCTTCCTTTACCTACCTCAAGTCAACATTAATCGAGCCTCATTCAATTCGAAAATCAACCAATTCATCACAAGACATGGGGCTTTCGTAACCTATCTTCACGGGTTCTGCTTATGTTCACACGATCGATGCGTTTGCGGTTATAAAGGTAATCCAAACCACTACGCAACAGTCTTCCCAGTGACAAAACCCTTTCATTTCAAGAAGCCCAGTGCTGAAAACCTTTCAGCGTGGTGTGAAAATATTGTCCAAAGCAAAAGATCCCTGGCACGACTCATGAATATTATGAAGATTCTACATGAACAAAAGCATGATATTATCATGGATTAAAGAAAACTTTTCTTGCTTTCGCCAGCGATTAAGACATTCGTTGCAGACTCTTTCAGCTTACTTTATGCATTAACTACTGTTTCTGTTTTAATTCTTTCCCCTCTTCTTTCTGTATTTAATCTTTACGCTGAGAGGGTTTTGTATAACCATAAACCGAACCGTCGCTACCCTCTCGGTGAATTAATAATAATAATAGGTTCGGGCAGGACTTGCTGTAGGAAGATCAAGTATTCCCTTCCAGATGATGGGGCAGAAGGTACAGTACAGCTCCACACACGAGGTGCATGCCGGTCAGTTCAACGTTTAAATACTCATTCATCCTACTGCCTCGGGTCGTACATGCTGATTTCTAGCGCGATCGCTGTTCCATCGACCTTCCGTTCAAAGCCCTCTACCGCATGACGAAAGCATTTCAGACCCTGCAGTGCTATGTGATTCTGATTCGTCTTTGTACCCCCTACACCCCCCGCAAGTTTGTCGCTGTGATAGCGAATCCCACGAATTTTCTGCCTCGTCTCCAAGCAGAAAATTCGTGGGATTATCAAATTCATTAGCGAAAACAGACATCTTTTCCGGCCTCCCTAGCCTTCAACTTCCCAGAGAGCTGAACTAAGTAGCTCAATCACCGGACATTCCCCCTTCAAATAAAAGAAAGGTTTTTCAACATCTAAAGAAAAGAAGACAATTGCGAACTAATAGTGTAAAAGTGAAAATGCCTGTGTTGTACATAGTGTATACATTTCCTTCTTTTTGTTTATTTCGTTTTTCTTTTCCTTAAATAAAATTCCCTTGTCTTGCTCATCAAACCGTTCAGTGACCGGTCTGGTAAGAGACGGCGTTCTGTTCTGTATAATCAATTATTCTTCGTGATTATAAACAAACTCATTGATGATGTCACTGCCAAATTTCACGAAAATTAAATCCCAGGAAACATCAAAGGCGCCATTTCCACAGTCGGATAATTTTTATACACCTGGAATCTTTCAAGATATTTTAAGTATCGGTATTTACAGGTTGAATTTCCTCCTCTTATTCATACGAATCCAGTGGGAACGGACAAGGCTGGTAAAATTTAAACCTGGCTAAATGTTAAGGTTAAGGCAAGGTATATCTGAGGAATGTGAATCAATGGCAAAAGAATAAGGGTTCTATCTTCTGTATTCTTAACCAGCAGACTCTGTATTCTTAAAAATGGGTATATCTGACATTTGTACTCTTGAGCAACGAACTGCTAGCTGTGGAAGATTTTCTTCCAGCAAAACGCAAATTTGGACCAAATTTCCTCAAAGAAGACAATCTACCGCCATCTAATGGATCAAAGTCGAATAGGTGCTTCAAGTTCACCTTTTCCAATAGAAGACGACACAATTCCTCTTTTTCCGAAGCCCATGACTCATGAACTTTATAAATATGTTAGACCAAGTGAGATCAGAATCATCCCAATGCCACCAACTCCTTATAGAAGAGAAATAAGTTAAAAAGGAAAAGAAAAATATAAATTGTAGCAATGTTTAGAGGATAAATGCACACGAGTAATGGAACGTCTGATCTATGACGATGTCATGTCTTTTCATCAGATTGCTCATTAAGTAAAGTTCTGTAATAATAGCACTTGTTTCTGGGCTGTAGATCTGCATAATTTATCTTGATTTCTTTGCAAAAATATTAAATATCGCGGTGGAATGTAGTACAATTTTAGAATTGGAGGATTAATTCTTCCAATAATGAACAAAGTTCTGCAATATATGTAGGCCTGGTGTGCGATAAATTTGCCATCGAGGATCATATGTCCTGAAGTTTGTATAGTTTGGGAGTTTCGAGTGGAATCTCCTCTGGTTGTCGCCTGCGGTCAAAATTCCAAAAAGATTCTTCCATCATTCAAGCACATCGGTATTTACAGCTTTACCGACAAAGTCTGACATTGCATGGAATTTTCTAGCAAGATCTTCATTTCTCGATTCCTAATAGAGATAGCGGCATAATCCTTGCATTTTCTAGAAACTTTTTTTGTTGCCAAAGTCAGGGGTGATTGGCTTCCATTCCTGTACGAATATCTGTAAATCCCTCTATCCTATCACAAGACGAAAATGGTAGGAAAAACACAACATTACAGATTCGTAACAATATGTAGGCCTGATGTGCGTTAAATTTGTCATTGTGGATCATATGTCCTCAGGTATGCATAGCATGGGAGTTTGGAGTGGAATCCCTTCTGAGGTGACACTCGTGTCATCTGACCATGATTCAAAATTACGTAATGCGTCCCAATTATTCCTTGTGTGGCTCCAAAACGTAACGTTAATCTAACAAATCATTAGGCAAAAATGTAATGGGTAACACTAAAATTGAATTCCAAAATATTAGAAAAAATACACAATAGAAAAGCATTGATTTAGAGACAGCTGAAGCAATGATATACTAGATGTTTCACATTAATATTACTCTAAATGACTAATTTAAATAACTTATCATTTTATTTCAATCTTCAGTAAACACAAACAATAGAAAATTACAAATGTTAAAACAATAAAATGTTGAAAAACAATAGAAAATTAATTTAAAAAAAACATTAAAAAAGAAAAACCAGAAAAATATGAAACAGAAGTAGTAATCATTGATGATAACAATACACCTTCTTGCGCGCCAAATGCAGCATCATCTAGTGTTTGCATCATACATTTTTAAAATGTATGATCAATTGTTATCATCATTGATTACTTCTTATGTTTCATATTTTTCTGGTTTTTCTTTTTTAATGTTTTTATTAAATTAATTTTCTATTGTTTTTTAACATTTATTGTTTTAACATTTGTAATTTTTTATTGTTTGTTTTTTGTATTTATTAGAATATGCTGCATATGCGCCATTCTGTATAATATAAAGTGTTTAATTAATATTTAATTAATTCATAATTTTTTTAATAATCTGTTTAATTTTATTAATTGTAACTGTTCAGTAAACACATTATCCCCAACCAACCGACAGGGAGCCGTCCTGGCTCCGAGTTCGGGGGTATGCTGCGGTGTTAAGTAAACACATTATCAAGGGTATAAAACCTCATGCAAGCTCAGAGAAGACTAAACTGTCTAGACTATAACTGGCTTTTAATACACAGATTATTTTCAATTATAGCAAATAATGAAATTATGCTATGATTATATATTAATACAATAAATATTTGCAAACACTTTTCGACCTTCATATTTTATATGAAAATTAATGACAGGGTAATTTGAAAAATATATCTTTTGCAATTCAGTCAACAAATGGTTAATAATAGTGCGTATTTTCCGAACCAATTAGACGGAATCCCATGAGAATGGAATGTATTACACTATTTTGAAGGACGGTTAGATGTCTTCATAAAATGTATTCAAAGAAATTATTTTATGATAAATATTATCATCATAATAAGTGGCAAAATAAAATACAAAATAACTGAAAAGAAGAGTTTATTGTATAACAGAAAATCATTATTACATGTTTTTAATGTTATAATTACTCAATATAATTACATAAATATTGATTCAAATATACCAACAAAGCGAAAATTGTAAAAGAGGAAAGATTTAATGTATTTAGTGTGCGATTTCTTAGTCGAATAGAGTGAAATAGAAATAATGATAAAATAAATAATTAATGAAATCTAGACATTGGTATGGAATCATCATCAACAATTATCTGAGGATAATGAGACATTTCATTGAAAAAATTACGATAAAGGAAGTTTCGATACTACAATTCAACAACACATAAAATATTAAAAATATAAACAAATGCAATTTTATGGAATAAACAATGATGGCTCGTGTACTGCAACCGTGGGAGTGCTGTGCTTTATAATGATCGTGCCGCAGCATTCTACTTAACTGAAATTTTGATTTTTTAAATAACTCTTAATAATTTTTTAATAAAAATAATTAGATTTTATACTTGATGCTGATTAAGTCTTTAATATAAATAAATCTTAATTAAGCAATTGCAAATTTATAATTAATATTAGTTAACTCCCTAACCGGTTTGTTTTCTCGACTATCTGATTAGATGCCATTATCTATTTTGAGAAAGCGTTGTCATTCAATTCAACTGAGAACCTAAAGGGCTGTTGAAATGCTTATGGATTTCATGTAATTATTCTATCGAATTACAACGTTAATGAATGCTTTTTTTTTAGTTTTTAAGTTTAAAATTGCCATAATTCGATCATATAAGGCGTGCGGGCAAAGTAGTTAAGGGGATAAATATTTAACTTCAATTATGTTTATTATTAACTTCAATAATGCAGATATTACTTTTATTTCTAATGATTTACGCAACAGCTAGCTCATCAATGAGAAAATTACTAAGTGTTAGTTTAAAGTAAATACACATGTAAGGAAATTATTATCGGATTTGTCTACAGAAAAAGTTTTAGAGTATAATATTTTTTAATTTATTTTTTATTTATCATCAATTATCCTTCATTTTCTTAATTTTGAAATTCTGGCTCGCGAAACATTTATCCACAGAGGAAAACATTTGAAACGCCGTTTTCAACATCCCTTTATTCAGCCTTTCTACAGACCTTCTTCCCTACAAACCATGTGATAAAAAAAATGCCGCATTATTACTGCGCTTGCGCAGCAGAAGAAAATCAAGACTGAGGGAAACTGCAGTCCTTCAAGAAGTTCTTTCCCTCTACAAAACGAAGAAAGGCCAACCGTTTTTCAATGCTTTTTTCCCTGAAGATTGTAAACGCACCAAAGCAAATTGCGTTATATTGTTGATGCATTTAAGTATTTCGTGAAACTTAAATGAATTTGTAATTAAACTTACATGTTAAAGGAGTTGGGTATACTGAAGCTCCGCAGTGCCAGTACACTTGCAGGCACCTGTATTAATTGATTTTAGAGCTTATTGTTGGCTTGTAAGAATTTTGAAATTAAATTTAATTTATAGCCTTAATTTTCTCCTAACATACATTAAGAAGGTAATGGGTAACACCTTATTATGAAAAATAAATAATAAGCTTTCCATATTTAAGGATTAAATGAAGAAACAAGCATTACTGAATAATAATGATAATAATAATAATAATAATGAATTCGTAATTTACTGTCAAAAGGTACTTTATTCGAGCTTCAGTTATTCTATAAATATAAGTATCAGGTTATGGTATGAAATGATTATACTTACACGAATCATATCAAACCCGATAAAATCTCATCATGACTTCAAGAAGTTCTTGAATAAGGTAATAAATTTCCATTCTCAAAGTTATTAGCATAACCTCGATCTTAATTTTGAATTTTAGATGGAGTAGAAAGAGATGGATATTCTGCTCTTTAAAAATTTTTAGTACCTGAAGAGATTTCGCATTTAATAAACGAGCTTTTCCTTTGTTGCAAACCATAATTATCTTCACAACAGTGACTTCGCACTTTTTAACGAAACTTCCAACACTTCTGCGCGTAACAGCCACACAACACCAGACAGCAGAGGGAGCCCCCCTCAACTTAAATTGTGATTCATTTTAATAATCAATCCAGTTGGGGGTTTTGAAGACCGTTTAAATCTCCTGTCCTTTAGCAAGTGCGACACATTTTTGCAATGGCACTATTTAAAATCACCCAACATCCAATAAACGCCAGCATCTTGTAGTCCTCCCGAGTAAAACTCCAACATTATCAGCTGTTAACACCAGCTCTTAAGCGTTTATGCTCTTGGAGCAAAGAGCTAAGATGGCATTATGCTTCATTAAGTCATTTATACAGGTACAGTTTTGCAAGCGTTGGAGAATTTTGATTAGGTCGTTTAGGTCCAAAGGACCTCGGATGTCTCTCCTGCTACTAAGAGTCCAGGGGTCTTAATCGTATTATTTCGTAGATGTCCCACGACTCCCGAGGAATATCCAACAGGCTTGAGTTATCGGAAAAATGGTGCAAGACTGTGATGGAAGATACTTAGTACCGAGGGAAAGGAGGAGGATATCGACTGGCTATTATTTTTAAAGCTATTATTTAAAGCGATTACTTTAACGCCCGCCATTAGCCTTAATGGGGTAATGATGGCCATTAAATAGCAATGTTTTGGTGAGTTGAAAACTTGGGTAATACATATTTCAGATCAATGGAATCCGACTGCCCCTTTTGAGGCTGAGATGCCCAGAGGGCTCTCAGAGGTCATCGGGTGGATGGAGGGAGGAAACGAGGTAAATGATGTTTGATGTATGGAATCGTTTTTGTTTGATTTACGTTAGCGATGCATTTTTAAATGTAGGATCGTCATAAGAGATGTTTAATAATAAATATTATAAAATAATGGATTCTGGATGTTGCTTAGTGAAGGATAAATTTTAAAAAATTCTGTTTTACAAAACAGTAATGGATTCATGTTTTGCTCGATATTTGATTTATAGCTTTTGAAGTGTTTTTAAAATTTGAGAAAATATTTAATTATTTTAGTTATATGTTATGATCGATTTAGAATGAAAACAATGTGAGCAATATGAGTAATGATGGCCTTTAAATACCGATGTTTTTGTGAGTTGAATACATGTGTAATACACATGTCATATCAATGGAATCGGGCTGCTTGTTTTGAGGCTGATATGTCTATAGAGCTTGCCATGGTCATAGGTTGGATTAAATGAGGAGATGAGGTAAACGGTGTTTGATATATGAAACTGTTTTTGTTTGATAAAACTGTTTGCATTTTTCCTATTGGAATTGTTTGCAATTTTAAATGCAAGAGCTTTCTAAAAATTTTTGGATTAAAAGTGTTGGATTTTGAATACTCTATAATGACAAATATTTTTTTTCAAAGCGGTAACGGATTGATGTTTCGTACTTTATTTGATTTATAGCTTTTAAAGTCACTTAAGTGTTTTGGTTAGCTATCATTTATAGTTTCATTTGGTTAGTTCAGATCAATGGTTCAGACTGTCCGTTTTGAGGCTAAAATACCCAGAGGGCTTGCAGAGGCCATATAATGGAGGATATGAAGTAATTGTTTTTTAAAAACTGTTTCAATTTGATTTATCTTAATGATTCATTTTTAAAGTCGGAGGGTTATAAAAAAAGTGTATCAACGGCGTATTATAAGTGTTTTAAATGAGCAGATTTTGGAATGTTACATAATGGCGAATGAGTTAAAAATTATTTTTTGAAAGCAGTAATGGCTTAATGTCTTAAACAATATTTTGTTTATAGATTTTGAAATTATTGTAGAAACGGAGTAACTATCTGAACATCTGTTAATCAAGTTATTATCTATTAAATTAACTTATCTGTTAATTTAAGTTAGCTAAAAAGTTAAAGTTAAAATTATCTGTTAATTTAAGTTAGTTTTTTTTCGAAATTAAACAAAATGTCACTGATGAGTTACAAAAGAAAATATCATTAAAATGTGCAACTTCACACTTTTGATGCCATCAATTAATTTAAACTAAGAAAAAAATATAAAACTTTTTTGAAGACGTAATCAAATTTGCTATAAATACCAAATATTTAATGCAATACACTTTTCTATAGATCATGAAATAGTATTAATTATTCATTGAATCTAACACAAGGTTTTACTTCTATTAGTACATTTGCAAGTAATTAATATTTAAAAAGCACCTTACTGCTAATATTAGAAATAAAAGCAGTAAGCAATCTAAGTGAACCCACTTCTTTGGAATAAATGCTTATTCCCTCGCTGTTGTGGAAATTTAAAGAGGTGTTCCGGCTCAAGTGTCATTCTCGTCATTTGATCACGTTTTAAGATCATACAGT
>BGPR01000255.1:252913-366673 GCA_013235015.1 Araneus ventricosus
CTCAAGTGTCATTCTCGTCATTTGATCACGTTTTAAGATCATACAGTGAGTTCCAAAAAGAGGTGTTCCGGCTCAATTGTCATTCTCTTCATTTGATCACGTTTTAAGTTCATACGGTGAGTTCCAAAATTGTCTCCCTGTAGCTTCACCAAATCATCTAACAAATTAAATCATAGGAATAAATATAAGTTAAATCCAGATATGAAAATGTCAGCTGACAGGCCATGAGCTTGACTACCCGATGTTAACCCGTTAACGCACAGTGTTCGATTTATAGGACAGCTACTTTTTCACTGGCTGAACTGAATGCATCCCATTGTTTCTTTTTTTGCTTTGTCTATGAAGTTAATAGGTATTGCCAAACTCCTAAGCAGTTTCCGGCAGGTAAATACTATCAGTCAGCCAGATTTTGAAGTCAAAGTGTCATCATTTTGAAAATTTTTGATTTTTCTTTTGATTTATTTTTGAAGTAATGTAAGGAATTAGAAAAATCTCTAATATTTATGTTAAAAAGTTTTAAAAAATGATTGTTTACCAATTTTTAAATTTTTTTTCTAAAAAAAAAGAAAACCCCAAAGAATATTTTTCACTGATTTCCATTTTTACTTCACGGTTAACTTCATCTCGGAGTTTTAAACATATTTTAATAAAATTTATTGAAATCTATACTTTAAGTTAATTTGGACATTATTTGGTTAAGCCATAATTAATGAACCTCAAATTTCTTCACGGGTTCAATATTTAACAGATTTTTTTCACTAGAACGATTTTCAAATAAAAACACATTAAATTTTGAAGTTTGATATAATGGGAGAGAATGCTTCCTCCAGTGTAGTTTATTTATATGCCAGAGTTGTAAGTTTCAAAAAGATCTCAAGAGTATTAAAGTTCTAAATACTATATCTGAAATAATTCCATAAAAGAGTCACAAAAATGCAAAAAACAACCCTTTTTTGATTTCCAAATATACTGAAAAAAAATCTTTATTAATATTATTAGCTTTATATATATTATTTATGTAGCTATATCAGTGGTTGCAAATGGACATAAACTTAAATGATTCTCTGCTAAAAAGGAATTTACAAATTTCTAAAAATTTAAAATTCTCTTTTTATGGGGCTTTCTTAGGATTACAGTGACATAGAAATGAAAGAAAGATAATTAGTAATTTTCAAAACATCATTTGGATAAAAACAATTCAGCAACCAAGTACATATTTCTGTAATAGAATCACTGCATGTTAAAGAAGTTTCTAAGAAAAAATTATTATTATTTACAAATAAATTAGTAAAATTTTTTGCTGTGAAATTGTTATATTTCCTTTTAGCTTTATTTAGTATTTATAAGTAACATATACATTTCAAATGTAGTAGAGCAAAATTATTATTATTTACAAACAAATTAGCAATTTTTTAAAAAGATTGTTTTATATGGTTTTAACTTCATTTAATATTAGTAAAATATAAATTCCAAATGTAGTAGGCTGAGTTTCTAAAACATATCTGAACAGCATTGGATGAAATTAATTTTGTTAAGTAAATTTAAAGTTAAAAACAATCTTTAAAAAATAATTAAGGTTTTTATGATGCATTTTGATTAACATGTGGCGGACTTTTATTACTTATTTACTTTATTTCGATAAAATACCATCTATCAAAAATTTAGATGAAAGTAATACATGATGGAAAAATTTTAAAAACTAATTCGAAATGGGACAAATCAAAAACCATATTTCTTCTGAATTATAAATGAGCACAGAAAAATTACACTTTTAAAATCAAATATGTGTCAAATTACCTTAGCAACCAAAGCAATAAGATCTTACAGTGCAGTTTTAACTTTCAAACAACAAAGGCTTCATTTTTCTGAATACTTAACATGATTCTCCAATTCTGAATGTGACGCTATGTACTCCAATCCTATTTGAGTTCTTTTATATTAATGAAGTGAAATTAAAGTTGAAATAGTCGTATATTTGCTACAAAAAGTCCATCCGAATCGTGATGAAAACCGGTAATCGAAAACGGCGCTTCTCTGTCAAAAGTAACGCTGGAGTCGTAAAGTTAACCGTATCCTTTCCAACTACAGCTACCTGGTTACCACTCTTAAAAATTCATCACCGCTCATCGCAATTGGTAATTGACATCTTTCGACGCCATTTTTACAAAGTGAGCGTGTATTTAAACGCATCAGAAAATAGGCACTTCATGACATTTCCTCGCCAATGGCTTCCTGAAGCCCCACGAGAAAAATTACTCCTCCGAACAGCAAGCAATTGCCTTTTCCTACTTTACGTTTATTATTATTATTTGTTCGAAGCGATGGAGATGGTGCCGAGAAGAGTGGTTATTACGAAAATCAGCCAAATGACTTGGAAATGCGCGCCGTTTTCCCAAAATGCTCGTAAAAGTCCTTTAAATATTCGATCTCTTTCTCACTATTCAGGAAAATTCCTGGAATGTGGCGCCTTGCTGTTCGCCAAGTCCCATTGGCCCAAGTGAAAGGCATTTTTGTTTCTTTTGTCATTCATTCCGAAGAGGGGGAGGGCCTGGGAAATGGCTGGGGCTGCGTTGGGACACCGACGGTTATAAAGCAAAAGTCACCCATGGGTAGAGAGACGTATACTTCACGTCCCAGAATCCTGCATTGTTTGAACAGCCGCGTAATTAGTGTTGGAAGGTTTAGATTGACCAAACTTTTCATAATCAGAGCCCAGAGCAATAATAGTAATGCCTGCGAGATTGCTTCGGTGGTAGGAATTTGAGAAACGCAACAAAAATCTCGTCATTCATTTGCTGGTAATTTAATCAAACAGCTCTTTTGGAAGAGACGGGGTTGTCTTCGAGAATGCTTGGCCCACGGGATTTCTCTTCGTAGAAAAATCGGATTGGATTTCTTCGCCTTTGCTAATACTTTGTTTCGTTTCGGTTCTTGCTTTGTGAATTGACGTTGTTAGACTGATATACGCTTCCGTTTGAGTTTAGGAAGGGGAGAAAAATTTGTCAACTTGGAAGAAAGGAAGAGTGAAAAATAAACAGAGACATAAGTAGCGGTTTTTAATTTGTTGGTACTGAGAAATGATGTTGTTAGACGGATATACAGGATACAGTTGCCGAATTTGGATCATCTGGACATTTTTTGCTTCGGTGGTAACAATTTTTTGAAACTCAAAAAAATTATTGTCATTCATTTGCTGTTAATTTAATCAAACTGCTCTTCAAGAAGACTTAACTTATAAGATTCTTCCTCGTAGAAAAATCGGATGGATTTCTTTGTATTTGCTGATACTTTGTTTCGTTTCAGTTCTTGCTTTGTGAATTGGCGTTGCTAGACGGATATACGTTTTCGTTTGGAATGAGAGAAACATTTGTCTACTTAAAAGAAAATGAAGAGCAAAAAATAAACAGAAAGTAATACAGCGATTTTCAACTTGTTAGTATTGTGAATTGTCCCTTGCGGCAATTGATGTCGTCCCTTGTATATCCAGACACATAGAAATAATTTTTCTGTCCTGTATAGACAGATAAATTATTTCTTTTAGAGCTAATGTTTTTACAGCATAAGAGCATTAATCTCACAAGAAACAAAGATTTTTAAAATTGCAGAAAAGGATTTTAAAATTTTAATTTATGCTTTAGAAACAAGACTTGCGACTTTGTTCAGACGCAGACCCCTGTATTTGCACCTGGATATACAGGGGACGGTGCTGAATTTGGACCAGCTGGACATTTTTTGCTTGAGTGATAGTAATTTGAGAAACGCAATAAAAATCCTGTCATTCATTTGCTGGTAATTAAATCAAACAGCTCTTTTGGAAGAGACGGATTTGTCTTCAAGAATGCATGGCTCAAGAGATTCTTCCTCGTAGAAAAATGTGTATAGGTTCCTTTTCTTTGCTGATATTTCGTTTCGGTTCTCGCTTTGTTTATTGATGTTGTTAGACGGATATACGCCGCTTCATTTGAGTTTGGAATGGGAGAAAGATTTGTCTTCTTAGAAGAAAGGAAGTATTAAAAATAAACAGAAAGTAAAGTAGCGGTTTTTTACTCCTAGGGATTGTGAATTTACGCTGTTAGACGGATATATACTTTCATTTGAGATTAGATGGAAAAAACATTTGTCTTCGTAAAAGAAACGAGGGGTTTAAAAATAAGAAACATTGGAAGAGAGGTTTTGAATATTTAGTATTTTCCACTCAATTTTTAAATTCCTCTTTCCATTTGGTATTATTAACTCCCATACCTCTTCAGAAATATTCTGGAATTTTAGGTAATTTATAACGAAATAATTTCATGTTTCTTTTTAAACACTTTTATTTAATTTGATTGTTTCATGTTGTTAAGATGGAATTCTGTAATCGATTTTTCACTCACTTTTACATTTACTTGGAGTTGAAATTTTGAACACTTGTGTATTGCCAATGATAATACACCGTCTTAATATTTTCAGAACCTAATTATAAATTAATCATTAGTCAATTAACCCGCAAGTACGTGCGTTGCTTTACTTACTAGAGGACGCGCGTCGGGCTTCGTAGACCCGGGCTCTTGATTTTCTAACGAAACGCGCAGAAAATTATATTCATTTTAATAGGAAACATTTGGTGCACTATTGTACAGAATATTAAATATTAATAAATAATTTTCAGATAAATATCTTCTAGGGAGCGCAACAAATTGAAGAAGATTGATGAATGCTTGTACTTTCAAAGTATTTATGAAAACGTTGGCTTTCCCGTCCAAAATTACCTGAATTCGCTTAGATATAAGTTTTAATGCATCATTTGTCTCATCCATAAGCATTTCAAAGAATTTTAAACCGATTATACAACTTTTGCTTCACCAAAGTTTTCGGTTAGTTGTATGACGATGTTGTGTATGAAAGTTCTTATATTTCTGCGAGGTTCTTTTTTACACCATTTGTTAACTCCACTTATCTTATCGTTGTACAACTTTTTTTAACCCCAGCCTTCTTCTAAATAATCGGTGGACTCACAAATATCCATTAATTGTCTAATCCCTTTTCAGAATTCGACTTATGATCTTTAACTAATTCAGCAGCATTCATTTTCTTCGTTAATCAATTCTTAATTAGTTGTTTTTCAGTTAAAAGCTTTTCTAATCTTTACATCTCACATTTGCAGTTCGAATAGCGATAAATTGTCGCAATCTATCTGTTCTCTTTATTATTCCACACAGAAACGCGAGTGTGTGCGTTGGGCTTCGGAGGCCAAACCTTCCGCTTTATGAGATAAAAAATGAAGAAAATTCTTGAAATACCTGTGATCAGCATGTAAATGACCTCGAATGTAACTACTGTGAATCTGGAATTTTTCCGTTGAGGAGTTAATCTTCTGCAATAAATTCTTGCAGGCACCGGGCCTCGCAGGCCCGATGCGCGCCCTCCCGGGTTAAATTTCGATTCCGTACCAGTCGCGTCGCTGGATAACGAGCTTTAGAACCAAGGGACCTTAATGTTTGAAAGTGGAAAATAATTAAAATTAAAGAAATATTCTGATGTTTAGTACAGTAATTAAAGTGTGTTTGTAATTTTTTAAAGAATTAAATTTATTGTTATCACTTGTGTTTAGCAGTTTGCGATGGTAATATTTGAAGTAGTATTAAGATATCTCCTCTTCAGAAAAATTTCTACTCGTGCAGTTTGTATTACACAGTCGTGAATATGTGCAACTAACAAGGGGAAGGCACGACTTGGGAAATTCAGTCAGGGATGAGACTTGGTTTATTAATAGTGTAGCTTTAGGGTGTTCATCCATTAAAATGCTAAAGCGCAATAGCCAGACAATTGGGAGAAAAGGGTCCTCAAACTTTCAGCACAGCTTATATACCAGCAAGTTGTCACCGTTGCTGAAACGCGAATAGCTTGATCGGTATAGTACTGGCATGTAAACCTTTTGCTTAGAGTTCAATCCCACCTGCGTTTTCTTTTTTAAAATGTTTTTTAAATTAATATTTAATCAAATTAAAAATTAATGTACATCTTTTAATAAAATAGTAATAATTTTTAAGCATTACCTAATTTTTTCTTCATATGATATATGAATCATAGTCATAATTTAATTTTAAACAGTTAAATAATCATAAAACCAACTTTAATGATGTTAAATAATAAGTATAATTACTATCATCATTATATGTCAATAAAATTTTTAAATGATTCCGTTAAAGCAATTACAAAATTTCCTATCTAGCCTTACGGAACTGGTTTTGGTCTGGAAAGAATGCATTTTTAATTATTTAACTGTTTAAAAATTAGATAATAACTGTTATTCAAGGATCATATAAATAAGCAGTTATTTTTCAATCAAATGATTAATATTTTAAATTAAATATTTGTAAATTAATTTAATTTGAAATTATTAATTTCAAAAATTATTTACAGAAAAGAAAATAATAATTAATTATCAATACAAATTTAATGGTCCTAAATAATAACTCATTATAGTTGCTCTTATTAGATAATTGTAATAGTGCTCTTATCGTAAAAGAATTTCACTAAGATATTTTTCCTTTGTAAATTTTTGAAATTTTCCTACATTTATTAATTTTTATTTAAATACAAGAAAATTTCATAAAAATATTAGAAATAAAAGAATATTTTGACATATTGCATAATTAATAAATGGTGTACGTTTATTTTAAAGATCTATTGGGAGATAAACTTGCGATTTTGGACCGTCTTTCTCTGTATTCAAAATTTTAACGACTGCTCTCTCTCTTTCGGTCAAAACCGGTACTGTAAAGAAGATTTCCACTAGAACGGAAATTTTGTAATTACTTTAACGGAATCATTCAAAAATTTTAATGACATATAATGATAATAATAATTATGCTTATTATTTAACATCATTAAAATTGTTTTTATGATTATTTAACTGTTTAAGATTCCTATATTATATGAATAAAAAATATTTAATGCTTAAAAATTATTAATATTTCATTGAAAGATGTTTATAAATTTTTAATTTGATTAATATTAATTTTAAAAAATAAAACGGAAGTGGGATCGAACCCTGGGCAAAAGGCTTGCACTCCAGTGCTAGACAGACCATGCTTCTTCTTCTTCTTGATTACGGGACACCTTGCCCCTGGTCCCGGAGACGAGGGACAGACCATGCTATTCGCGCTTCAACAACGGTGACAACTTACTAGTATATAAGCTATGCCGAAAGTTTAAGGTCCATTTTCTCCCAATTGGCTGGCCATTGAGCTTTAGCATTTTAATGGATTAACACCCTAAAGGTATACTACTAATAAACAAAGTCCCATCCCGAACTAATTTCCCAAGTCGTGCTCTAACCTTGTAAGAGAAAGAAATAGAATCAATAACTAAGGGTCGGTGCTGTTTTTAATTCATAAAAATGCAAAAAATGGAAATTCCAAAAGCATTATTTTAGAGTGAATAAGTTATGAGAAAAATTGTACTAAACTCATATATGTATGATTTTAAATAATTCCGGTAAAATGCGCTTCAATACAACGTTACCGATTTCGGTTTTTTGGAAACATATAAAACAAATTAGCACATTGTATCTTTGCTTATTTAGCTAAAATAATTTATTTTACCAGTTTTTTTAGTTTCTTCATGTCTTTGGTCCCTTTATATTTTACCTCCTTCCTAATGGTAGCGTTAGCAGTGGGATAAAAACCATATCAATAATGAAAAAGAAATGTAAGATATACAATTCATTTATTTGCTTTCAGAAGTTTTTCACGGACGAGCAATTCAATCTGATCAAATTTCCATCACAGAATTTAAATATATCCTATATTATTATCAAGACCTATTTTTGTGGAATGATGTTAAAAATTTAATAATATAGATGTTTGCATGAGTTATGAGTATGCTTACTCTTTAGCGTTCGGATTCGGTAGAACACCCCATGAAATTTTTAACATTTCTTTCAAATCTTTCTAATTGTCTAAACTTTTTCCCATTTAGAATGATTTTCGTAACCATTTCAGAAACTTTATTTTGTGCTAATTATGAAATTTACATTGTTATTTTCTTGTCTAATACAATACATGAATGAAGATCGTTCTGGTTTTCACTTTACTTAATTTACTCAATTTTTGGATTATCTCTTTTTTGAATACGACCAAGAACAAACCATCTTATTTTATTATTTAATGAATTTAATACGCTTTCATGAAATTTTGGATGAATCAAATATCGATTTCAATATGTTTTGTTCATTCCCTAAAGTTTCTATCAACTTTGGATAAAACAGCCTAAATGTTTAACGTTATAACTAGTACTAATCTTACTATTTATGGGCTACGGGAATGTAAAATTCTTGTAAATGTTTCTGACATCCCTGAAGTAAGTATAATTATTTTATGAAGAAAGCAGAATTTTATTGTGTATTTTCGTTAATAGGAATAGCGCCTTTTTCCAAAGAACTACAGGGTAGCCCAACGGATAATATTTGAAACGAATCGGAATTCTAAAACAAATAATAGTGATGAAAAGATTTTAATGATAAATATTAAAATTACATAGTAGGCAATTAATTCTAAAGTGATTCAAAGTGACCGCCATCTTTAACAAGGACAGCAATGAGGCAGTTCTAGAACTCATCCATCACGCGTGAGAAGACTTTTATGATACTTTTGTCCGACCAGTTCTTGTTGTGAAACTCCTCCTGCCATGCCCGTTGCACTGCCTTAACAGTTTCATGGTGTTTGGCCATTTCGAGCACAATAAACACTCGAATATCTGTTGAATATTTATTCATTTTCGCGCGTGATAATCGCAACTGAACAATACACTTAAACACACAGCTCTCTAACGACACACTCCTATACAATTGCCCGCTCTAATGACCACGCACACCATGTTTGGTCTCAGTTGCTCTCAGCTAACGCCATCTATTAGACTGTTTTGCAAACATTGCCCGCTGGGCCACCAGGTAGATTCCTTTATTCAAAGAACATGATTGTATCCATCTGATGTTCAGGTTTCTTGAACTTCCTCGATTTAGAGTTCATTTTCATCTAATTTCTTTTAATCTCGAAACTGAAAAACAAAAGAGATGAATAATAAATGAAATGATGAATACAAAAATGATGAACAAGATAAATTTAATTATAAATAAAAATGTCAATTTACAGTAATTAGTTAGTCAGAAAGCCTTAGTAATAAGCTCTGCATCCAAACGATTTTCTTAAATGTTTTTTGCTTATCTCTAAATCTATATAAATAAAAACTGAAACGCCATTTTTTTGCGCGCCCTAGAAATCCGAATTACTCAACATATATTCTCCAAATTTTGCTCACAAATACTACAAAGCATGAAAATGTTTTAGTATAGGTTTTGTGACAATTAATTAAGTAGTTTTCTTATTAATTAAAAACTATTTTACTGCGCAGATCAAGCTCTTCTGCTTTAAAATTTATTTATAACTTATGGAGAAAATTAACTTTCGACCAGTTTTTAAAATTTATTCGGTTCAACTGATAATATAATTTTAATTTTTTTAAGTTGCAGAAAATTAGAGGATTTTGTTTATTATAATATTTGATGTAAACGATTTTTTAATTTAAACTATTAGATATAAAAGTATTTTCTTCCTGAGAAACGTCAGGTCTATCAACTAGTTCTAAAAGTCTGGAAAAAGATGCGATTAAAGCGTTTCGTTGACACTCAACATTTTTCCTTTAACCCCTGTTGCCATTACTACCTGCAAATTAAGTACATTTGATTTAAAAAACTTCAGCCCCCAGAATGTAATAAGCAAAGTTTAATTTTAAAAAATGATTCATAGATTCTATTAAATTGGCAATTCAGTGTCATTTCTTTGTAAAAAGTCAAGCATTTTGCATCGTTCTGCAATAAAAGAAAATCTTGAATTCCTTGCATTACCAAATCTCGGCGGAGAAATTCACCTGATGGCAACTCGTTATCAGCGCAGATATCGATAGTCGGTAAATAAGATCCTGACTTGAATTGCTGCCTCCTTGCGATTTCGGAAAACAGCCATTACTAGGCGAAACACATTCTCCTGGCCATGTCTTATCTCGTGTGCAACCGAGAAAGAGAAACAAGACAAGGGAAGGAATTGTGCAAAACATTTTAGGGCTTTTCCAGATAAGATGGATGTATTATAGCATAATACCACACAATTTGGTGCTTAATGTACAGTTTGCATATTGGGTAAGTGAGTTTCGAAGGATAAAATTTAGCAAAAAATATAAAATAAAGGAAAATAATTCAGACGTTGTGTTAAAAAAAGAAATCGATATGCCAAACTTTTCCGATTAGACACTTTGTAAATAATAGTAAATATGTATTTTAATTTGTCATTTGTGGATTTTAAAGTCACTTCTTAACTTCTTCCCGACGACGAAGGGCTGATTATAAATCCTTCTGGACTCCGAAGCTTTTCGGAAACGTAAGAAAGAAATGGACTTGCCCACCCCGGAAATCCTTCACTTCACGTTATTCATAGTAGTAAACATGTCCGAATGTTGCTTTTATGAATTGCCTTCAGGTTTTTCAGCGCAGAACTTCCCTTGTTTTAAGTGATATGGATTCCTTTTATTCAAGGCAAGAAGTAATGGACAATTATTCAAAAAAACTCTCTAATCCCTTTCCCAACACACCGCCGAGTACTTAATTCGTCTTTGAATTTCTACCTCTATTCTATTCTAGACAAGCGCTACAGACCGATTTTTTTCCTTCAGCATCGGAAGATCATCCGAGCGTCTGAAACTGTTCTAACCTTCATTATAAGCCTAAACAAATGCTCCTGGGCAAAAGGAAGAAAATGCGAACCTCTATAATAATATTACTTAGTGACATAACCATGAGCCTTGAGAAGAACTTGGATACTACGGGTCATGTTGTTATCATCCAGGTGGTCAGCATCTGGTGTAGCTTCTTTTTTCACTCGTCTATCAATCTAAGAATCCATTACGTTAGTGACTGCGGACGTTCAACATTCCTCTTAACAGCTCAGTTCAATACTTTTCAAATTTTCTGGATAACGTTAAGTTTAGGTGCATTTTCTGGCAAAGTGAGTTGTGAAACTCTTTAACCCTCTGAGTACTAAGAGTTCTCAAAATCTGAGTACAGTTGTATACGGAGGTTTGCTTACTAATTGATCTGTGGAATGGATTAGTCCTCCACGTTCCCTCTTTTCTTTTCACTACGAGTGGTGGGAGATATGAATGGCAGGCCTTTCATCTCTCATCTCTACCCTAAGGGTCCTTTTAATGACCACTCTCCCAACTGCCTTCTGCCCCCCTTTTGGAACAGTAACCGGCCGAAATCCGTTCCACTAGTATAGAAGTTCCATGGCCGGTTACTGCCGGTTTAGGATTCAGAGTGTTAACATATCTAGCTCGACTATCAATGCATTTGTAGCAGTTTTAACCGATTAGAATAACTCTTCGTAGAAAATCCAAATCGGGTAAGGATGCTTAAGTCGTGTCACAACCTTAGTCGTACCTGTTCTGTTTTAAGTAAGTTTTTTTCTTCGAATAAGCGCTTCTGACGGCACTGCGATGAGTACTAACAATGACAATGTTGATTCCTGGATCAGTGCCGAGCGTCCTTCCGTTACAACCTAACCTTGAAAGAAAGTAAGTTTGTGGTTTTCTCATAATCTTTGGTGCATATTTGGTAAGACATATGGCAATAATATTATTAAAAAATTGTTGTTATTTCTTATTTTATCATTTAGTGCTACCTGAACAGCTGCTTTTATGTAATGATGACGCATTTGTTTAATTCATTCTTCCATGGTATTGATGTTAATTTTACACTTACCTTTGCTTAAGTCATGCCACAACATATCTGTGTCGATATCAAAATTATTAAAATTTATAATACAAAGAAAATTATTTTTGCAATAATCGGAAAGAAAACGAAGCTTTCGTGATAAAAATATATCTGAAGAAAGCTTTTTCTTTCTTAAAAGCTTCTAGACGTCTAAAAATAGCTTTAGACATATTTTGTGGAGAAAAGGTTAAAATAAATAAAATTTAAAAGCATCGAAGATTGGTAAGAAACTGTGGCAATAAGTACGGAAATATAAATCTTTTCCAGCAAAGTCCTCGGAATAAATATAATGCACCGCAGACAAAATAGAGTTCAGAACATTCTTCAATAGCTCTATCTAATCGCACGATATATAGCAGTAAGTGCATATAAACATTCGGTTTATCTCAAAATGTCATTGGTGCTCTAATAACAATAAAAATAACGGACGGCCATCAACAGCTATTGAGAGAAATGTGGAAATTTATGCCTTTCTCTATATTCCTCAGGAAATATTTTTAAAAGCTGCTTTAGGAGTATAACAGACTTGGAGCGATGAAAAACATCTCTTTTCTCTTGAAAGTTATTTCTTCTTTCTCTCTTATGTATAAAACACGCGGCACGAAACTTGAAAAAGAAGAGGGATGCAAAGTGTGTAGGAGAAGTACTTTGCGTTTTCGCTTAGAAATTTCATTTGCAATGCCTTCTTTTCCACAACAAGCAGGAATTTTGGTGAGTTAAAAACTTCAACAGTACTTGTTTCTTTTCATGTGGAAAAGTAGGAGTACAATGTCGCTACTAGATTTTATTTTAACGAAAGTTGTCAAGATAAAGTGGGTTATTCTTTTTAAGATGCTCGGTATTTCATGCCAGAATATCGCGTAGTTTACGAAGTACTGTCTTGAATGCATTGAAAAAAATTTATAATCAGTAAATAGTATGTTGTAAAAAATATACTTACTGTTTTGAATATTTCTATTATGAATTGAAGCGAACTTTATGCTTGTTCATGACAAAGGAAATTGAGTGCTTAGTTTAATTTACTAACATCTCGTTTTGAATACACCTCACTGCTTTTCAATAACATAAAGAATTTTTAATTAACATTAACTTTTTCTTAAACATAAAGAAATAAAGAAATAGTCGAATTTTTAAAGTGCATATAATAAGCATATATTATCCATACAAGCTTTATTATTACAAATATATTGATTCGAATGTAGTTAGTTGCATGGGGCATTAAGTTTTAAAGCTGTTAATATAGATGTTATTTGTAAACTCTTAAAATATTTATACATATTATCGGTTACATTATTTCATATTTTTGTATTTTAATAAAATACATTTATTTTTTGCTGTCGTTTTAAAGATGTATATTTTGGATTTTATTGCATCAAAATTATTACCCGTTGTTTCGTGTTCTTCCTATGATGTATCTGTTATTTCTTCTTTTTTGTCATACTAGCTTCCTTTGGAGACCAGCTAGAATATCTTGTTTTTACTTCTAAGATTCAAAATTATAATTACGTCCCCAGTAGCCCCATTGTAACTCAAAAACGAATATTAATCTAACAAATCAAACTATGACATTACCTTTGTAAAGTGAATTCATGCATTCGACAATCACAGTGCCTTCATGACTGTATTTTCCAAATCAATATGACGATTAATGATGTACGTGCTTATTATGCTTCGAACATTTGACAGAAACATCGCGAACTCTCTGTCCATCAAACATTTAACTGCCTGTCTCACCATAAATTGGCACGACTGACTCTTAGCGCCATTCAAGTGGCTCCTTATGAGCGCTTTACCGAGCGGACTGATCCTACGACCCTAATCTAAGCCATGCTCGCGACATTTTTTAACCGTATATTCTGCACCAACCCGATAGGGGCAGAGGTGCCGTTTTATGGCCCTCCGCAATTTCTGGTCAGTCAACCCCCACCAAGTCATTTCGTCGGATTGGCCTATTAGGCCCGGTATAGGATTGGTTTGCCGATAAGATAAGACAACGCCATTTCTCCAAGCCAACCCCCCTTGCATTCCCCACCCCCTTCTATCCAATTCCCGATATTCTATAACCTTCTTTCCAACCCCCTTCCTACTCTTCTTTCTTTTCTTTTTTTTATTTATCGATTCTTTTACTCAGTGCAGAACGCTTTTTACGCGGTATGAGCGCTCCAACATCAAGTGAGCTTTGGACATTTATGAATATTTATAGGTGCGTTTGGAAAGCCAGTTGAGCAGTGGTTTTTCGATAATAAACATAATGTCCCTCTGAAAAAAGAGGAGTAATCTTTGGTAGGATATTCATTTCCTGATAGAAAACGCCGATTCCTTCTGCCGTACAAATAGCCCGAGCTTTTGTTTGTGGATGACTAAATGGATTTCATATCAATGCGCTTTATCTTTTAAGGGTTTTTAGAAACGAGGCATTAATATTCGGGGAGATATTAGGGAGGATGTAATGTTAAAGCGTTGTTTGCGTTTCGTGAGAGCCTTAGATGTTTAACTTATATCACCAGAATTGCGATCGCGTTTGTTTCTTTTGTAGCTTTTCATGATAGATCATTTTTATTAATATCAATTAGGTTGATTAGAATTATCTTTTATTGATTAGAATTAATCAGTAAAAACGTACTTATTTTTACATAAAATACGTTTTATAGATGAGGCAACTCATTTAAACGTTACGCAAAAAATCGTGATGGAAGTTGTCTTCAGTGTAGTCATGCGATTAGCTCTTCAGCAATATTGGTTCACTGTCAAAACGAAACTGAGTGTGCGCATGGGCGACTAGAATTTGGACAGTATTAACCAAGCATCCAAAAAAACGATTCGTGAATTTTTTAAATGTTTTCTTGACAAATTGATGTGGGGTTTGTAATCCCACTTAGTCTGGCATATCTAAATGGCAGACTAGAATTTGGACTTATTAATTAAGAATCCGTAAAAACGATTCATGAATTTTTTTAAGCGTGCTTAGAAAATTGTGATGGTGGTGGAAATCCCACTTCATTCTTGCATATCTAAATGGGAGACTAGAATTTGGACTTATTAATTAAGCATTCATAAAAACGATTCGTGAATTTTTTTAAAGCGTGCTTAGGAAATTGTAATGGTGGGGAAAATCTCACTTAGTTCTGGCATAGCTCGATGATTCATCAGTCAAGGTATCATGAAAAGGAGGAAGTGTGGCATCATTAGTTGACCAAAGTGACTTTGGAGCACATAGGTGGGAGTCTGAATTAGTTTCAATATATGAAGGTAAGCTGCCTTACTGGAGAATATTCAACTGCCACACCGATAGCAGCAAACAATTTGTTTCTAAACACTTTGTTCAGCAGCTTTTGAATAATACTGATTAAGAACACAGCGGATGGATAGAATACATAAACCTTTTCTAACGATATATGTTCCTCAGTCTTGCCATGCCCATTAGGCTACTGGGGCAATGATTGGTACATTCTGTAAGCATTAGCAAATTGTTATTGACGAATAGTACAGAACTACAAATAAGCTAGATTCTTATCAGAAATAATTTCTGTCTAACTTTTCAATTATTAGTAGATGTTATGCCTTTTTATTTAATCAAGCTGCATAATGAAGGTCAATTTCTCTTCTTTAACTAAATAGCTAAAATGCTTTCTTTTATTTCAGCTTCTGAGAAGAGACAAAACAAATATTCCAAAACTTTTAATACCGATACAACGTCACATTTTGAAATTCACAATCTCAGAAATAAGTCGATAAGATCCGAAATATTTTTATAAAAATTATGCACCAATAAATTGCGATTTAATCTTCTTGAACTTCAAAAGTTGACAAGCACTGTTCAACTTTGAGATTCATCTTGTGCTTTTCTTCGGGCAAAATGTATTGTTTGTTATTTAATAACACTATGCCACATCATTATTCTCCGAGTGGTCGTTACACTTAACTGCTGTTTTAACATTTAACCTTTCATGCAATAGAAATTTCTAATTCTTTTGTGAAAAAATCCTTTAGAAGAGTAAGTATCCACCAGATCAGCCTCTTGAAAACGAAATAACAGATTTACACAATTAATGAATTGAAGTAGATACTTAATTGCAATCGACAACTAATTTTTCAGTATTTCACAACATTCTTGCTCGTTAGAATGTCAAAAGGTCAAGCCGTTCCTTCCAGAAATGATGGAAGGAACTTAACGATCTTCTTCAAAAGCATCGTCTTTCCCGGGGATCCCGTTTAAAATCCTCCGCCGAAAAGAAACCCGGTTCGATCTCTGGGCCATAAGTTTTAAATTAATACTCCCAATCATCTCTATTCGGGTCGTCTTTTCAAAAAGGAAAACTCCAGCCGTTCCAATTAACTTTCGGGAAACGCTCCAACCTTTTCCTGGAAAGGGAGCTTTTCGGGAGAGAAAAGAGAAGTGGCAATTTACCTTCCGGGAAAACAAGGCTCCGTCTCTACCTCTCTCTACTGATCCAGCAATTACATGATTAAAGACGTCGCTAATTTTTCAAACTTCCCCCTTTATACGTTCCTTACATGATACTTGCTGTTTAATACGCTTTTGACAACGTAAGGAGGACGTTATTATCCTGGCAGGGCACTTAATTATGTGGGCAATAGAGCCTTTCTAGAGGGGCCCTGCACGGGGGGGGGGGGCGGTGAAAGCTTTAACAATGCGTTTGATGTATTGCAGAAGGGAGAGGGGTCTTCCAGCTTCCTTGCCGAAGACCGCAAGATTTAGAAAAGTGATCCATCCCTGGTAGGCTGATAACGAACTTTTCCTCAAGTTGTCTGCACGCTCAACCCTCCCCATGCCCCCAACAAGTATTCTCAAGGGGGTGGTTGGGAAGTGAAGGAGGTTATTAATTATTGCGAAGCTGATTCCCCCTACCCCTTACCCCACCACTTTGAAAGAGATTGTTAATCCTCCTTTTGATGAAAACTGTAAAATCGTTTAGCCTTTATGATACCGATTTTGAAAGTTTTCTTATGAAAGGTAAAGAGGCATAGCTTACAGGTATGAAGTTGGCGGTAAACACTGATAAATGTATTTTCGGTCGTACATTTTTTCATGTTGAGAGTATCAGTGGATATACTTTGTTGAGGTGTGTTAGAAATTGTAGGACGCTTGGATTGCCAGCCAGCTGAATTGGCTTCGATGATAAATGAAATAAATTTGGAAAAAAATCTTCACAAATCTGGATATAATTATTTAATATCGCTAATTAATCGTCTCTACGTGAGTATCTTATAGAAATTTATCAAGAGAAGAAAAAAACTAGCCTATTTGTCAATATATGTCTACTGAGTTTGGTGACAGAAGCTCTTGTTAAATTGTTAAGGACTGTATCAAGATCAGTATAATGTTTTGATTATATCATAGCAGAATTTTATGGAAGTATGCTTATCTTAAACCAATGTAGATTCTCCATTTTCTTTTTAGCTTTAGTTGTAAAATGCAAGCGCCACTTTGTCACGTTAATTTCACGTCGAATGAGGTGAAAGTTATACAAATTATCTACTTGCTTCTCTAAAACGAAATTTAACGCTATGGATTCATCTCTTCTGAAATTAGTTGATGTGGAAACTCAAGTCTGCAAGCAACTTTGATCTTCTTTCAGTAAAAGCTTGTAAAGTGTCTGCTGGATTGAATTCAGTCTATAAGCTCTCGATGAAGTATTTCTTATTTCCAATTCATATTCCAAACCAATATCTGTTATTAGCGACGTTTTTGTCTTTATTTCGTAAGTGTACACAATCAAAACACAAGGTATTTAAAATGGCGATTTTAGAAAGTTTTCTGATAATGAAAATTTTTAATATTATATAAAAATCAGAAATGCAAATTATTTTTAATTTTTCTGTTTCACAAACTAATTTATTCTACATCAAATATCGGCAAAATCTTAAATGTTTTTTTCCTTTCTTTTATTACTCTACATTATTATTATACAACAAATTTAAAAGTTTAAATTCTTTTACAAAGACAATTTAACACTGAATCCCCCCTAAAAATCAGATAATATTTGTAACAGAAAAAGTTATATTTATTTACAATTGCAGTAATGTTGTTGAAAGATGTCATCATAGCTCTCATCCTTCGAATCTTACTGAATCTTCATTATTATTACGTATCTCGTTGAAATGATTATAAAAACACCTTGTGATTGAAATCTATTTAATCAAATAACTGAATGACTAAACTAAGAATTAGTTACTGCTGGTTTGTCTAAAAGAATCAACAGATGTGACGCGGCAATAGCTGGACAAACGCAAATGCACATATCAGCTATTTGCACGTTCTCTTATGCTGTAGCGTGTCGTCACGGCTTTAACCGTATTGTTGAGAACCCAACCGTTGTTTGTAAACAGCATGAGGAAATCAGAACCAACGTGGAAGAAGCAAAAAAAGGAATTTTCATTTAATATATGAGTAAAAATCTCCTATTATGTAAGAGGAGTCATAAACTATAGTTCGAAAACTGTAAATAATAGTCAATCTAGGTTATAATTATGTACTGTTTTTAGAAAACCAAGGTTTTAAAGAGAAAAAAAAAATTCTAGAAATGAGTAGATTTATGGCGAAAGTTGGAAAGTTGTATTTAAGGGAACAACTTTTGCGAATTTCGAACTAATGCGTGTCTCGAAATTGATGGATAATTATTTACCATTAAACTTTTCATACGCCCGGGCTATTAACTGGCTGAACTTCTGCCCGAATAGGATTCTTAACGATCTTTCAGCGCTGTTCTACACATCATAATTCATTTTGTTCCATGGAACGTTCGAATATTTTCGTGTTATTTTTATTCCAGGTACATTCGCTTATCTTAGAAAGTTACCGTCAGTAGCACATTATTAATAACTACGAATCCGCAGAACTTGTGAGCTACTGCCTATTATTACGGAAAATCATTTTTTACCTTCTCTTTGGTTGCCCTCATTACGGTATTTGATTTAGATTAGAATGGCTAACATCAATTAAACATAAAAGAAATCATCAAATTTAAACAACTATTGTTTATTATTAGTTTAAACTGCATATATCAGAATTACCGAGGTCATTTTTATTCACTCTTTCCTTAACTCTCTGAACCTGGCTAGAGTGAGAATTACAGTACCTCAAAAACTGAAGTAAATTTTCATTCATGAAACCAGAATGAAATCCTTCCTTTCTTTACAGAAATTCCAGGAGGACGACACCCAAGTTTCGACAAAGAAATGAACCACTTTTCTCCCGTAAAATTCACTCAGGCGCCCGAAACCGCCTGAGTCCGGCCTCTGTCGAATGGGGTGGTTTGAGGCGGGTTAGGGCTCATAGAGTTAAAGGCTCTTGCAACCTCGTGGCAAAATCTGGGCTTCGGTTTCAGATACCGTGGGTTCCAGACGATCTGGAGAAAGGATATATCATAAATTGGACGATCAGGACAAATTGTATATTTCTCAAGGATACAGTTATATATTCCGCTTCCGAAGAATTAAAGTTTCATAACTGATTTGCTCATAATTTTCCATCTCAAAAGATACATTATTGTATCCCTGAGAAGAGAAATATAAATTGTTTCATTTTCTTTTTGTTTATAGGAAAGTTAACCCATTAATGTCCACATCGCATTTTTTCAATAATATTTTGTATAAAATATTACATGTCCTGGAAACAACCGGAAAAATAATATTTTAAAAAATCTTGCCTCAAAAATTCATGTTTTATTGTTGTCCTATAAAGCCTAGCTTCCCTATTTAGACAAAGTCCTATTAACGCAAAATACCCCTATAAAATTCTAAAATTATGTGGAATTCTGAAACGGAAACGTATTCTTAAAATTATATTTGTGAATTTATTTGTTAAATGGGAGTATACTCGAAAAGCTCAACCTTTGACTTATGATTATAAAATTAACAACAATCTTGTTTCATCTCGTTTGAATTCAGTTACGAACCTTGGTATCATTTTTGACAGTAAACTTGATTTTTTCCATCACATTGATAACGTGGTCTATAAGGCATATCGTAGGCTTGGAATTCTTAAGTGCAAAACTAGGGAATTTTCCAATGAACTTGCTTTGAAGGCATTGCTTGCTACACTCATGTCAGATCCAATCTGGAATATTGCAGTATTATCTGGGATTATAATTACAGAAATAAAATTTCAATTATCCAGTGAATTCAAACTCACTTCTTGCGATATTTACTTTGCTAGAAAAATAGATATTACTTGCAGGATATATCTTCTTCAAGTCTACTTGATATCTTTGATATACCTAGTTTGTATATTAAAGATGCCAAGTATTTATATTTTTCTTCTACAAAGTCATTAATGCAATGATATACTGAGCTCCATACATTTTGCTGTGCCTGCCAGGTGTTTAAGAAACAAAGGTATATTTCAAAATGTATTTTGGAGATTTAACTATGTAAACAAGTTCTCTTCATACAAATTTTATAGAATTTTTAACAAGTTTTCTGATGAACTTGACGTTTTTTATAGGTCCCTGGTGTTTTTAAATTGAATTGTTTACAACTTTTAAATTCATGATGTGTTTTCTTTTACCTTTTAACGGAACTTTATTTTTTTAATATGTCATTTCGTGTTTTTAAGAGTAAATGTTTACAACTTTAAATCCTAATGTGTTTTTAATAATTTTGTGATTGTGTGTATTCAATTTTTAAATCTTTATGTTTTAAATTTTTTTAGATTTAATCATTTTAATTCTTAAATCTTTAATGTGTTTTTTTATGTTATTAAGATAACTGTATACAACTTTTAAAATCCTAGTGTTCCTTTAGGCGTTCCTGTGACTGTCTGTGTTCAACTTTTAAATTATTTATGCACTCATAATTTTTTTAGTGATTAGAGCTTTTATATTCTTACCATGATTTTGATGATTTTATGACGACTGTATACAGCCTTTAATTTTTCTAATAAAATTTTTAATATATTTAAAAGATTAATTGATTACGGCTTTTGTTATTTGTGTGTTTGATGCTCATTTTGTTTCTGTACTCTGTAACTGAAGTTTTCTCTACAGAGTACTTTTCTTTTTAAATGAATGAATGAATTAATTAATTAGTTAGTTAATTAATAATTGAACAAACTTACTCTTTTCTTTTTCACATTGCAAAAAACTTTTTTTTGTGTCTTGACTTGAAAATAAAAATATTACATTATCAACCGAACGCTTGATATGTGCTGCCATCTATTGAATATAAAAGAAATGAATACTTAAAAATACTTTTTTGTAAAACTTATATTGAAAATATAATTCCTGTGAGTTTATGATGCATTTTTTGAAGCATTCCTAAAACGGGACGCTAGGCGTTAATGGGTTAATAACAGCTTAAATATTTTTATAGGCACGTTTTATTAACTTTTACATAAATACGTAATAACAAAAATACGGTCCCAGATAGCACGTAAGTTTGCAGCAAGTTTGATTTTGACTTGATATTCCCTTGTCATGGCAAAATTTGACGCGTCAAACTGAAGAGAACTTATAGCAAGTTCGCCGTGACAACTAGCGCCACCCTCGCTTGCAAATCAAGCTTGCTGCAAGTTTGCAAAACAAGCTTGATGCAAAGATAGCACAAAGAGATAATTATCTTGTCTCTGTTTAAAAGAAAAACATCCGATTTTTAATAGCATCTCCTAGACCGTCCTTCTTTTTATTCATTCAATAAATCAATGATAATTTGTAAAAAAACTAACTTTTTTATAAAAAAAAAATTCAACATTTTCCATCTTTTTACTAAATATAACACTCGCACTTTAAAGAAAACTATATCGCCTTTTTCTTAATGTTGAAATTTTAATGTTTAAAAACAAAATTAAACCTAAAAAACAGTCAATGTTTGTTGAAAAATAATAACTTATGCATTTTGGCCCATTTTAAAGTAATTACTTTTGAACTCTAATTTCATAATTTATTCTACTAGCAAAACGTAGTTATTAGCGAAAATCGCTCTCTCTTTGACTTCAAATTATATTCTCACCTCAAAAAATTCATGAAATCAAGAAAACAGTTAAAAATAAATCGTATACGAATCGAATCGAACGATGTATTAGCGAAATCTATCTTCTCCTCTCAGAGTTTAAGTGGCCGAATGGTTAGTGCGTCTGCTTCGGAACCGGTCGATCGCGAGTTGTATCCCGGGTTGTGTTCGTGCTCTGTTTTTGCTATAGTTTGCAATGCAAGCTTGCTGCAAGTTCGACCCATTGTGACTTCGAAACTTGCGTTAACTTTTTTCAAACTTGCTGCAAGTTTGCACTCTTGTCATGTCAAACTTGTCGTAAGCTTGCACTCTTGTCATGTCAAATTTGTGGCAAACTTGCTGCAAACTAAAATTGCTATCTGGGGTTGCATCTAATATAATATAAAAAAATCTTACAAGATTTTTCTTGCACCACTATTTTACCCCTTTGAGTGACCTAAGGAAGATGATTTTGGTGTCTTTAGGTTTGTTAGATCCTCATCACCACTGTAAAATAATAATAAAAAAATGCTTTCGTTACATTGAATGAAATGTTAGATGAGGTCAAAATTCTATGCTAAATCTACGGAAATGCACTTCAAGCGGGACACTCTTATGAAAGTTGGTATACTGAAAAAAAAACTTAACATGAAGTCCTTAAATTTGTTAAAATATTTGAGACAGTTTATTATGAAAAATTATGAGCAAATCTGTTATGAGACTTTAAATCCTTCGGAAGCAGAATTTATAATTTATGTTGCTGAGAATTCCTTTCTTGTTATACCAACAGTAAAATAAATAAGGAATGTAAAAATGGTTGTAAAATTATTTAAATTCTACAATAAAAGTAAGTGACAACTTTCTATCATTGATTATAAAAGCTAGAGGAATCCTATCCTGATATCTAAAATACTCAAATTTGTCAAGTCCTTTAGTTCCTCATTTCTTCTTTTAACCCTACAGCAGGTGTGCGTATGCAGGAGATATTTATATTGCTCATCGCATGTCATACGTATATTGTTCTTTAATAAATTTAAGCGAAATATTTATTTATATAATATTTGTTTAGTATAAAGCTAATAAATACTGCTAAGATAAATAAAAGTTGAATTTATTTTTGTAAGACAACAAGATATAAATATATAATATGATGCACAATATAAGTATCACGTTGTTAGACTGCAAAAATGCAATTACATCCTTTCCGGTTTTGCCAGAACTTTTTAAATAATTGATATTTTTCACTACCAAAGTTTCTTTCTTGATTTGTGGCAACAATTAAGTCCTCAACGGAATTTTTTGAAGTTTTATTAAATTTCTTAATAAATCATTTTTCTTTTTGTAGTAATTAAGTTAATTATTGATCGATTTAACTCTTATGCAATTTGTTTTAATGGTTTGATGTTTATTAAATTGTTCATCATTTTTATTACACAGAACTTTATGCTCGCCATTTGCGGAAGCTTCTGGGTGTAATCTGGTCCGCGCGTCCACTGACTGGGACATTTTGGAAAGATAATAGAAATGTACAATGTTAGAAAATGCTATCCTTGTTTTTTACATATCGTATTTATACACTAGTAATGTATATTTCTGTATTTATTTCAATTCGAATTGACAAAGGAATTTTTTTATTACTGTATATACAATTGTTACGAAATAATAAAAACTATTTTGTTACAAAATACAAATAATAAATAATAAAATATAACCATGAAACAAAAGCTTCATTTTTTCATGTAATAAATCGCCTTAGCATGCATGAATAGATAAATAGATTCTATATGACTCCGCACCGTGTTTTATTTAAACACGGCGAATTATATATTCCAAAACCCTTAACTATAAGTCTATTTTCACCACTTCTAGGAGAGGACTAACTTCTAATCCCTTCAACAGTATAAGTTTCCAGCGACATTTCTACAAGTTAGCCTGCGGAAACAAATCAAGGCACTTATCTCCTAAGACGGATCCGTCAGTAAGTGCAAACTCCAACAGCAAATCTGTCAACACAGGAATCCTTGGATACTTCCAAAGGGAAATGATTCCTGACCAAAGTTTTCTACTGCTAATTCAATTATCTCCTTCGAAAACACACAAACTCGCAAAGGGCGGCTGTGATCGCATCCTCAAGTTGGATTAGACCGGAATTTCCTTTGGATGTTCTTGGAAGTGTAAATTAAATATCGAACGCTGTCGTGTGAAACGCAAAGCCTTACTTTGATCATCTTTGTGCAATTTTGGAAACTAAAACCTCTTTGCTTACTTTAAACTTCCAAGTGAGCTGGTTTCAAAGATACGAGAGGCAGAACACAAATTCTGCCGATGTAAGCAAACACTGGTAAATCTTTGCGAAGTTCGAATCATTAACGAACGATGGAAATTGGTTCCGTTTCTTTGTACAGATAAAGTTTTAGGTGGTTTAGTTACAGCAAACATTATTTAGTTATTCCATTAAAGTTGACACTGGATATTTAATGGGAATGAGTCTTACAAGAGGTGGTTTGACAAAAATTGCTTAAACACCTTAACAGATTTGCCCGCACGCCGTATGTGCATCAAATTTTCGTATTTTTAAACTTATAAAATAAAATCATTCTGAGACGTTATAATTCGACATAAAAATTACCTGGAATCCATTAGCATTCCAAGAATTCTATGGAGTCTTAGGTGAATCTAAAAGTTGACATATTTCTAACGGGTCTATTCTTGGTACCCCCGGTTGGGTTGGGAGACGTCAATTTTTCCTCGCGAAAACAACGAAAAATTGACGCCCCCCCCCCCAACCGGGGGTACCAGAATAGACCCCTAAAACAAAAGGCGTCATCAAAACAAAGGCGACAGTAAAGAAAATTAAAAGACTTAAGTGTAAAGACAAACTAAACAGTTTAAGTCTTTAACTTACATTGCAAGGGTGGGAACCCAATTTTCTTTGTTCTGAAAACTCTTAATATGTAACGGAGTTAAGTCACATGATAGGTAGCCTCAGGACAAACGTAACTAACCATGTCATTTAATGCATAGCTGGACCTAGTTTCATGCTGTTCTTGCAACGTCGCAATAACACCAGCAATACAATTTTATAATACATAATCAATATAGTTTAGTGCTAGTACTGGTTAAATATATAGGGCTGGAGAAAACTGTGACGTTAGGTCTTTTGTTCTCCAGCAAAATGCGCAATAGATTCTGAAAATATACTGGTGCAGGCAATTAATATCTTGGCTAGATTTGAGGGAAAACTATAACGTCTGGAAACAAGAAAGGAAAGATATTTTTGTCAGTTCCTACCCGGCAGATTTATATCAATAATAAGAATAGAATACTTCTTTTGCGAAATAGAATCCTGAAATCTTTAAAGAAACCTAACTGATGCATCGGTTTCAAAAGCATTGCAACTCAATTCGAGGTAGTTCAACTTGAAAAGTTCTAATATACAAATAGCAGCAATTTTGTTCCTTTCCCAGTTAGCAATACTTCTTTTAACTCTTAAAAAGAAGAAACCCCCTTCAATGAAAAGTTTGCTTCAAGGAATAACAAAGAATCACTAAAAATTTAAAATGTGTTTGGCACGTTTAAATATCTTGTTCGTTATTTTGTTCAGACCTACTCACCCTTCTCCTGGCTCATTTACTTTCCCTCCTCATAATCAGTCATTCAAAATTCATACATCTTACATAAGCTGCCTTCATCTGAGAATACTAAAGAATTTTAAATATCCATAACCAGAATGGTTGTTTGAAAAGCCTATTTTCGAGCATAATGCTATCAGAAACGAAGCAAGAAGTTGATGTTTGCTAATAATTATTCATTCATAAATCACAGTTGTTACGTGCGTTAAGCACAGCCTTCTCCTGGGGACACTAAAGAATTTTTAATATCCACAAAATGAAAGTTTCAAAAGGTTTTCAAGTCTACCTTAGAAAAGTATGCTCTTAAATATGAAGCAAAATGTTGCTGGTGTGGTGGCTTCATTTGTATTTTCGTATTCCCTTTCATAAGTTTAAGAACTTAAAGTGAATTATACTACTATATCTGAATTTGTATTTTATTGTAGAATGTTTAGTTATATTAACCTCCCGTTTTCAAGCAACACGAGGGCTATTTTGGGATGGACCTCGCAATTTTAAACCTCTGTCAGATGGCGAGGGCAACACCTGAGCTGGAACCCCACAAGAATCCCACTAGTGGGATGACGTTTGGCCCTCTACGTTTGATTTAACGTGCAACAGGCCCACATACACGGCGGATCTTCATTAGAATCAGGTTTCAAATCTGGAACCCTCCAGCCACGAAGCAGGGGCCTTATAACTAAGCCAGGGCGGCTCAGTGTATTTCTAAATCCTGTTGTTGACGCTGCAAGTTTGACTTGCGAATGAAACTTCGGATTTACTGCCATTACGCGCTTTCCATCTATTTACTTAAAGCCGGGCATTCACGAGAAGGCTAAGCTATACCATTTGTCCTAAGAGAGGTTTTCTTCCCACCCATTTTAGTCGAAAAATTAGGCAAAGCATTTACAGATGTTCCAAAGTTTGTTTTGAGACAAGGCTCAAAGTCGCAGAATTCCTGCCACCCAGACTCATCTTCCCCCACTCGGGGGATTTCGAGTTTAATTTCTAGCCTCGACGCGAGGTACCAATCTAGGCTGAACTATTGTTTTCCCGCTAGCCTCGCAGCGAGGTCCTCAAAAGGCGAACCGGCCATTCCAATCAGACTTCAAACTGTTCTGAATTCCGACCCTTCCATTCCGCTATGCCAATTTTCATCGTTTTTTCACCTTGATGAAAGGTTTTACCTTCCCGTATCTCAAAATTGCCAGATTGGAAGAATGGTGAATGCCCGCTTAACACATTCACTGCCACCGACGCGCTGGCGTGTCCAGAACCTATCATATAATTAGATGACCCCTTCTCTACTGTAGTTAAGAGATGGCACAGAATGGGGCATCTAATTAGATAGATGGTTCGAATTTCAGGCGTGAATAGTGGCAGCGAATGTGTTAAACAAATCCTCACACCTCCACTTGACACCACCCACAAGCGTTCACTAGCATTGAGGGAATATCAAGTAGACAAAGTAGGCAACGGCCTAGGGGCCCCTAAACTTCAGGAGTAAGTAAAAGTAAAAGAAGTTATTGTCTCAGTTTTCGCCCTAAACTGTAAGCTGATAACTAAACATTACGAAACAACCGAAAATCAATTGGTGATCACACGACACACATCAAGTGCTCCATGCCACTTTCATCTTAGAATCCATTGCGATCGCATGCATGCAGTGGCGAATTCAGCATTTGGGGTTTTTTTTTTTAGGGGGGGGGGGTGAGGTATAAAAACCTTTGTATCATCGTGACGAATATGAAACCTTATGGCTTTTATAAACCAAAACACTTTAACCTTACAGACTTTACTCGCCTGACAATTAGAATTATAAAGAGCACTACAATATTTTCGATAATTTGATAAAAAACACGATGAAATAACTAGCAAAAACATGTTTTTGACCGCATCAACGCTACAAATACGAGTGGAATGACCATAAAAGTTGAAAACCTTTCGAACCTGTCAAAAACCAGGGAGAAATGTCACTTTTTAAATGCTGTAGTGGTTTTAAATGAGATAAAGAATTCTGGTCTAGCTCTGGGAGGGGCTGCAGCCCCATAGACGCTTCTGGATTCGCCACTGAATGTATGCCATGAAAGACCTCATTATTACTATCTCTTCAGCTGCTTATCTAGCGATTTATGCGAGTTGTAAGTTGGTCTATTTTATGTTGCATCCCGCGAGTTCCACGAGATGTTGTGCTCATCTTTTACTATTATAGAATTGAATTTTAATATACTATTATACAATAGCATATAAATAACAATTATATTAATTTCAAAAATATTTGGACCTATCTGTAAACTTTGCATTTAAATAGCAATATAAAAAACTACAGTTAGAAGGTTAAGTCCTAACCTGTCAGATACCAAATTAAATTTGCTGAAGTTTTGAAGAAAAATTAAAGAAAGCAGACTTTCAAATGCACTTTATTTATTATATATTATTTTTATTTATTAATATTTTTCTGGAAATATACTTGTGTAATTTCGCAATTATATTTCAGAAGAGATAAAATAAATATAATTTGTGTGTTAATAATATTCTATTTCCTTATATCTTCTTTAAATATATAATTTTTGAGTAATAAGACATTATTGAATTGTTCAGACAATCTTCAAGCGTTATAATTAAATTATAGTCTTAACAAATAAAATTTCTATCCTGTGATTTCTAAGAAATAGAAGCACTTCATTTATCATTGTAGAATTGAATAACCCATTCATTTCTCCAATTATAAGTTGTGTATGAGGAGAAGGAAATATTCATCAATTCGTATTCATCTGGAATTCCTTTTGACAACGTTTAAATAATTATGCCTTCAAGGAAGAATTCATTTTGCTTAGTTGTCTGGAGCATAATAGCGAAATAGTGCAAAATAAGTCTACGATGACAAAAGAATTCTTACTCTCTTGTAATAATGAATCCTTAGAGTTAGACCGAATTCTTAATTATTTTCTTTTATAAAAATAAATTCTTATTAAAAATAAATTCTTATTTTGTATGTATTGTACAGAACTGATATAAACACTTGTGATATTTAGACAATAATGTCAGCTATAATTTAAGTCTAGCATAATTACGTCAGGAACTAAATTTTTGAGTCTTGCAGTTGAAATATTTTCTTTCGAGCTTTTGTCTATTATAAAATACTTTGTTTCGTAATATAAACTATAAGGTTCACATTTTAGAAAATATGTAGCAGCGATTTCAATTTATCTTTATTATTTTTGATGTTTCTTGATTAAACAGGGCTTTATAATCTTTTTTTCATGGTGATGACATTTTCACACACAAAGAATTTGTTTCCTCCTAATTCTTTAATTTGTCGACAAAACTAATTCCAAGCGCACATTACCAATGATAAGAAAAATCTTTACTTTCAAATTTTTCCTCAGAAAAATTCGAGCAACTGAAGTTCGTTAACTTGGACACATTGCATGACTAGAACTATAATAATTTCTCAATAAGTTATCTGAAATAACCTAATTTATTTTAAAACCTGTGAATCTTTTATCTATGTACAGAGGGTCCCACGAAGGAGTCTCTGATTTCAAAATTAAATAATTCGGAGATCGATAGAAAAATGTAACCAATGGGATATCTGATACAGAAGGTTCAAAATTATTTACAAATGTTTACGCTGTAACTCCAAACTGCTAACACAGCTGCAAATGTTATGCTGTACGAGTCCGAGTTAAGTTTAGTTTAGTTTAGGTATATTTACTTCCCGTTTTGAAGCAACACGAGGGCTATTTTGGGACGGACTTCGTAATATTGAACCGCGGTCAAATGAAGGGGACGACAACTGTACGAGTCCGAGAAGAAAGCTATAAGTATCCTTTTCAAGCAATCGTTGCAATCACATCACAATCGATTCAAAATGTACATATCTCGGAGCACGGAAATGCGGCATACAAAAAAAATTATATTTCAGACACCCTTTGTAGTGGGTTAACGGAAATGGACGCGCATGCCTCACAGATAGACTTTTCAAGATCATCCAGCGTAGCAGGATTGTTTCGGGAAACCGTTTCTTTAAATTTGCAACGCAAGAAGTAGTCGCAGAGGTTAAGATAGGGTGAGTATGGATGCTAATCCATGCCTGTTACAGTAAGTGTTGAGTAGTATAAAGCAATGAATCTATTTTCAAAGTATTCCTGAAAAAATGCAAAAAACACTCAGGTGCAGTGTGGTTGGGTCCAATCTCGCATAAACCAGGAAGTGTCTCGTCGGTATTCTAACGCATGTAGTGTGACGAGAAATTGTTCCAAAACCGCAGCAGTCCTTTCACTTTTTAACACTGGGCATTCATGAGAAAGAAAGGCTAAGCCATTTGTCCCAACAACTGGTTTGTATTCCATTCACTTTAGTCGAAAAATTAGGTAAATCATTCATGGATGTTCCAAAGTTCTGAGACACATTGTTTGAGAGAAGGCTCAAAGTCGCAGACTTACTCCCACCCAGTCTTCTCCCCTAAACGAGGAATTGCCGAGTTTACTAACCTCGACGCGGGGTCCAAATCTAGGCAGAAGCTTTGTTTTCTCGTTACGCTCACAACAGGGTCTCAAAACGCTATTAGACCATTCCAATCAGACTTCAAACTCTTCAGAATTCCAAACATCCAATCCATTTGCGCCAATTTTCATTGGCTTTCAACATTGACGAAAAGTTTTCCCTTACCGTGTTCCAAAGATCTTGGAACTGAACAGCGGTGAATGCCCCGCTTAACAGCAAAACTGTGCGAAGACTGGTCACTCTATGCTTCAGAGTACTCTTTTAAGAAATTTGTCTACTACTATAGCGTGCAGCCCCACCTGTTGGCAACATTTGTAACTAATTTGAAACTTCTGTCACAGTAGCTTTCAAAATAATTCATTCTTCTATCAATTTCCGTTGTTAAGTTATTTAATTTTAAAATCAGGGAGTTCTTTGTGGGGCACCCTGTAAATCCTAAGATGCCAAAGTAGATTGTCGATGTCGCATGTCACGTGACGAAGAGAAAAATTACATCGTTGTAAGTAGATTTGTAGCTACTTAGACATCTCGTTATATTCTGCGATTTTTTTTCGTATTTCTGAATATTGCTAAGAAATAGCACAAATAATTCTACTCTTTTCATGTTTTAGCGGTGAGATTTCCCGCCTTGACTGAAAAACATAATAATTTTGTCGGAGATTCGAAAAAAAAAATCCTACAAAGAAAGGGTTAAACAACTGAAAAATCAGAAAAGTGTTACACCCGCCTTGCGTAAACATCAGGAGTAAAATGAATGATAGTCGTTGCGACGTTAATCGGAAACTGAGGGTCCTAGTAGCCACCACCGCCCACGGCCCAACCCCTCCCGTAGGAGGTACGTTCCGTCATCGGAGTGGAGGTAACTCAACCTTACATCATTACTTTACCCACCAGGGAAGAGGAAAACAGTTTAATTATTCGGTAGCTTCTCCATAAATGAGAAGCCTGCATGTGGGATTAAATAAATGGATAAGCAGAAAACTGTATCACCCTCCCTGCCTAAACATCCGGGAAAATGAAAGCCGCCGCAATAGCTTCGAGTACTGAGGCCGGAGTTCTTGTAGCCCATCACCGGGCCACGGCCCGATCCCTCCCGAACGAGGTACATACTATTACTGGTGGAGGGACCCAAGCCCCACCGTTACTATACCCACAGGGAAGCGAATTCTTGCTTACTTATCTGGCAGAAAGTCATATCCGTGTAATCGCTGTGCCCCCCGTGGGAGTAAGTAAATGAATAAAGTTTCTCATTTGACTGCATAATGAAATCTGAATAATTTGCATTGGAGATTGAGATAATTGATGGGCAAATTGAATATCCTATTTGCAATTCAATTTATAGAAATAAATGTTAATGGTAATAAGCATCATTTGGCAAATCATGCCTGTGATAAAGCTAATGTATACTCCTCAGGTTCAAATGTTCAAATTATATGAAAAGTCCTTTGACTTTCTCCTTAATTCCTTTAAAGTTAATCGCCATTCCATTTTTTTACTTCAACAATGCGAAATGAATGGTTTGATAAATGACTCTATAGATTCCAACCGCAAGACAACGAAAAACAAAAGACCCTCCCTTTAAACCAAAATCTCCTCCTTTTTGGAAAATATCTGCATTAAGAAAACAACCACCCGGCACGGCAACCTCCCCAAATCGATACTTCCAACACAAATTCGCAAACCCAAAAATAAACTTCTTTCCCTAAAACATGGATCGGCGATAACAGCAAAACGATTTTTACCGGTATTATCACCAAAATTCCTAACAAGTTAACGATAAGAAACGACTTGAAATGCTATCAAAAATCAGCTGGGAAGAAATAAATGCTGGCTGCAACGCTCACATACCTTATCTCCAAGAGCAACGGCGGGAAAAATTTATTTATTTTTTCCCTTTTTCCCTCAAACATTTGACCGATAAGCTACCAGAATGCCATTAATACTCGTCAAATAACCCACCGACCCTCATTCATGAATACAAATCAGTTTCTGTCCACGTCTGCAGCGATGGCTTTTCATTTGTCACTGTCTCGTTAATATGCTGAAATTAGTCACTCGCCGCTGACGCGATAGTCCGGGCACTGGCTAAAGTCCGGTCGAAGTCCGGCTACGGTTCTTTTTCATTTTTATCTTCTTTTGGTGCAGTGTGATGCGAGTTAAACACGCGATATCAAAATGTAGATCAAAATGGAAGAGATAAGTGTTGTTATCTTAGATCGGGAGTGAGAAGCAAGCTGTTAGGGGAATTCATTAACATGGGTTTTTACTTAGGAAATTTTAATAAGGGCTTTATCTAAGAAATGAGTGCCATAAAGGGAATATTTTGATGTTTAAAAAACCCCATTAACCTTTTCATTTAAACCATTAATTAGTGAAAACCAACATATACCAACGGAGAAAGATAAGTTTAACTTCATATGCTTGTCAGTTAACACTGTACTGCGCAATTTCCCGTTGATTAAGTACTTCGCAGTTAAAGGTCACAGACAAAATTATTCATAAAATAAGACAAACAGACCACATATATTTGCGCAAGTTTTTCACAAACAGCTATCAAGTATAAATAAATTGTAGCGGTTACAATTCACTGCCTTCTCCTTTTTATGGTAGATGGCGCTACTAGAGACATCCGGGTTTTTCCCATGATGCCTCTCTCTTCTTCTTCTGTGTACTTGTGTTGTTGTTCTCTGTCTTGCGTCTTGTACCTTTTAATGTACTGTGTCGTGGAACTTAGCCTTCTAATAAAAATTGGTTCCTGAAATTGAATTAATTCTTCAACAGAGGCATTCCATATAAACATGAGTCTCGTCCCTCTACAAAATAAATTATCCACATATAAATGCGTTTAATCATAGCAGTCAAAATATAGGGTGGTCATAAATTATTGGACCCATTTCAAAAATTAATTTTAAAAAAAACTAATGTTACAATTGCACTTTTTTTAAATGAGAGAGCAAATAAATATTTTTCAGATAGGTGGCGTACAATTACTGAGTTCTAAATTTGCTACAGCAAGAGATTTTCATACGCAATGGCCTCCGATCAGCAGAAGCTGATGCGCGTTTTCTTGTTTCCTTTTTTAGTTTTTCTTGAGTATCTCCAAAACTACTCAATTTTCGAATTTTAATTGATTTAACAAATTAAAGAACGTAAAATTCCCTACAAATACATGATTTTATTTTTCTTCTGGCTTTAATAGTTTCGAAGATAATGACTCTCAAATATCAGAGATTTCCAATAATGTACGACCGCCTACACCACCGTAACGGCGCATTATCTATCAGAATAAAACGTTTTAAAATGCGCTCTCATTAAAGAAACACGTAGTTGTAATATTATTGTTATTTTCTTATATTTTTTATTAGTTTTTGAAATGGTTCCAGTAATTTATGACCAAACTGTACTGTCTCTAAGATAGGAAGAGGTTATCTTATAATGCACATTCAGTAATTACAATTATATCAAACTAGGGCGCTCGATTTCGATGTCTGTCCAGAAACACAACTGAACATTCATAGAAAATCAAGAACTNNCCGAATTGCTTGAACAAAAAAATAAAATATTACGGCTTCGAGACAGCCGACGTGGACAGATAGGCAAGTGTTGTAGGGAAAGAGATACTAGTGCATGTAAACAGATAGCGCAGTAGCGTAGCTACCTGGGGAAAGGGGGTATACATTGCCAGGGTGCCAATCTTATGGGGCGCCAAGGGAACAAAACATTAGAGAAGTCATTTCACTTTTTAAATTGAAATATTATGATGGGGAGAAAAAATAATGCCATGCCCCTGCCACCATTATCTTTTCTAAACCACTGAAGGCAATTAGGGGGAGGGACCAACATGCCCCGGGAGCCAATTAACTTTGCTATGCCACTGAAATAGTGAATTAGATGATGAATTAGTGTTAAAGAATTTATGTAAACATCGAAAATATATATTATAAAAAAACTACCGATATATGACGACTAGCGAACATACCGTTACAAGGAATGGAATAAAATTTTGACTGCAGGTATACGGTAAACGCTGAAGAATAATATGCAAAACAAAAGTCCAACTCTCACATTTACGGTTGCAGTGATAAAATTTCGAAATTTTCAAATAGCAACACCTATTTTCTGCACAGAAATGTGAATCTCTCATTCAAAAACTTAAAATAGTGTTGGAATGTTATTTGTAGGGCAAAAAACGGTGGCTCGAGGCAGAATCGAGGAAAAAATAATAGTACATAAGTTTACTACTAGTTTACCATTAGTTCTAGTTCATTAACTAATAGTTCTAGTTAATAATCTAGAGCTAACTAATAGTAAATAATGACTAGAATTTTTTTTTTTTTGTCTTTGGCTAGCGCCGCCGTTTTTTGCCCTAAAAATACCGTTCCAACTCCATTTTAAGTCTTTTACAATGAGGATCTCTCGCTTCCGTTAAAAAAATAGATGTTGCCATTTGAAAATTTCGAAATTTTTTCACTGTACCCATAACTGTGAGAGCTGGAGTATTGTTTTTCACATCATTCTTTAGCGCATACTGTATAATAAGTGCATTCTTTTATTTCATTCCCTGTGGCAATATGCTCGCTAGGGTTCATATATTGACAAACTGTTTTTATAATAGTAGTACCTTACTAGAGATCTTTTTAAGGATTTTTGGAGACCATTCGCTTCTGTCATGTCGGCGAATTCAAGAAGTCAAGCTCCAAAAATCCATCGGTGACGTTACAATTGAGAAGTTTGTTGAGAAATCACCGAACTTCATCACATTGATTCCGAACTACTTTCCAACTTTTGTTTCGTTACTACTCTCTTTCTCTTTAATACTCTCTCAAGATTATCCTTATTGTAAATGGCCAGCAAACTTATAGAAGGAAAAATAGTTGTCGAATGATTAAAGTTTTTACAGAATTATTTAAAGTGAAACATTTTAAAGATTACAACATTCTAGTTAAAATGCTACCGTATGTACAAACTTTAAAAAAATAAAAAGAGAATGATGTTTTGGAAAATGTTTTGCACGCTCATTTAAGATATCTGAAGTAGTGGACATTGATGGCCTTTAATTTCATTAAACATTTGCTCCTCCTATTTCTACTTTAACTTGCTTCTGACGCAATTTTAATATTTTCCTTTGTCTTTTTTCCCTAAATTTATTCTCCTGTTCGTGATTTATTCATCACTGTAGCTGAATAAATATATAATAAGTAGCAAACAATATCCCTTTCTGTGATGTCAAAGTAAATGTCTGATTTTAGATAAAACTAGTTTTTGACGTAGACTTACGTCTCTCCCATAGTGGTCTCATGGTGTGTCGGGAAATGAAAAAATTACGACGCTTTTCGTGGTATTTTTAAACGCTTATAGCTCCGGAACCAAATAACATAGAAAGTTGGTTTTAGTTTAATTTAACAGAGAAATATTGACATTGAATATTGCAAAAAGAATTTCAGAATTTGGATCTATGGTTTAGTCACAGTCGAGTTGCAAAGTTGGTGAAAATCACGAAGAATTTTCATGACGTCACAGCCACCGATGCGCTCGCCGCATTGGTTGTGAGCGGTATATTAACTAGATTTTAACAGATTAATAATTAATTTATTCAGCTTAATCCATTTAACAGAGAAAGGTCATAGAGCATAGGTAATAGGTCAAAGTCACATAGAGCTACTTTAGTCACAGAAAGTCACAGTTGAGTAATCGATTAATTAACTAGACTTAATTAATTATTATTAACCGATTGTTGATTTAGTTGAGCTGTCCTTTCCATCGATTTAATTGAGTTGAGTTGGTTTTAGTTTCTTTTAATAGACAATGGTCATAGAGCATAGGTCAAAGTCACATAGAGCTACTTTAGTCACATAGAGCAACTTTAGTCACAAAAAGTCACAGTCCTCCCGATGTTGCAATCTGAAAGTTTGAAGAAGGGGTGCCGACTCAAGCGCTGTCGTTGTCAGTTAACTACGATGCAAAATTACGAGGTCCGATCGAAAATAAACGTCATATGCCTCCAATATTCGATATTAAACAAAGATAGTAATCTAAATATAATCGCAAAGGCGATTGCGTTACTTTCTAGAAGAAATTTTAGATGGCATATGCCAATTAGTGTCTGTGATAATAGAAATAAACGGAGTCTTTGTAGATAATGCATAAATTGAACGTTTTAAATCACAAACTAATTAGAAAAAGGAAACATTGTGTTATAGAATGCTTTTCAACTCCTTTATCAAAACTAGCAGCCCTTAATAACTCTGATTACTTTCCTTAAAGGTCATAAACCAATGTCTGATTTTACTTAAAATTGTAAAAATATTCTATGCGAATTCTTCATCTGAGAAAATCGTAGCTTTTTGGATAAATGATACAAATTACAGCCAATTAGCGGATCATTTAAAGTCGAGTTCATCTGCATTTGGTCTGAATTTCACAAAACTTCCCTCGATCAATGATAATATACTTTAACATTGTTGGCAGGTAAGTAATAACGTAATTAAAAGATTTTTACATTAAAAATAGCTTTCCTTAACAGTATAAAAATTAAGCCATAATCTAACACTTTAAAAGCAATTTCCAATTATTTCGAAAGCATTTTCAGCGAGGAAGAAGAACATAACAGCAAATGAGTCATATTTTTCCAGCAATTTGAATAATAACATGGCAAGTTTTAGTAATTTAAGAAATATTTATAAATTATGAATATATTGAAAGACTCTAAAATTCCACTTAAGTTCGAGCAATATATTTTGTCTGTTTAATGCACTCGCAATTAATTAGAAATGGGCAGAATATAGTCATACTAGAAACAAAACCTCTTCTTTCCATTACTTTATCAAAATTTCCTAAGAGATCAAGTCGAAATGAAATTTACAGATATCAAAGTAATTTGCTGGAAAAGCGTTATTATTCAAATTTTCTCTTATTTTGCATAAAAAATAAATAAATGGATTAATAATTAACTGAGCTAGATTGTATATTTTCCCATCTCTTTAGCTATATCGAAAAATAGCTTTCAAATTGTCGGCAGTAAAGAAAGCAAAATTAATGGCAAGTACTTTTAATTCCTCAGAATTAATGACTACTATAATTAAGTAAATTTTTTATGTAAAAAGGATGTAAAACGTGATTACATTTATTTATCTAAGATAAATTATTTTCACGGTTAAATACCAAATCTAAAATGCATTATTTTTAAAATACAACACATAGATATTTTTACACGTCATCCTTTAAATTTTACAGAGAACAGATTTCTCATACATGTTTTGAAATTTTATTTTTACAGAGCTATTTGACGTCAATTTTGTCTTACCTGTTAAGCGAGATCCAAATTCAGTTGGTGATAGCGAAAAATGATTGATAAAGAATTTGCCAACTGCTTGTCAGGTGCTACAAGAGCCTTAACATAGATTCTTTAAAATTTTTTGGTTGAATATAAATTCCCTACTACCAAATAATATAAAAAAAATTAAAAAAGAAAAAAGTATAAATAAGAAACAGAAGAATTAAACAATAACGATAACGATACACCTTTTTGCGCGCTCAACGCAGCAGCATCTAGTGATTGCATCAACAAAATATTGCAACGATTAGTAATTAAAACACATAAAATAAAATTTAGAAAGTAAAAGAAAAATAGTAAAAAAAATGTTCCCTTCTACCAGCTTTATTTAGAGATACAAGTCGACCTATAGACAACACGATTGTATTAGTAGCCATCTTAATTCTTGACGTTGTGTTGGCGGTTTTCATACTTGGTACATCATAGTAAAACTTATCTAAATAAATTAGGATTTCAACCTAATTTTACAGTCGAATAAATTCGAGGGTTTAAATAAACAGGGCTGTCCAAAAGCTAATTTCTAAACCGTTAGAGATAGATATATACTTCCCATTGGAAAAATGACTACTTTAACTGACGTCAAAATTTTTTATTTTATATTGTTTGGTTCAATAAATATATTGTTCAAGAAATTACGAAGTCTATATTTTTATACAGCCTCCCCGTCCTACAATAATATTCAATAAAATATTTTTGACACATTTTATTTTAAATAAAGAAGAGTTCCCCATTTCTGCGGGTAAAACTGGTCGAGTTATAAGGCTTTGGATATCACTGTTTTAGATGATTTTAAACAGTTTCAATGGCCGCTTAGAGGAAAATCTGCCAGTTAATGTACGGCACTTCCTCGAGGAGAACGCTGATTGGCCTAAAATAATAACATTGAAAGATTCATAACTCGATCAGTTTTGATCGTAGAAGAGTGAAATTTCTTTTCGTTTAAAATGTTAAGGCGTCAAAAACATTTTATTAAATATGCTTAACAGGACCGGGGGTCTATATAAAAATTTAGACTTCGTAATTTCTTCCGTATTATATTTATTAACTCATTGAGATATTTATTGACTCAAGCAATATAAAATATAATTCTTTACCGCATTTAAAGCATTTTTCCAACTGAAAGTATATACCTATATATGACGGTTTAGAAGTTAGATATTAGGCCATGATAAGAATAACCATACTGTATATTCAACACTAACCATTATTTCCCCTATTTTGTAGCTTTCCAATAATTCTTTTGTAAAATTTGATCTGCTTGTTATTTCTTGCGATCATTGACTCAAATGTTTTACAAACATGCAAGTTTATTCAGAAACTCTTTTCCCTTCTTAGTGCACAAAAGTAATTCAGTATCAAACTGGCTTGTATATTGCATGCCCAATGGATTACTCACGTGAATGGAAACACGTTGGCTGACACCCACAAATTCCTTTCTTTCAAACCTGGTGGCTAAAATTAAATAGTATAAACAATTATTATTTAACAAAAAATAAGAACACAGGGATTATTAAATAATAATTCATTTAGTAAATAAGTAACATATGACATTATGAGAACAGGTTGTTATTTTGTCGGACATATGACGAACGGCTTGTTCTACTCCAACTACTATGAAAAGATTATTTTTAAATAACATTTTCTGCACATAGACATTATGTATGCTAAACATGTTTCAACTGTTTAATTCCTAGTCACATCTTTTCATAATGTGTATCTTAAGTAAATCAAATATTCTAGCAATCTTTGCAAGTACTTAAGGCATACTCCTGGATTATTCTATATATTGGATAATCAACTAGCAGCTATCGCCGTCCTCCGGGCGGGTTCGCGGCCGGCACCCACTTTGCTGAGCACTGTCCCTGCCACCTCGTTGCTTCGAGGCTCTCAGCCACTACTTTTTTCACTTTTAAATACTGAATGAAGATCAGTGGAACAGGTCATAAAACCACAGTATATTTCATGTTCTTTGGAGACAACAGATTCCTTTATAATTGTAAAATCTTTTGATAAACCTCATCTAGTTGTAATGTTTTGTATGACTTTTTCACGAATTTCGGCATGGAAGTCTTGAGATCCATAAATACAGAATGATATCGCCCTAACTAAGCAGTTTCCCTCGCCTACAATAGGTATTTTACAATACTTTTGACACGCACGCCATTGTGATGGAAGTGTTGGGATCTATATATTTAAAATAATATAGTAAAACCTGCAGATAGTTCGCCGACCCCAACCACTCGACAGATTTTTATAATTTTTATTTCATATGGAAGTTTGTGACGTTCCGATCTGCAATGAAAGGTCGCCTGCCCGACTCCATCCTTCATTTTCGAACGAAATCGAGAAAAAACTTCTCCTCTGTACATTGTCTATGGGAAAAACATTGTAGAAATCCCACAGCCCCAACCATCTGACCGATTTCGACAATTTTTATTTTATATGAAAGCTTATGACGTCTAGATATGTCATTTAGGGTCGCCTGTCCCACCACTCCCATTTCGAACGAAATAGAAAAAAAACATATAGAGAATGTATGGTGGAGAAATGTTTCTTCGATTTCGTTCAAAAATGGGGGTGGGTGGGGGCAGGCGACCTTTTATTTCAAATATAGACGTCATAAGCTTTCAAATAAAATAAAAATTGTCGAAATCGGTCAGGTGGTTGGGGCTGGAGGATTTCTACAAGACTTTTCCCCATAGACAATGAACAGTGGAGAAGAGTTTATTCGATTTCGTTCGAAAATGGAGTGTGGTGGGAGCCAGGCGACCCTTGATGATATATTTAGACCTCATAAGCTTTCATATGAAAAAAATTGTCGAAATCGGTCGAGTGGTTGAGTTTGGCGGACTCGGTGAATGTTTTTACCACATTATTTTAAATATATAAAGTAGAAGCATTTCTTTAATCTTGAATTCATGCTTGAAAAGTGCAGGACATGCAGACAAACAAAAAATTGCAATAATACTTTTTGTCATTCACTTGATTTTCCTTCTAATGTCAACTGTCAGGGTGAAACGATTTACTTTTCTGCAGCTTTTTAAGTTGAAATGAAAGAAGAAAACAGTTTGAAGAATGGTAATGCGACATACTTAACTACTACTGTATCAGATATTAAGATAAGCCTCCCGTCTCAAGAATAGTTAAGATCTGAAGTAACTTGAACGAACCTATGCAAACTTAAAATATCTTTCAATTTATATTCACATACATTACAATAAGCACGCAGAAGAAATGGCCTTTCTTAGCTATAAGAACTCCCAACTGAGGACTGAATAATTTATTATTCTGACATCAGCTTCTTTTCTAAGCCTGCTTTACAATAACGTGAAGTTTGAGACTGACAATCGTATTTCAGTTTGCTTTGCATTTTAGTTTTCCTAATTTCCAATCTAAAGAAAAGTATTCTTGATAGAGGAAACTTTTTATGCTACTATATTTATTGATTGCCGAATTTAACTTGTGGCTACTACCTAGTATCCTACAGGTAGTCATCAAGATGATAATAGTTTTTCTATCTTGATCTAAATCAGAGGTTCTCAACCTATGGTACGCTTATTATTACGCGAAATGAAAGTTAATAATAGCGGAAACAAGAAAACATAAAGAATTACAAATGTTACAGAATTTAGTTTCCCCAAATGTATATTTACTATTTAATAACTATACCACTTGAAAAGTTGATTATTACAGATTGTAATTTTTAGCCATCATTATAAGTTAATTTGAAACTAGTACAATACTGATTTCATTTATTTTGGCGTCGAACTAATAATATTGTAAAACTGCGATAAAATGTAAAATAAAAAAAATAAGTCCGGTAAATGTTATTAATTAGTGTTATTTGACTCATAAGCTAACCTAAGTCCTTAATATTATTGAAAAAATCTTTTTTTGCATAGACGAATGGTGGGTGGTAGTGTGTGAGTGGGGGAAGGATATGACAATAGGGGTGCGCGAAAATGTAAAGATTAATCAAGGGGTTCGCGAGGGAATGAAGGTTGGGAACCCCTGATCTAAATGTAGAAACTTTCAACTTCGGTTTAATTAAAGTCGCATTTTGAAGTTACACGGTGGCTGCTATGGGACGAACTTACAAACTGTAAACCGTGATCAAATATTGAGGATGACATCTGAACCGCTAACCACCTCTCCAAACACACACATTATACCAGTTGGGGGACGTTTTACCAGACGGATTTAATGTTCTTTAGGCTCTCGCGCGCTGAAGAACTTTGATGGAATTGACCAGGCCTCACCTGACCACCGCAACCTCACAGATAAGTTACACGAATGTACATACCTGCATGCATTTACGACGGATATAATGTCCGTCAGGCTGTCGTGCGCTGAAGAACTTTGGTGGAATTGACCAGGCCTCACCTGACCACCGCAACCTCACTGATAAATTACAAAAATATATATACCTGCATGATTTACAAGGCTGGCATTTTCTAAAAAATTTCAGGCAAAATATAAAATATCTGGTTTATTTGAAACGTCTTATATCTTTGTTTATTTTTACATAAATTCCCAAGGTAATGTATAGAGTACCTAAGCGTTATGCAGAATGGCAAATATGTTTACCCGTAAGTCGACGAAAAAGGATTTTATTGAAAGTATACTTTAAGAAATGGCAGAAATTCAAAATTGGGCATCAGAATTTCTTATAAATGGTGATACAGACTAGTACTTAACAACTTCATTTTACAAAGACTGCAATGTCAAATTGGGCTTAAACGCTTTTTTATACAAAACCGCTTCGAATTTTATCATTTGATCGTGCAATTTTGTCACAGTTCCCCTGGTATAAGCTTCGTAAAGAATTCGAAAATTGAACTGATGCAGCACATCTGATGTATATCTCGTGAGCATAAATTGATTACGCAATACTGGCAGATAAAGCTAAAGCGAGGTACAACAAATAAAATGAGCAGACAGTCTATTCGGCCAAAACTGTCTAGTTATAAATGAAATGATCCCATAATTTGCATGTTTTGGCACACTTGGCGAAAACAAGAAACAAAACTCAGCAGCCTTTTCGGAAACACTTCGCAACAATAAAGAAGAAAAATTGTCTATTTTAGCAACTCGGCCGTCACACGAAAATGGTTAAACGCCTACAAAGATGATGAAGCGCCAGCGATGTCCGATTGGAAAAGAGAGTAGGGTCGAGGATTTCAAATTCACTTGACTTCACAGGAACACTGATGTGAGGAAACGTAACTGCGTACTAGTATGAGAAACGTAACTGCGTACTATTATGAGAAACGTAACTGTGTACTATTATGAGAAACGTAACTGCGTACTAATACGAGAAAATTACTACGTACTAATATGAGAAAGTAGCTGTGTACTAATACGAGAAAGTAACTGCGTACTAACACGAGAAAGTAACTGCTTACTAATATGATAAAAGTAACTTCGACATCGTATGGAAAACGTTACTGCGTATGCCATCTAACATTTGAACGTAACATCTAACATTGTCTCACGCTTTCCCTCCTTTAAGTTTCGTAACGTATTTGAAAATTAAACTTACTCAGCTCAGTTGACGTGTATGACGTGAGCATGAATTTATTACCTAATACCGGCTGATAAAACTGAAGCGTGGCACAAGAGTACCCGGCCCCTAAACTGTCTAGTTATAAATGAAATGATCCCATAATTTGCATGTTTTGGCGCACTTGGCGAAAACAACACACAAAACTCAGCAGCCATTTTAGAAACACTTCGCAACAATAAAGAAGAAAAATTGTCTGTTTTAGCCACTCGACGGTCACACGAAAACGGTTAAACGTCTAAAAGGGTGATGAAGCGCCAGCGATGTCCGACTGGAAATGAGAGTAGTGTCAAGGATTTGAAACTCACTTGACTTCACAGGAACAATGACGTGAGGAAACGTAACTGCGTACTAATACCAGAGAGTAGCTGCGTACTAATATGACAAACGCAACTGTGTTCTAATATGAGAAACACAACTGTGTACTAATACGAGAAAGTTACTACGTACTAATATGAGAAACGTAACTGCATATTAATACTAGAAAGTAACTGCCTACTAGTACGAAAAAGTTACTGCTTATTAATATGATAAAAGTAACTTCGACATCGTATGAAAAACGTTACTGCGTATGCATCTAACATTTGAACGTTGCCTCACTCTCCCCCTCCTTTAAGTTTCGTAACGTATTTGAAAATTAAACTTACTCAGCTCAGTTGACGTGTATGACGTGAGCATGAATTTATTACCTAATACCGGCTGATAAAACTGAAGCGTGGCACAAGAGTACCCGGCCCCTAAACTGTCTAGTTATAAATAAAATGACCCCATAATTTGCATGTTTTGGCGCACTTGGCGAAAACAACACACAAAACTCAGCAGCCATTTTAGAAACACTCGCAACAATAAAGAAGAAAAGTTGTCTGTTTTAGCCAATCGACGGTCACACGAAAACGGTTAAACGTCTACAAGGGTGATGAATCTCCAGCGATGTCCGACTGGAAAAGAGAGTTGGGTCAAGGATTTCAAATTCACTTGACTTCACAGGAACAATGACGTGAGGAAACGTAACTGCGTACTATTATGAGAAACATAACTGCGTACTAATACTAGAAAGTAACTGCGTACTAATATGAGAAACGCAACTGTGTACTAATACGAGAAACATAACTGCGTACTAATACCAGAAAGTAACTGCGTACTAATATGAGAAACGCAACTGTGTACTAATGCGAGAAAGTTACTACGTACTAATATGAAAAACGTAACTGCATACTATTACTAGAAACTAACTGCATACTAATACGAAAAAGTAACTGCATACTAATACGAAAAGTAACTGCGTACTAATACGAAAAAGTAACTGCTTACTTATATGATAAAAGTAATTTCGACATCGTATAAAAAACGCTACTGCATTTGCCATCTAACATTTGAACGTTGTCTCACGATCTCCCTCCTTTAACCACTTAACTTAACAGCCCGAGAATACTCGTGCATCTAATTATCGAAATTTTAGTCTTATAAACCAAAATTGAATCATTAATCAGCTTTATAATTTGACACAAAAAAATATGTAGGATCCATAAACATCTTAAGTATCCTATGCCTTCTTAGATGAATGAAAACGACAGCCCCTTTCCAGAACAGGAGGGGTCATCTTATTAGATAGCAAAGAAAACTATTCATTTAAGTGGTTAAGTTTCGTAACGTATTTGAAAATTAAACTTACTCAGTTCAGTTGACGTGTATGACAATTTATTACCTAATACCGGCTGATAAAACTAAAGCGTGGCACGAGATTACCCGGCCCCAAAACTGTCCAGTTATAAATGAAATGATTCCATAATTTGCATGTTTTGGCGCACTTGGCGAAAACAACACACAAAACTCAGCAGCCATTTTAGAAACACTTCGCAACAACAAAGAAGAAAAATTGTCTGTTTTAGCCACTCGACGGTCACACGAAAACGGTTAAACGTCTACAAGGGTGATGAAGCGCCAGCGATGTCCGACTGGCAAAGAGAGTGGGGACGAGGATTTCCTTTCTCCTCAACTGCAAGGAAATCCTTTCTACAGCGACGAAAGAAATACGTTTGGAGAAAACCCGCTTCTCTAAACTTGTGGGAATACCCGAGAATTGCCGAATTCGGAGTGTTGTTGGAAGTGATTTATTCAGAGAGCTGTCGTGATGTATTATCTTCAAAGAACTGCGAGCTCTCAAGCCTACGGACAGGAATTGGTGCAACGAATTCTTGAGGGAATTCCCATCCAGATGCGCGGTGTACGTTTAAAAAAGGGGAAAATTCTACCTAGAATGAGAATCCCTTCAATCCAAAATTCAAGATTTAACTAGGCGTTGCTAACATAAATCATGGAAAAGGAAACAATTTAACATTCCTGGGGAAAAGTATGTTTGTCGTAGTTTAGGAAGAAAAAAAGTATCGTGTTCTTTTTGCAGTGGCTGTGTGAGCTTCTCCTATGTTTTGGATTTGCTCTTTTTTTATTATTTGCGGAAATTCTGTTCTGGTTTGCTTTTGTGTATTAATGATATGTCATGGGAACGCTGAGTAATGTTTTTTCGGAAGAAAAATTACCATTTTTGAAATGAGAATTGTGTGCAAGGGCAATAAGATTCGTTTTTCTTCTGTTTAACCTCAGTTCGAATAATTATTCCTGAAAATGTTAACAGTTTTATAAAAACTGAAATCTAAAATAAATTTAATGTTTTATAAAAGATACAGAAAATTTATAAGCACATTAAACATGCAAGATAAGCTCTCTCTATATATTATGTTCAATATGTGCATTAAATTCATGTTCCAAAAATCAATTTTACCATTCGAAAATTCAGGGAAAACCATTTTCACCAGTCACAAAGTACATTTCTTCAAGCCTTACTTCTAATGCTTAATAAAAAATTCCGATATAAACTTATCATTAGTATGGAATTCCATTAGATTTCGACTTCAAAAAAAATGCCCGTAAAGTAAGTTCAATGGGATTCTCCTCGTAACAAAAAAAAAATTAATATTGTTTTTAGGCCAGGAAAGTTTATGTCTATAAATGGGATGAGTTTTTCTTAATGATCGCAAAATAAAACTTTGCTGTATTAAACATCCTTCTCAATTGCGCTAATTAAAAGAACAGAAAATTTCACAAAATAAATGTATAATAAGTGATTTTATGAAATCACACTTAGTTGCGTTAGAATTTTTTGAAAGTCTCATAATTTTCTTTGGCAGATGGAGCATTGGCTAAACCATAGGTTCCCAACTCATGGTACAGATACCACTAGGGGTTACACGGCTTGTCAGTTAAGATTACGCGAAAGTAATGTTGGTATTGGAGGAAAACACAAAATATAAGGGATTAAAACGAATATATATATATAAGATATGAAACAACAAAAAATAGCCATTTTTTTGTAAATTCAAAAGTACATAACTACCAAGAAAATTATATTTATTAGAGGAAGCTAATTTTGCATTCGCGCAAAAACTGCATCAATAAAAAATGAATTTTTCTATTTTCACGTTTGGTGTTTTTTTTTTGGGGGGATAGCGACTAATTTTTACGATTTTTCGTGAGTCGTTTAGCAGAAAAAAGCACTATTTAACATCATTGGTGGGCCTCTCCTCCTAAAGAGCGGCTAGCCATGATATTTTTCAATTTTTCAAGTTTTTTGTCTTCATTTTGTTTGTTCTTTTGTTTCTTGTATATATATATAGCATTTTGTTTCTTATAATTCGTGTGAAAACTTAAAGTTATGCAAGTCCGAGTAGCAGTGAAAGACGAGTACTAAGAACTTAATGCTAAGAGAATAAAATATTTTAGTCATTTCACGAACCCGGAATTTGTGAAAAGAGCATACTCGTCTTATGCGTATATTAATCACAGTAAGTTTGATATAGGTCCAGGCATGAAATTAAATCTCCTTATTTGGACACAGATATATGAAACTCAGGTCCATGAAGCAAACTTAAGGGTTGCGTTGAAACTGTCTTCTACTTCAATAGTTGATTATTACGATGAGTAATAATTAGCTTTCTATATGAATTAATGAGAATTATTTCAATGCTGTTTTCATGGAGGGGTAACTAATTAAATCGTAATTAAATTAAATGGAATTAAATCGAAAATGAAAAATGAATCCTACAAACGTTATTAAGTTAATTTTTTTCGTTTGATTCTTAAGATAACGTAAACCACTTAACATTGTTTGTCAAAACTTTTGTATGCTAAGGAAAGGATTGGGGGCACTCAAAAATTAAAAAGGTTCGTCAAGGGGTATGCGAGGAAATAAATCCACCGTTTAGCCTCTGGGCTAATTAAAATGAGGAAACAGTTACACTTTGATCAACATAAATTCTAACACTAAACCATATAAGGAATAAACTTCACTAACTTCACTTTGTTGGTTTGTTCTTTTTCTAAAATCTTTTTGTGATTTCTTTTGTTAATATATACATATACGGTAAGTAATATCAAATATAGTAATGTACAAAATCCAAACACAATTAAAATTGCAATAGCCCTAAAAAATTATATGGTATCAGAAAGAAATAAGCTATAATGCTACCCTATCTACAGACAAAAATAAAAACAAATCCAAAAATTCTCTATCCTTATTAGAATTATCAGAAATAATTAAGATGAAAAATACTGATAGAAACTGACTCATTAAATGTTGCAAAAACCCTAAGAAATAAGCAGAATACCGATGAAATAATGATACCATTATCTATAAACATACTTAAGGAAATATTAAATATAAAATATTGCAATTAAAATTAAAATAGCATAAAAAGATATGAAAAAGACAATTCTAGATATAAATCCAACAATTATAATGGACTAGCTGATTTGGGACCTCCATATCTTGTTATCCTTAGGGTTGCGGTACATGCCTTCCACGAAGCCTAATTTTTGGAAAAGGAAAGGGAGCAAGTCCGAAATTACTTCATAATGAGAATAATAGGATAGATTATAAATCGTTTTTTTTCAAAAGCGTCTCCCTTTTGACTTGGAATATTTTCGATGGAAAAATCACAAACAACTTTTAAAGGTATGCTTTCTAAAGCTTAATAAGTTTACTAAGCTGGTATTGCACAGTTCATCACACATTAATTCGAACAAATATTTTTCATTTTTATTTGTGTCCAAAAAATATTTTCATATCAATTTCTCTTTCATCGTCTTGACAATGACGGACAATTTCGTTCACCAGCAACATCATAAGCTTAAATGCGCCATATACAGAAACCTTACGTTTCGGAATTGTCGTAAAATCGCATATTTTGTAGCATTCGCTAATTTGGCCCGCTTTAATCAACTCCTGTTGAGCTCATCGAAAACTGCTATATTACGTACAAATACGCTATATTGAAAAAATATTTGTGACGTTGTTTTCAGCAGAACAAAAATACAAAATTATGCATTTTCAGCGTTTAATTTTGGAAACTTCTCGAAATATTGAATTTTTATTCAGAATTATGAAAAAACAAATTTTTCCTTACTTTCATTTTGATTTAAACGTGAATTAAAAATAATCCAAAAGTCTCTATTTAAAATGATGCTGAGAGTGATTATCACAGTGACCTCTAGTATAATGCGCTCCTGACAAAAAAATTGCGACTTGTTCTCCTACAGCGCAATAAATAATCCGTATGACGCCTAAGATAAATTTAACATTTCCATAGTTTTTAATTTCTTGCTTAGAAGAGCAAATATATACACATAACCAGTTGTTGGGAACCTGCGGCCATAACAGTTATTTACAATTTGCACTGAAATGATATAATTGTTTGTACTATAATAATAATTACAAAACAATAACCCTTAAGATTCTGATAAAAAATGTCCCCCCCCTGCATTTACCTGTTGTTTATATATGAACAATGAAGCTGACATTTTAAGAAGTAACACTTCGCTAGCAATATATACAGTTACAACTTAGAAACATGTTTGAACTTGTATAAATTCGTCCAATTACACATGTCCCGTATAACGCTATTTTCTATTACGCGGAAAGTATTCCCCCATGTTGCATTTCGAAATTATTGATTTTTTCCTTTGAAAGGTATTCCACTAAAATTAGAAATTTGATTGGTAGTTATGAAACAATAACCATGATATTGTTCAATAATCGTGATAACTAATTTGTAAAATTTAAAATTCATAATCTTGCATCAATCCATGTTACAGAAAACTGTGCAAAGAACAAATGATACTCTTCAAAATTCATCTTCAATTCCTTTCCATCCATAATGGTTGCAATTTAAAATATTCATTTTGTTAAAAATTACGACTATTTATGAAATATATAGTTCCAGAAATATCATAAGTTTTGTACTATTGAAAAAACTTCTTGCTATTCAATTCTTAGATTATTTCCAAGCAATGAATTTCATCTGCCCTTCAAATTCATCTCAGTAATCGTATTTATCTGTATAATATATCTGCTTCACTTCAGCAATAAGATTTGAGATATTTTCAAAAAATATTATTCCGCGTCTTATCATTCAAAGGCTAAGTTTCATAACATATTTCTCCTTTTCTACATCCATTTTTATTCCATTTTCTTAGTATATTTTCATCATACTTAAAAAGCACGCATAAAGCAGGAGTTTTAATATTATTTTGAATTTTTAAGCCATTTTTTTCTCTAAATAATGCTCAAGGCCCTTTTAAAATTTTCTCTACGCAATTATGATCAAAATCATGAAATGCAGTTGTTTTGCATCAAAATGTCATCTGTTATGGAATGCATTTCGTAGATTTTAAATGCGAATTTCTGACTAAATACGAATAAAATATTTTATGCATTGGATTTATCATTTGATAAATCATGGAATTTGACATTTGGAATTATATCTTTCTGCAAATAACTGCTGAAAATGTTTTATTAAAACTACAAAATATAGTTAATAAAAAGTATATTATGGCTAATTTTGAAACAAATTACTGAAAACATTTCTTTTTGTGTACAACTGAAATCTGACAGGCTGAAAACAACAACAAGGTACTTCAATCTATTATAAATCATGACTATAACGTAAATAACAAACTTTTTGTTATTATTCATTATTCATTATCGAACTTATTATTATTCATTAAGGATATAATTAAACGAAACCCAGTATTATTACCAAATCAAACCCCCTTGAATATCTCAAAAATTGAAACTCGAATACTTTTTCGTACCAACTAGTTTATACTTCTAGGATAAAAACAAATTGCTACACATTTCCCGCTGTTTAATACCTTACTATACTTAAATAAATCATCCAATCAAATCCCTATTGCATTTGTACATAAATGAGTCATTTTAGAATGTTAGCTTAAATAATTAAAAATGTTTTAAAATAGTTAAATGGCCAAATGAACCATTTAAACTCACCAGTAAATTTTTCACCGAGATTCTTTTTGAATAATTAAAGCTCGAATGGTAGAGTAACCCAAGCCTACTAATTAAATAAATTCCCCCATAACTCTCTGGAAGACCTATTTTAGTTAGCTACACTAACCAGAGCAGAGCAAGAGAGCCGGCCATTAGTCTCGCTAATTGAAGCAATATCACGTCAGATATCCAGTTATGCATTAAAACTTACTCTCACAGGTAATTTTCAGTCAAATTTATCTCTTAATCCGCCCTCTTTTTCGCTGGCGAGAGTTCTTTTTTCTCCTCTAGATGCGTTGCTAATTAGATCCAAACTATCGACTGCGTAATCTATTTCTAACGCATCAATATCATTTATTCGAAAGTATACCGTGCAGAAAAAAAGAGGACCTTCTTTCAGAAGTTCATTTAAATAAAGAGGGAAAAAATACTCATTAATGTTTTGTTTTTGAGTTCATTCTCCACGTAGTGGCTGTTGGTGAACGTGGATTCAATCAACTTGGCCTTTTCTCCTCTTCCTGAGCCTTCATCGTTGGCCTTCATTAACGAGTGCATGGAAAAATGCTTCAGTATGGAAAAGCTTTTGAAAATGGAAAAGCTTTTGAAAATGCCTTTTCTAAAGCTTTTCGGTACTCAGTAGATTAATATTGAAAATTATACATAGAAAACTTGACCTTACCTTACCTTATACATAGAAAATTAACGAAGTTCCTTCTGAATTTGTTGTTAAATGAGCTGGACTGTGAAAAGTAACTGCCATATTTGGCCACATTAGTTACTTTTACGTTTTAAACTTAAATGAGTGTAATATATTTAAATGTTGTATTGAACACTTGTTTAGAAACAGGCATTATTTTCAGTATATTAGATTGTACATCACACACACATTATGATGCATAAGCTACTTCTAACGCATCAATATCATTTATTTGAAAGTGTACCGTGCAGAAAAAAGTTGTCCTTTCAGAAGTTCATTTAAATACAGAGGGAAAAAATACTCATTAATGTTTTGTTTTTGAGTTCATTTTGCATGTGGTGGCTGTTGGTGGATGTGGCTCCAATCAACTTGGCCTTTTCTCCTCTTCTGGAGCCTTCATCGTTGGCCTTCATTAACGAATGCATGGAAAACGGCTTCAGGAAGGAAAAGCTTTTAAAAATGCTTTTCTGAAGCATTTTAGTACTCAGCAGATTAATCTGAGATACCTTTTACATAGAAAATTAATGAAGATCCTGCTGATTTCGTTGTGAAAAGGCCTGTCATGTGAAAACTCACCGCCTTGTTTGACCACATTAGTTACTATTACGTTTTTAACCTAAACGAGTGAATATCTTTAGAATGAATATGTTTAAAAAATTGTGTTGAATTATTGTTAGAAACGGACAATAATTTCAGTAAATTGGATTATACATCTCACACACACATTGAATATATCAGAGAGGTTTCTTTTCTTGTTTAGATTTGCTTGATTAACGCGTTGTTTCAAATTTTATTTTACGGGATTGAAGAAACCTCAAATGGTTTCTTGAAGCAGGATTTAGACGAAGAAATGAGGAAGTGTTTTGTTGCTTTTAAAGTCATTTGAAGATAAGATCTCCGAGCCCTTTCGACTGCCGGTGGGGTTAGTTTTTCTCGTCTTCTCTTATTAGTAATAAACTTTCCGTCTTATACGGAATTCTACAAGAATTATCTTCTTACTTTGAATTGTTGTACCGATTAAAATTGAGGTAATCGTTTCTTTCTTTTCTTTCTTGACAGTACGCCTTATTGGGATGGGATGGTTTGATTATAAAGCAAAAGTAGAAAAGAATCTGAGGCTTAATAAATTGTCTATAATCCATTTGGATCTAATTTTAAGAAGCTTAAATGTACCTTTAGCAGGGAGAAGATATCCAAAAAAATAAGAATGCATTTTAAAAAATTGAATGTAAAAAAAAAGTCGTTTAATGTCTTGTTACTTCAGAAATAGTTTTTTAAATATATTATGACATAGAAAAGCCGTACAAATTCGCCAAAATAAGGTGGAAATCAAAGCTGAGAGAAATTATAATTTATGTGAACCATGAAAGTGGATATCTGGAACCTGAATAATTTGAAGGTTTACATCAGAGGTTTTTTTCTTGTTTTGGTACAACTGATATTCAAGAACGACAGTGAGAAGAAGAACAGTTTTTAGAAGTCTGAATTAAATTCCAAGTACTACATGCGAAAGTCGCAGAAGACTTGGAAAAAGAAAGAGCACTTCTTCAAAAATTGTGCATAAATTTTCTCCTCACATTCCCATACACTGTGTTGTGTGATTTTTATTCCAATAATTTCACTTCTTTTCACAACATTAATTTATTAGTACTATTATCTTGAGTATATAGGAAATATATACATATTTAGGATTAAGGTACATGTTTAAGTTTACTCATAATCACTATGATTAATTGTACCTCGGAGTCCACCCTGGATCTCCTATCAAATATACTCAATGGCGTCCTCCTCTCTTCTCCTGCGCAACTGTTTTTCTCTTTGTCTTCTTTTCCCTTCTTTAGCCGTTGGGTCGGAACGGTTGCGTGGAAGTTGGTGGAAAGACACAAGGGTATCCGATATCTGGAGGATTTCGTCAAATTACAATGTTAGAAAGACGAATCAATTGCAGACTGAGGGCGCTAAACGATGCAAGTGCCAAAAAAATTCCTACATTGTTTTTCACGTAAAAGCGTCAATTAATGAGCAGTGCTTTATAATGCGGTAAAAGAGAAAAATGCCTGGTAGTGCTCTAAGCAGCTGAAAAGGGCGAGTCCAAGTTATATTCTAACTTTTTCGGTTTTGGCATTTACATCGTTTACCACTTTTAGTCCTTAATTATCTATGATATTGAAGAAAGCCAAAAATTGAAGCCAGAAGTTTCCGTTAATTACTTTCTTATACTTTAATTCCAACGACGAATATATTTATCCGACGCAGCCAGTACCTACGTTATTCCAAAATCAACATTACATTTTTATTGACATAACAAACCTCATCCCCATAGACACTTCGTGTTTATACAGAAAGATATTTCCTCTGTTACCTCTCGCTCTAATCACTCGAACCCTTTAAATAGCTTCTGAATGGTCCAAACATGGAGTCATGGCCACCATTCTCGACATTCCTCCCCTATATCGATGGGGTGGGCCTTGACATCGACCTAACTACGGCTTTCTAGAAATGATAGTCTCCTTAACGCGGATAAACTCGCTGTGATTAGCATCTTTCCCCTTACCCGGACGGCAGTGTCCATTATTGAAGCAGATGCCGTTAGTTCAGGTAATGACTGTGCACCCCTGCTCCGGATTCTTGCTGTCTGCGGTTATAACGCTAATAATTTAAGGAGAATCTATCACAATGCCAGAATGAAGGGGAGAACGCCTGTTGCTGTGGAGATTTTTCATTAAACGTGGAATAAATATCCAGGTGGATCGATTAACTATACAGTTGATGCATATTTTGCAAGATCATAATTCTTGAAAAACATAAAGAAGATAAGAGTTCCTGAACTTTATTAATAGTTAAAAGTATTGATTTCGTTCATCTTAAATGCAAATATTTCTTAATTTAAAATTCAAATGCTATTGGTTATTTTTAAATTATTGTATGTCTTTAATTAATTCTTTTTTTTTCTTCTATTGCTGTTGATTACGGGTAGAGAAAGACTGTCTTAGAAGGGATATTGAACAGTGGAGTTTGGAAGTCGTAATGAAGGAGTATATATGGCGATTAACTTGGTGAAGTTTTCTCACTGAATATGCAAAAACAAAACACAAAAAAAACGATGCTTTAGTATTTTGCTGATATCTAAACCTGTTTATATCCTGCCAACGGATATATTACACAACCATTTTAATGATTGTTTTAAGTTTACTTGATTTTCTTAACAATTCGTGCTCATAAATATATAAAAATTTAAGACGAAAGCGACTTGAAACTTGTTACTAATCCATTATTTCTCTTTTTCATGTTATTTTTAGTTACGATTCACGAATAAGCCTTTTCATTTTGGTTGAGATGTTGTCCGCGTAGAAGTTTTTCGTTTATGTAAGGAATCATACAAATGCTGTACAACTAATCCACTAGAAGTTAACCCTCCAAGCGGTTCAAACGACTTTTTCCGTTTTTCATGTTCAGTTCAAAAGCATTTAGGCTATATTTATATGCATATTTTCTTACACAACCATGGATAAAGTGTTCTTAAGATTTCAAAGATATAATTAAATACAAAAAAGATCCTTTAAAAGCTAAGTTTTCTAACCTGATATCTAAAAGTTCAAAATAATTGGGCTCTCAGAAGGTTAACACCCTCGTGTTTAAAACATCGTTTTTTCCTGTAATCACCTGGTACACCGTCTTGTATACGATTGCATCTCTCCATATTGTTGCTAGAGAATGAAAACAAGAATAGGTAATCACACGGGAGTCAAAAGGGAACACTAATAATATCTTGAAAGACTTGAAAAGGAAGAAACTCTATTCTGTTTCCCCGCAATGAAGCTAGTTTGAAAAACACATTTTGAGAATTCACCAGCCGTGATATTAAGTTTAAGCCAATAATAGACATTATTTGTATATTTTAGCCCAACAACCTCTTATCATCTCTCTATAAATATAATCTTTCTACAAAGGTGCATTTACTTATTAAATAACTGATTTACTAATTTTTCATTTCATCACACAAGAAATAATATCCTTTCCTTAAGATTGATTTCAGCGAAGCCAGCACTCATTCCTTATCTTCACACAGGTAGAAAGGAAATCTCCATTTCAGTTATTCGACTCCTTCGTCGCCATCCAATCAGCGTCCAGATTGGGAGGCCTGCTCCTTTAGGAAACGTCTGCGGAAATTATCATCCCCCATAACTAATTCGATCGTGATACGCCCTTGGCGTACCGCTTACGCCGTGATTAGAGATACGCTGCTCAAAACCTCCAATAGCGCCCGAAATTAATATCTGTCCAACACCAATTCAATTCTCGAATGCTCGTGGCGAGATTCGCAGATAGCAGTATGCCACGTCGTCACGTTGCTGTGCGGTCCGATTGAAGAACGTGATGGAGATTGGTAGATACTGCTGGATATTGACGTTTTCTTTGAACAATGCAAGATAAAAGTTCCGTAAGTTAATTTTAGTGAAGTTTTGTATGATTCAAAATAAAGAAAGAATTGCGTTGGTCAGCATTTTTGAAAATTCCATTAGACTGGGGTGCTGTTAATTTAAATACCACTATTCTGATATTTTCACTAATTTGAATTAAAAAGCATTGAATTTAGAATGAAAAGATTTAAAGTCCGAAATATTTCGGAGAAATTATTAGTTAAATTTTCATCAACCTTACTGAAAATATATATTAGAATTCTATTATAATATTATGATGATGGTGGTAGGACGAGTGGGATCGCAGGCGCCCAATTTCCCCCTCCCCCCAAGAAACGAATGGGTTGTGGCAGTTGACGGGAACTTAAAAATATTTACGTTTAAAGTATTTTATTATCAGGTGACAGAACTTCAACAATGTGCGTTTTAAGGTAACAAAATTTAATATAGAGCCCCTCAAAGGGTCAATATTGCTGTTCCAATATTTTCACTAGCCTGAGAAATTCAAAAGAATTGACCTAACACTACAAAATATTTTCAGAGAAAAAATTGGTAAATCTTTTAAAAAATCACTAATTGTTTATAATAAACACGTGATGGTGGGGAGACTTCGTAGGCGGATCAAATCCCCAACCAACTTAATCTTACTGGCAGATGACGCCTACTCATCATATTATAATATTAAAACTGCACCTTTTCAATTTTTTTCCTATTACTCAGCATTTCTAGATTCACGACAATTTTGTAATATGTAAGTTTGTAGCGGTTATAATTCACTGCTTTCTCCTTCTTATGGTAGGTGGCGCTACTAGAGCTATCCGGTTTTCTCCCATGATGCCTCTCTCTCTTCTTCTTCTGTGTACTTGTCTTGTGTTGTTGTTCTCTGTCTTGCGTCTTGTACCTTTTAATGTACTGTTCCTGAAATTGAATTAATTCTTCAACAGCGGCATTCCATATAAAAATGAGTCTCGTCCCTCTACAAGTTCTTATTCCTATAGCAAAATAATGCTTATATAGACACAGAATAAAGAATAATTTCGAACACGATAAAAAAATTATTCACAGCTCATTACAAAAATGATTAATGAGAACATGAATAAAGACTTTTAAAAAAGATCGAAATATTTTTTCAGGCGCAACAAATAAATTGTCAGTTGGTATAAATTTGGAATTAAGTACAATCTGTTCATCAGTGAGAAAAAAATTCTATGCCACTTTTTGGACTATTGCTAAAGATCAGAAAGTCATAATTTTACAAAGAAACGTGCTATATAAAATTCTTCAAATTTTCGAGAACATTATTTTTAATCTAGGAGTACAATAACCAAATCTGCATTTTGCATTACAATCGGTCCGGAACATTATTTCGACAAAAAAATTTGTAAATACTAAGGAGCTCTATTTGCTCAAAAATGCGTTTAATTACCTCTGAATACGATATCTGCTCAGCGATTTTGAAACAATAGGAAATGTATAAAGATTATTCAAAAGGGACAATAAAGGAAAAAATTTTAATCTAACCCAAATTTGTTTTTCATTAAATAAGGTAACACACTGAAAAAAAAAACACCCAAAGCCGTGCCATCACTTTTGATGTTTTCTTTGCTAAATCAGCTCACCAAAATCCCTTATATTAAAACACAACTAATTGTAATCAATGCCTTTCAGATTCTTACAATCTCTTTGGAAAAACTGGAAGAAGAAAATCCAAATAAATGCCGACACAGCAATTGCTTGGCGCTTTTTTTACCATCCTGGGCACTCATAAAATAAAACAAAAGCATATTAGGAAAAACGCAGCTTGAGTGCTTGTCCTTCAGGATTACTCCAAATCCCCTTTCGTTTATAAATTAATGAAGACTTCTCTTGGACGGGAGGATGGGGCACTGCTTTTTTCGTTACTGAGCTTCCTCGGCAACTGGAAATGCGCAGAACAGGAGCACTTAAACAAAAATAATTCAATCGGAAGCATTTTGCCTTTTACTCTCTCGCAAGCAAAGAGCACAAATAAAAAGTATTGTAATCCTCAAAAGATACGACCTCGAGATTGCGATGAATCTAACACACTTTAGACCTCCCAGAGTCCGAAAACACTATTTTTGCAATCACATCTGTCTGTCTGAGAACAAGATATCTTAAAAATACGACAATTTTGACGAATGAAATTTGGTATGTGGTCATTAAAACTGCAAACAGTTTTCAAATTTTTAATGAAATCGGTCCACGGGAAATTCGTCTGTCCTTATGAACGGGAGAGGGACAATTGGTGTAAGGAGAATAGAGTTGGAGAGCATATTAACAATGCAGCCAAGTCCTGTTCACTTTAGAGCGTCGTTTAAGAGTGACGAATCCTTCTGGAGGCCCATCCTCTGGAGGTATGGACAAAGTGAAGACCAGGTTTCATCCGAGTAACATCAATCTTTTTCGACAGCTTTGAAATTCGCATGTTGTTAATTATAATAACATATACTATAAATATCAGACTATATCCAACTCATGCTGCTTTTGAGCAGCCGTAAAGAGAGAAAACGTGATTGGTCAACGATCTTCCTTGATCTAAATAAACATATGTGGGAATATTTGTCAAAAGCCTTTTAAAGAGTTCGTATCCTCCGACGTATGCATAATTTCTAAATCTTATGATGTTAGAGAGATTGGCTTGTCGAACCAACAACTCTTGGACAAACTTGTATTGATTCTGCAGTATGCCCAGCGACTACAGTTAAGAAATCTCATTAATGGTTATATATTTTTCCGCTTTTCCGGGCGATCTTTTGTATATCTGGAGGCCGCGTTGACCTAATAGTAAGGTTTCGGCTTTGGAGTCGAGGAGTCCAGTCTCGAAAACTGATTCCACTGCAGATCCGTCGTGTATTGGGCCTGATGCCCATTAACTCATACGTAGGGAGTCAAATGTCTTCATGATGGTGTGGTGCGGAAGTTTGGAGAGGGGATGCTAGATCAGGAGTCTTCCTCATCATCTGACAGCGGTTCAAAATTACGAGATTCGTCCCAGAATAGCCTTCGTGTTCCTTCAAAACGGGACACTAAAATAACTAAACTTTTGTACATCTGTCTCTCTCTTATTCAAGAACTTTTTACTTGATACCAGTTATAATTTTAAAAAATTAACAAAAGATATTAAAAATTAGTTAAAACTTTTTGTATTATACAGAATAGCGCATATGCAGCAACTTCTAATAAAATACAAATACAGATAATAGAAAACAAAAAAAGAAAAATATATACAGAAGAAACAGAAGAAGTAAACAATAGCGATAACATTACACCTTTTTTGCGCGCCCAACGCAGCAGCATCCAGTAATTGCATCAACAAAATTGTCTTATAATTAACCAACAATTCACTATAGAATTAAACAACAAAAATTATCTAATAACTAAAATAATTAAAACACATAAATGAAGACAATTAGAAAATAAAAGAAAATACAATCAAAATGGAAGAGAACTCGGATGGCGAACTTTTTCAAAGACCACTCGCCACCGGAGTTCTAATATGGATAAATTTTCTGTCGAGGGTAAGACTACATAGTCAAAATTATATCCCCTGTGGCCTGAATTTATCCACTAACTGAAATGTAGGAAATAATCCCTTTGGAAAAAGAAAAAAAACATAATAAAGTCCTTTATAACAAATCCAGTAGGTAGAAGAGAATGTAAAATATTTACCCTCTGCCGAAATAGAAGCAAGAAATGACTCCAACGAGAAACATACGAGAAGAAAGTAAGAATAGTTCTGGAGGATAGCATAACTAGCTCCATCTATGTAGAAAAAATCGAACCAAATACCAGAAGAATAAAAGCTCTTCAAACTTTTTTAAATAAGTTATTGCCGTTAAAGAAAATATTTGGGTAACCGTTATCTTTTAAATTATTCTTTAAATTATCTAAAGCTTTAACAAAAATTGAATAATTATTACAAATGTTTTTTATTCTATTAATTTGAGAAAAAATGGAATTTCTAATAATTTTATAGTGAAGATTTATTTGAAAATCACAAAGTGTTATAGCCTTAAAATTAAATTTTTTTCTTTTATCGTAAATTCCAATAGAGACTCCTGAATTTAAAATTTCAATTTCCAGATCCAAAAAATTGCATTTGTTCAATTCATTATTAGTTTTGTTTAATTTAAGCTCTTTTGGATAGCAATTATGTAAGGAGTTAAAATTGTTATAATTAAACACTAAAAGGTCATCAATGTAACGATAACCAAAAATAAGTTCATTTTTAATTAGTTCTCGCTCAAATGAGTGAAGAAATATATTAGCCAATGCATTAGAAAAACAATCCATAGGAACTCCTAAAAACTGCATATAATAGTTAATTCCGTTAAAGAGATAATTTTCACAAATATTAACTCTGCAAATTTCTAGCCATTTATTTTTATCTATTAAATCAGTATTAAGGTATAAATCATATACATTTGAGCAGGCTTCAATTAATTTATTATGCGGGATGCTAGTAAAAAGATTTTCAAAAACCAAATGTATAAATGTTATATATTTTATTTTCTTTAAAGAAATTCAAAATTTTAGCGTTGTTATCAATAAGGAAGTTCTCTCATTCTTTGATTTTATTAAGAATAATTTTTAGAATTTTAAAGAAAAATTTACCAAAATGATAATTGTAGCTGTCAGTGCTACAAGTAACAAATCTGAATTTTAATGGATTTTTATGAAATTTAATAGTAGGGAAAAGGAAAGGATAATTTAAATTACTGGTTTTATTTTTAGTTTTTTTAGCAAGTGCTATAATTCTCTTATAATGTAATGTATTATTTACTTAATACATTACATTATTCAAACTTTTCATTTCTGTATCATCTCGTTTTTTAGAGAAAAGGTAACTATAATGTAAATTTCGAGCCCAGAATGTGGTTTCTAGCTATGTTACGAAGGAAAAACCAATTATTTCCAAAGTTTTGCATGCTAATGCAGTTTCATCTCTAAACTTTCACTAATAAGCAAGTATGTATGGATTCAAGAAAATTGAAAATATAGAAAAATAAAAAATATCGTTATTCATCTGAGCTTTTTGAAATTCGTTAAAATTTATTTTATTGTAGTGAATTAATTCTTATTCATCACGGAAAACAAACGTCTATTAAGCTAATTATAGGAGACATCGAAAAATTCTTATCAAAGGTTTTGTTTTGTTAATTAATCCACACCAATTTTACGAACCTTTCATAAAACTTAAAAATTAAAAGAGTAAACAGCATTCTTTTTTAAAACTTATAATTAATTTACTTTCTTGTGGAATTCAAATTAAAGATTCTTTTAAATTATATGCATTTCCTGAAGATATGAATACGTACAAATTCTGAAAAAATAATTCAATATGTAAAAAAGTGGTAATTTAAAAAGATGAATAGATTGTATATGGCTTTAGAAATGAGTTAATAAGTTAACATCCTCAGTTATTTTAAAGATTACTCTGTGAAATTAATTCAAATGTAATCTTTACATTTGGTATTAATCACGTATTAATATTAATTCTGTAATTATTTGCAAACCAAATGTAAAGAAAATGTTTCTTAAAACCAAGAGATGTGTGAAATTTTAGATCATTATTAATTAATTACGGATTATTAAATAGCTTTTTTTTCATATCTAAAGCGTGAACGCATTTTTTTCAATTTATGAAATATGTATGAAGTCCTGTCTTTATTTTGCGAAAGCCGGCTTAAACAAATATTCCCAGTTGTAATATTCTGCACCAATGGGAAATTATTTTAAATTAATTTTATTAATATTTTCAGATTAAATGGAGTATTCTTCGGAGAATTTAAAAATGGCGAAGGAAAAAAAGATTATTTTGCGCTGTAATGTATTAAATGGATTATTTAATAACCTCTAAACATACCTTCTCAGATTACAGGAATTAATTCATTTTTCTTCTTCTAATTTTAAGAAAAAGATGGACTTGTACAAAGGATGGACTAATACAACGTTTTTCATGTGGTAATGAAAGGATTTAATATCATTATCTTTCGTCAACAAAGAATTTAAAATGATAAAGAATTCTTAAAATACTCTGGAAATAATCTCCTAGGTATCTTGACTTATAATGTGATTTTAATGCATCGTATTATACTTTGCGGTAATATAGCTTGAAATATAGGCTAAAAGAGTGCATTTTAAGTATATTTACTAGTGTCTTGGGTTGAACAAATCAGTTAAAAAATATTGCCGTTCGGAGTAGAAATAAGGGAAGTTGTTAACGCTGGTATTTAGTCGCAATGCACGGACACTCTAAAAGCAGTGCCGGAACGCTCTAACTTGGGTGACAAAAATCGCGCTGTTTTAAGTATATATTCACAATATTTTTTGTTCATTTCTCGTGGGAAAAAGACAGTGCCGGAACAGCGTTCCGGTGCGTTCGGCTCCACTAAACCCCTGGTTGTTAATGTCTCTTACTAAGGCTGTTAAAGGATTTAAGAAATAGGGGACCTTCCCAAGAGCTTTAACTCTCGTACAGGGCTGCAGTGGTTTGGTTTCGGAGTTGGAGTGTGAAACCGATTCTACGCAAAGTATTCCATGCATGTGCGCGTTAAGTCTGCCATCGAGGGTTAAATGCTCTTCCCCTGGTGTGGTACGTGTTGTATATACGTGTTTTTTCCAGAATAAGAAACTATAACAACTCCTCTGTACGCCAACAGATGGCATCGCTTAAACTCCGGTCTGAACTCTGAACTCATACCTCTACTTGAACTTCCTTGTAACTCTGCTTAATTATATTCTGTTCCTCTTTCGTGTGTATGTGCCGTGATGTGCTTCGCTTAATAAATTTCATTATCTCTCAAAAGGCAGTGCTCTGGTTCCCATTCAGTGGTCAAAAATGGATGAAATAATATGCCTTTTATTTAGATGACTTGAATCTGCTATGCAGACGCACTTCGCATTCTACCGAGAAATGAGGTAAGTGAAATTTTTCACTTGCACTTTTTAATTAGAATATAATTAATTTTCCAACAGTACGAAACTTCGGAAAGGTGATGCCGGTTCAGATGTCGCCCTCGTTATTTGACAACGGTTCAAAATTGTGAGGTACAATCGAAAATAACCCTCGTATTGTTTTGAAACGGGAAGATAATGTATATAAATTAAAAGTTAAATTTCATGCCTCGGGCAATGCGAAAATCGTGTCTGAATTATTCCATACAATTTGCTGATCTACATTATTACACCTTGCGTATAAATGACAATTCGCTTCATTGCAAAAGCATCTCGACTAAAAAGCTCTGCATATAAAACGAATAAAAATGGCAAACAATTTTCAACAGAAAAATGTTTTTTTTTTTTAAATCGCTTGTGGTAGGAGGTTTAATATGAGAAAACAGTCGACTAATATTGAATTTTTATTAAACTGAGCTTATAAATATATGGGATTCCCCTCTGAACAACTAAGTTGTAAACGTTAAATTGTTCATTTGTTGCCCACCATATGGTTTCTTTAATGGTTTATGAAACAATCTCAGTTTGAATAAATTTTGTTACATGATTGTCTTTGGATTCATGCATGCTATGTTAGTTGAAGATTATTATTGTGCGTGTTTTGTTCTCGATTCTCTTCTCTGCTGTTCAAGTTTCTGATAATTTTTTTCTTTTAAACTATACTATATTATTAATGTTATTGAATTTATAAATTATTATTATGTTTTAGTTGGTATTTTGCTTAGTTTATTATTTGTGTTATTCTAATTTCTGTTACTATTCCGTGTGAATTTATATTTATATTACTTTTGCTTCTATATACATTTATGAATTATATATGCATTATTCTAAATTCTGTAGGTAATCCTATTCTATGTTATATGTTTTCCATGTATCTGTATGTTATATATGTTTTTCTCAACATTTTTCTCCAATTTACCTTATCCCACCTTACACCATTTTGGGAAAGATGAAGCCGGTGAGAGTTAAATAAATAATATTCTTAATTTGACAGTGAAAGCTATATAATCAACAGTTATTCCTTCAATAAATAATGATTTCATAACATTCTTTTCTCAACAATTAATTAATACTTTAAAACTAATTTAACTAAAATAAAAATCGTGTTAATTGAAGATGCATCAAAACTTGACTATAGCAATAACTATATAATTCAAACATTCCGTGGTAAAATCTTGAAGATATTTGGCTTAAAATTTCTTAAACTCCAGCAGAATTCTGAAACCTCTGTAATGCATGCTCTTTTGTATTTAAAATTCCAGACAAACTGAAGTAAGAATAAAAAAGAAGAAGACCTCGCATCAATATATTCTATTGGAGGAATTGCCAATTCAATTGTCTAACTCATACCAAGCTTTAAATCTAAGATATGCAGCCCCGTCTCGATGTTCAGTTTTACGACGCTGGAAAAAAGAAAGCAAGTTCTCCATGAGAATAACCGAAGAGAACAATTTATAGATCGTATGTCTTACGACTGGTATATCGAATGCAAGAGATATTTTTTCATGTGTCTCCTTTGTGGGTTGGCTGCCTCCTTTTTAGCTGTTTTGTTTCCCAAAGATGGATGTGACCGTACATTCTTCTTGAATGCTTGTTTTGTTTGCAGGGTTTGGCTTCAAGTTAGCTCATTCTTTCTTAAACGCCCCAAATCAAATCTCCAATCTGTAACGAACTGGATTTGGGAATGACGTATGGGAATGGTTTTCTCCCCCTGCCCAAGGCAAATAAGATAGCCTGGATGGTTGGCTTCTGTTATCAGTTGTATTATGGCTCAGTCCTCTAATCTGATTTATGAATGCTTAATTTTGATATTTTTCTTCCGCGTATAATTTTTTCAACTTTCCCTTGATTTTATTTCGGCCTCTCTGGAGATATGGTTTTGAATTCTAAAGGTTTTGTTTCTTTCCAGAGCCCACTGCCACACAAATTTATTTCGTGTAGTGGAATAGTTCTTTACTAAATCGTCTAAACGAGTAGGTTTTGAAGATTGGTACGTACATACAAAGATTGGCATCAAAGTAAGTTTTGTTGGAATGTTTTGAAGATTTCGAACCATCTCAAATTTAAGTAGCTAAATCTGTTTTTAAAGCAACTCCAAAATTTTCATTCCTTTTAATACTTTTTTGTACAAAATAAAAATAACAAAAAACCCTCACTGTAAAAATGATGAATAGAAAAATGCCAACCTTTGAAAGAACAGGGTGTTCATTAATTATTGTCGGGGTTTCCGTACCTCATAACTTTCGAATAAAAAATATTACGCAAAAACCGATTACGTATTCGTAAATTACAACTCAAAGAATTTTACGTGGCAACAATGCGATCTTAGCGCAGTTGCAGTCTGGGTAATTATGACGTCATAAATAAAAATGGCGACCGTGCAAGAAAAAGCAATGTGTGTATTGAGGTTTTTCGAAACTAAATTTGGTTTGGGGGTTTGTCAAGAACATTGTGTACAAGACCCCTGTGCCCTCCCTTGATGAACTGAAGCGCAGAATTGTTACTGCGATCCAAAATGTTACCCCACAAATGCTGGAGAACACTTGGAGGGAAATCGAATTTCGTCTCGATGTGTTACGAGCCACGAAGGGCAGCCATGTGCAAATTCATTAATCTTTTTAATATCATTAATGAAATTCTTTGAGTTGTAATTTACGAATACGTAATCGGTTTTTGCGTAATATTTTTTATTCGAAAGTTATGAGGTACGGAAACCCCGACAATAATTAATGAACACCCTGTATATGATCAGTTAGGTATACGCAACACCCATCAATCACGAAATAGGTGATTTTTTAAAAAAGCACACATAAATATATTTAATAGCATGAAGGTTTCCAGGAATTCATTGAAAATATTATAGTCTGATTATTAAATAAATGCTTTTATAATTTTATTTAAAGCTTCTTTGATTCGGTAATTATTAAAAGAAATCACAAACGGCAGATGAAAAGCTCCGATGACTATTCGTGTAGAGAGTGTAATGGTATCAAGACCACGAGGTACCCCATTATTCTGTGCTATTCTCTGGCTTATCCTCCTTTTCATCTTCTGCATTTTGCTCTCCCTTTCCCTCTATGGAAAAAGGAAAGGAAGGGGGTTATACGAGAAGTTGTCCCCCTTCTGTTTATTTTCAGTTTCCCATGAACTGTAAAATGCCCTAAATATTGGCCTTGTGTTACGATAGTTTAACCTTCCAGGAAGTCGCGCCCTCTAAATCAATTTGAAAGGTCGAGCATATTTCCTAGATACGCTATTTTTAAATATCAATTTTTGAGTGAGTGATTTTTAAAATTAGTTTGCAATTGGATAGGGATTAATAAATACAATTATTTTAAGCAATTTTTATTTTAAAGCAATGGAAACAATGCAAAAAAAACACAAAAACTATATAAAATGACTAAATCATTAGCTGAATGCCACGTGAAAATAAAATAAATGAAATTGCCAATATTTCAAATGAAATATTCCCATTTGTAGTATAAAATTGTAAAGACAATATAGAAGTAAAAAAAAAACAATTGAAATTTACATATAAAAAGCAAGAAGTCAGTTTCATAGTCATTTCATTGCAACGGTCGCCTTTATATCTGAAATACAAATAGCAGATTTGCAGAGTCCTATTAACGCCTCGAATTCCAAACGATGACTAACAGTTCGTCGAAAGGAGCTGGAAGAATAACCAAGGTCATGTTTTCGTAGCACCCTCTGGTAAAAAAATATGTAGTGTATTTGTGTATCTCTAGTGTATCGCTCACATACGCGTGCCTGCTGGAAGGTTAAAGAACTGGTATGCGGTTTTATCATTTGATTTGTAGGTTAGCCAGTAAAGTGGTTAGTCTGCTAGGTATTAAGTGAAGGTCAGATTGTCAGGCTTAGCATTAAGGCAGTCAACGTTCCTAGATATTAATGAGTGCGTATGTGTCGGCTACCAGACCAAGAAGTTGGGGATGCCTATAGCCGACAGACTGACTTCCGAGTTGTATAAAGCCTTTAGGGATTGAATTTTATGTATACGTTACATGGGCTCTTCTGAAAATTCTTTGCTTGCTGCGGAAGTTTAAAAATTATGTAATTACAATATCGATCAAAATCAACAAAAGGATAACTGCAGTTAATCGCTCATTTTAAAGTTAAAAATATCTGAAATCTAAGCTTAGAAAACATAAAACTGAATTATTACCGTATAAAGCTATTGTCAAACCCATTTCGAATCGTGCTACTGAGATTTGGGCCATTATACAAAAAATAAATACCTTTTGACTATTTATGAAAGAATAATTTTTGAGAAATATTTATGTTGAATAGAGTTGGATGGAGTGTGGGGAAGACAATATAATAACGAGCTATGCAATTGTTCTAAGGATACTGATATTATTAAATTTATAAAATAGCAAAGGATAAGATAGACAGCTTAAGTTAATCGCATGCCCTATGAAGATATTTCTTTCAAAACCAATGGGAAAGTGTCCTAGAGGAAGGCATATTTAAGGATCCTGCATAGTAGGGAATGAGGTCGCTGCTTATTGGCTCTCAGCGTCACGTGATTTGGCTTGCTTCTAAATGAATGTCATAGCAATGCGCTTCGGCGGGATCTCAAATATTATTTTGTCTTCTGCTATCACATCATGGACAAATCAAAACTACCTTCTAATTATGATTATTTGGATGCTTCTCAAGAGAATGATGAATATATTTTTAGAATGAAATAAAGAACGAACCTTCAGCATTAGTAAGTACCGTTTCACGACGCCATTTAGAAGTAAGCCAAGTCACGTGACGCTGAGAGCCAATGAGAAGCGACCTCATTCGCTACTATGTAGGATCCGTAAATATGCTACAGGAAGACCTAAATTTAGATGGATTGTCTGTATTGATAGAGATTTCAATATTTTAAGTTTATTTAATTGGAGAAGTGGTGCTGAGAACATGCCTAATAGAAAAAAAAAACTCATTGAGAGGATCAACATTCATTCTGAGTTGTTGAGCTTCTGATGATGATGGTAATGCCTGTCCTGCCAGATCCTGTCTACCTCTGATAAATCATAATGCCTTTCCACGTTTTTTATTCTTTGGTAATTCAAGAAGGTATAACAGAAATTGGTAGTGAACCTAAGTCATTAAAAAATTCAAAGTTTGCACATTTTCATTAAAACCTTGGCGGATGGTATGCAATCTATAGAGTGATCTTAACCACTCTGTATATTATATTACTTCTTCGCCCCATTGCAGCAGAAAATGCGTGATTGACAGATTTATTACTAAATGAGGAAGACAAGAATATGTAACAGATTGCCATCACCGATAAGCATTCGTGACCATATATTGCCTTATGTTTTTGGTATTCTTATTGTAACCATTTGATAATTGTGATTATTGCAAGTGCGGTAATATGGGTGGTGTTATGTATTCTCATTGTACATTTCACACTGCTGAATTTTAATTGCAATAATGGAATAAGAATCTTTATAATGATGTGTTGCTCAAATAGCTTAATATTTCTGAAACTACAAACAAACTGCACCTCAGATAAACTAAAATTTCACTATTTTATTAATATGCATAAGTAAAAATTAAATTACGAAAAGCATTAAAAGAAGAGAAAATATTCAAGCCTCACCTAAATAACTTTACAAGAAAATAAAAAAAAATTTCATCATAAAAAATCATTTAAGTCTATAATCAAAATTATTAATTTTTGCAGCAGTCAACTCTGAGATATTATGAAATTTTAAATATAATGCTTTATCTATTCAGTAATTCTATTTATTTTAGAGGTAATTTAAAAATGTTTAAAATATAAATAAAATTTACAAGTGAATACATTAAAATTTTGTTTTATATTAAAGAAAAATTTCTTCCAAAACTTCCATAACTGATGCAAAAAATATCACGGATAAATTTTAACCACATTTAATTTTTTTATAAATCAGTCTAAAATCTCAGCAACACGAAGGAAAGAAAAATGTAAAAATATAACACTTTCAAAACTATTTACATTTAGCTCTAACATGTGAATTCAGAAACAATTATTCTTATTTGCTAAGAGGTTCTTTAATTCGCTTGAAATAATATTAATGCTTAACTTGAAAGCCAGAGAATACTCGTGCATCAAATTACTGAATTTTTAATCTTAAAACTATAATTTAATCATTAATTAGCTTTATAATTTTGCACAAAATTACGTAGAATCAATAAACATCTCAAGTATTATATGCCTTCTTAGATGAATGAAAACGACAGCCCCTTTCCAAAACAGAAGATATAATCTTATTAAATAGCAAAGAAAATGGAACAGTTAAGGGGTTAAAAATAGTGAAAATGAAAGGAAGTTACAGGCTTTTTTGTTGAATCATTTAACGGATGATATTAAGAAATCTAGTTATTAAGTAACCAGAAGATTTCTTTTATTTCATAAGATGTTAAAAGTTTTGTATATGCAATGACCTTAAATAAAAATTACTCGAATATTTAAACATGAATGGAAATAAGACGAATTAGTTTAAACATATATATCATATTGAAAATTCTTCACATTTAATCGAAACAATTTGTGACGTTCGTCTAGAAAAATTAGAACGACTGAATTGAGATAATTAACTTACATTCTCAACAAAAACAAATATTTAACTTTTGCAGCATCAATTTATTAATTAAATGAAGAATAAAATCAGAGAAAATTATAAATGAATGCAATATTTTGAACTCGGAATTTTAATGAAAACTGTTATTTTAAAGTAATAATTTCTAATACCAGATTTTCATTTAATTCTATTCTTTCATTCTCATTTAATATATACGACGAAAATTCAGCTTCGTAACTCATAATTGTTTGTCATTAAATATTTTATTGAAGCATGTTCCGTAGTTCGTAATTGAAGTAAAAGCAAAATTTAAAAAATCATTTGCTCTATAAGAAAGTGTTAAGATAAATTTATTACATATAAGACGCGACAGCTTAACTTTAAGAAAATGCTTCAAATCTGAGGCACTATTTGACTAAATGAATATGTAAATGGCACATAGTATGAATACGTAAAGAGATATCACTATAGCATTCTAATTATTATATCACTTATACGAAGAACGTTTATTGTGCGCGTAATTATGATATCACATTTGTTTTTCTTCCATAAGATGCATAAAGATGTCCAAAATGAATTTGACGCTACGCTTTTTACGTGTGTTACAAAATAAGTGTTAAAGTGATTTAAAAAATTTAGGTGATCCAGTAATTTTATAGCTACAACAACATATTGATAATTTCTAAAGTTAATTACCAGTGCAAAGAGTGTCAACCTATGGGGAAATTGCTCCAGAATTTCGAAAAAAAATTATTATTAAATTACTGTATGATTCAAATTTTACTAAAAATCTTTTTCTAGATATTACCAAATAGGAAATGGTCAGAAAAGTCCGCCTTTTAGAGATATACATGCAAATTGTCTTAAAATTCATGAATGAAATCGGTGCAAAGTAACTCCAAATTACGGTAATGTTGCCAGTTACAAAATGGACATCACCGACTCTTGCGTGGGAGGTACGTCCCTTCATTGGAAATGTGGCTAAAACAACCACACTGGAATTATTTTACCCTCCAGGGAAGAGAGAACCCCTTACTTGTCGAACGACCTCATCCCCGTATTTGAAGCGCTCCCCTGGTGGAGTGCATAAAGGTATAACCAAAGAGAAAGTAATCCCTGACTAGTTCAAGTGCGTGGAATGACTGAATGAGCAGGTCACCACGAAAAGTTACACGGGTACTGTATACTGTTAAAAAATGACCATCACCGGTCATTGCTTCAACCCCTCCCGTCCGGATGTAACTCAATTTCACACCATTACTATACCTACTAGAGAAGCGAGAACCCGCGTTCTTATCCGGCGGCTTCTCATACACGTACTCGTGGTGCCCTCTGGTGAGAGTGCATAGTAGGTTCTAAGAAGCTTTCTACGTTAAAATATAAATGAATGCAGCAAATTAACAGCAAAATTTTAACTTATGAGAGATATTAGGAAATAGATGGGAACAATAATTTTTAAACTTGATATTCGTTGAATAGAAAAGATAAAGTATTTATTGAGGGTTATTTATTGTTAAATTATCAAAGAAGGTATTTTGTACCAGAAAATGCTGCTTTATCACACGTAAATGTTTACTATTTTGTTCCAAAGATTGGGCTGAAATTGATTACAAGTTAGATTAATTATAAGGTAATATTGAATATAGGTTACAAGTGTTTCAAATAAAACCTAGATAATAATTTTTTTGAAAAAAAATTGATTTTTTCTACAATGAAATTCTGGAGCATATTTAAGTTTATAAAATGAAAAATACTTGTCTAAATAGTGTTGAAATAATGATAATTATTAGAAATTGATTGCTATTTATTACTTATTAGCTTCTAACTTTGTCAGTGTTCTTTTAGTTTCTCAATTGCTGTATTATTATACCCATGGAGTGTTCGAAATAACTGTGACATATACGCCATTAAGACTTCTACAACACAATTTAAAAGAAGTCACTAGTGCTTTGCTATTTAAGATAAACAAGTTACTATTTTTTGGAATAAACAGCCTGTTTAGACAATTTCACATTTCATGTTAATCTTTAAAATTAATAAGGTCATATTAATGATTTGGAAAATGTTTTAATCACATTTTTTTGTTTTATGCCACATGTTTTATGTTAAAGATGAAACCGAAATCCCTGTCCAACAAATCCAGCTGGATGTATCTTCAGATCTACCGAACCTATCCAAAATGCCCACCAAAGCACCTTTAAAGGCTTCACTGAAACCAAACTGAAAGGTTAAACGCAACTGGCACCTTACATGAAGAGCATTGCCTTTGCCAATCATGTGTACGGCATCCTCCTTTGAGAAACTGGACAGTGGACGGACTTCCAACCCCAATGAAGTACAAACGACGTCAGTCCAATTGCTCCGGGTGGCAGAACTCGAATCTTATCAACAGGTAATCGGCGTGCTGGAATAATACCAGGGAGTGTGCCCTGCAGATTCGATGCGGCATTATCAGCAGGGCGTGTACCAGAGCCCGGAACTGTTTAACCTGTATCGTAATTAGACTAGAAACGGGGCTGGGGTCAATGTTTGATGCAAACTTCAGAGGTGAGATCATTATTTACTCGAGGGAATCTTCAGTTTAAATTCATTAATCATTACGACTTGTTGATCAAGAGGGTGGACTGAGATGTAACGCAGAGGGTCGAGATGCGAGTGTTTGGCTGATTTGATGTCTGACACTTCATTTGTATGTAATCAGAAGCATGGACAGCATATTCTGATTTGATTTCATAATTCAAAACATTTAGAAATATTTTTCTCTTGTGTTAGAATAAATAAAAATAGTAACTTAGTGTGGTTTCTTAGTTTATATTGATAAATTATTATTTAGCGCTTAACCTCCAGCGGCATATACCGAAGTTTCCATGGGTTAGTAGAAAAAGGAGGAAAGAAGGAACAAAACATTCATACACTCGAAAACAACACCGGAAATCAGATCGGAAATTTATCATTCCTTTTCCAGTGTGAAAACAAAAGTGTACTTCAGCCTCTACCGGGATTGGGCATTTAAGTTTATTTGGGCCTTTCATTCGGTGATTCGAATTCTCTCTGACGAAGAAGTAACCGATATGGATTGCGACCATCAGTGAAGGAGACTTTCAGCTCAACAGACTAGAAAAATAGATGATATTATTACCCATCCCTCAATAAATATCGACGCTATTAAAGATTTATTTTTCCAATTAAATAAACTGTTATCTCCGAAAAAGCTCAAAAATCCTAACAAGAAATTTTCGAACAAAGTACTTTTTTCAGATGAATTTTAAAAATCGATTTATCAGAAATATGGCTTGTTTAAATACTTATTTTGTACTTCCAAAACATTAAACCTGTTTAGAGCGGCCACCTCTCTGAGCGTCCAATATTCCTTAGAACGGGATTCCGCTACAGAGAGGTTTCACTTTGTTATAATTATTTCGCAGCGCTCCTATTAGGCTCCTGTGACTCTTCAGGACACCACGCCGCACACTTTGGAAAACACTGTGATAATATACGTATATAATATTAGTAAATTATTTAACAAAGAATCAGATTTGGTTTACTTTAGGATTATAACTTTGTACTTTTATGCATGCCCGTTATTCAAACCTTCTTTTGGTACGCGGAGAAATGACTCATCTATCCCCTCAAGAAAGTGAAACTTATACCGAAGTAAATTTTTAATTTTTTAAATTTTAGTATTAGTATCACTCTTTGAAGTACTTCAATAAATGAAACTTATAACAGTTGAGGAGTGAAGCTACCTAGAAACTAATTAGGTAAATTAGAGCAAAAAGCATATATCTTCATAATTTAATGATTATTTCAATAGTCTTTGTTATATTGTTTAGTATTCTAACCATTTGCCAAAACTGCACTTCAATTGGGAAACAGATATCGAGAAATAATTTTCTTGTTTATAAAAATAATCAATATCTTTAAAGTCATGCTACAGCTTTAATTGCACTCAAAACTCGTTATGGTTCAGATAAGTTATTAGTTTTTATTTCTGAAAAAAACCTAGAAAAATTAGAAAAAAAGTGAAACGAAAGTTTACCTTTTTCTCACACTGTTTCATAAACTTCAATCAAGCTTACGAAAAGATAATGATGTAAATGAAAATCAAGAAAACTTTTTACGCGTTCACGAATTTCTAATTAAAAATTTTGTAACTACACCAGAGCATTATAATTAGTCCCTTAAGTGCTTCCACTGCTGGAAGAATGCTCGAAATATTTTTTTAAAAATTTCCTTCACGGTTTTTTAAAAGCTCTTTACTATCGAAACAAGAGAGGTATATATAAGTATACACGCTGAGAAGTGCGGACTTCATTTCGCTGCTTTTATTTATTTAGTTTTTGGCAGCTGTATTTTCTTTTATAGAAGAAGAAGAGAGGCAATTGCTACGACAATGCGGTTTTCCACTTGAAATTTATGAGAATTGAAGTATCGTCTGCTACTCAGAATTCCTTTGTTCAGCACGGCGTAAAGAACCGAACTGAATTTAGAAAAAAATAATAAAATGTGCCAAACGAGCGTAATTATCAAGGCAAGCTGACAGAAGTGTTTTTCCGAAACTCAAACAAATTGGTGTAAAAGGGATACTTGAGAAACGCTTTTTTTAACTGAATATTTTTTTTAAATTGTGTCTTATCACTTTGCAAGGTGAATCCAAATAGTAAGATACGTTTGAAGTTAACTACTTGAATACATGTGTTACTAAAGTTCTCAAGACAGTGTTCACTTTTTATGCCTTTCTTCTTTTGTGAAGTTGAGGAATTAATTATAAATATGTGACATAAAAATAATCAACTGATATAATTTTAACGCGGTTAAAATGGGTAGTTTTTCGCTGTAGTTAAGTATGAAATAAAAAATAAATAATTTTACTTGATAATATTTTTAATTATTAATGGTTATCATAATGCTATTAAATTGAACTTTAATTTGCTTTCGTTCATTTCCTCACACTAAGTCTTATGAATTGCATCAGATTTTCTAGTATTTTTTCTTATTTTTCCCTAATTAGCTAATATGAAGATAAAAATTATTTTAATTAGTGTCAATACTCATAGCATAAAGAAGATTAAATTTCAGTAAGTGAAGTTTCGTTTTTCTTAATCAAATCTTATTCTTGGTTCTTAATTGACATTGAAAAATAGAATCGCAACAACTTCAAGAAAGGGTGACCAGAAAAGAGAGTATTTTTCAAGTCTTTCTTTCTAATGCTAATTAGTGCAGAAATGTCGAAAACTAATATAATGATAATCAAGTTAAGAATGAATTTTTTTCTTCATTTTTTTAAGATTTGAAGTGAAATACAAATCTTAAGAGGTTTTAATAAGATGCAAACTAATCATACATGATTCTATTGAAAAATCCCTTTATAGAGATTATAGAGACTATTGTTAGACAATTAAGAAATAATTTACAGAAAAGTAATTGTTTGTTGAAAGAAAGGAATTTGCATAAAAGCAAATACTTAACCTTATCTAAAAGACAACTCTCTTTATGTAAACTTTTTTTATATATTTCTTTGCATTCACGTTAGGGACACTGCCATTGGCACTATATAAATGAGGTAATAAAGGTGATCACATATGAGAGAATGTTTTAAATAAACGTCGGTTAATCGAACTCGGGTTAACCGAAACCCGGGTTATCCGAAATGCCTCTGAAATCGCGAATCCAAAAACACATACTGTACTGCAGAGAAATAATCGCGAAGGAAGGCTTTTTGTAACGATATCTCCACCTTTTTCTTTTTATCCTCGCCAAGAAGGCCAATGATTAATTTTAGAATTCTAAAATTAGAATTAATTTATATTAACAATATTAATTACGATATTGTTTACCTGTGCCTGTCAAGAGTAATTCGCCCAAACTCGTCGGTGCGAATATTGCTCCCGAAGAAGGGTTAACTTTAATAAAGAACATAAGCGTAGCCTACAAAGCGAGTTTAAAATTCGTTTTACACTCAAAACATTTAAGAATTGCATATTGTAATAAGATACAAAATGATAATCCTTGGTTAACCGAAAAGTTCGTTATTCGCCCCCCCCCCCCCCCCTTTAGCTCGGCTATTCGAGGTTGTACTGTATTTGTAACATTTACGACGTTGTAACTATTTACAAGAGAAAATTGATGTGCCCGAGGGAATTCGTCGAACAACCGACATAAATAAACTGAAATAAAAAGGAACATGTGCGAACGTATTACGATTATATTATTATGCTTTTATGTTGTTCTTCGTCTTTTTCCAGTTTCTTAAGTGACCAGCTATTTCATCCTTTCTATTTCTATAATTTTATTTCTTTATTTTGTTTACTTTTTTGGATTTTGTCCAATACCCTTAGACCCCTACCCTCTCTTCCTTCTCCCTGCCTTCAACCAGCGTCCTGCGTGGAAGTTCAAAAAATCTGGTCACTTTAACTTAACACAGCTGGAAAAAAAGACATTGTGGGGGAAATCCTTTGTTCTTTTAATTCCATATAGGATTCTAATATTTGTCTTAATAAATGTACGCATGGTCTATTCCATTTTAATATTAATGTGTTATTTTGTGCATAGTTCTTTTGTTTATAGCATCACCGCTAGGTGGCACTACTGTATGTGTTTACATTTTGTTATATACAGTGAAACCTCTCTGAGCGGCTACCCCTCCGTTCCGAGAAAAATTGGCCGCTCAGAGGGAGTGGCCGCTCTGAAGGGTTTCGTTACAATTACAAGATAATTGCTATAATACATAATATAAACAAGTCTGACACATATTTCTTATTTAAAATGAAGTTTGAGTCTTATCTAAAGAGAAAATATTACTTTATTTAATAATTTTTTACATTTTTTGAAAAAGGGATACAATTTGTGACTGTTTTAAGTTTTTACCCTTCTCGGAAAAAAACATTTTTTGAGTTCGTTTTACAGTTTAAAAAGTAAATCTCTAACCGATGCGTTTGTCAAATGGGATGGGCGAACCCACCCGGCGGCCGTTCAGAGGGGTTGGGTGGCCGTTGCTAGGGTTTATTTTAACATTAGGTCTATGGGCCGAAAAATCCGTGCCACGAGTAATTGGCCGTTAAGAGGGGTGGCCGCTATGCAGGGGTGGCCGTTCGAAGAGGTTTCACTGTATTTATTCTGCTGTCAACACTCGACCCATCAGGACTCGTTTGTAAGGAACTTTTAGCTCTGGTGCTTATTTTATAAAAAATAATGTAAATAGGGAACTTAGATTAGATAAACCCGTTCCAATCCCTTCACGCACCGAACATAACTATCTCCAGCAAACGCGTCCGGTATTAAATGTTCCAGAGCAGATTATCTAACCTGCGAACTTGCGACAATTCCCCTACCTACCGCGTCGAATAATCAAACAACACATCATGCCTGCAACATGTACAATCCACATTATTTATTCGTCAAAGTAGCGAAATGGAGTTCTATAAACTCACTGGGCTTCTTTATACGTAAAAGTAAAACATTAGAAGATAAAGATGCAGAGTGTTAGCTCTCTATGGGACAAGGCAAAAGTCCTACAGAAAAGCGACAAATTAACTCTTCCACTATTTAACAGAAAATAAAAAAAGTGAACTTTGGTTAACCAACCTGGTGAAACAAAGACTTTATTTCAAAAACAGATAGTTGTATGATTGAAAATTCTCGGCTTAGGAGAAACAAGAAAAGCTGGTTATACTCTCTTCGCGTAAAATAAAAACATACTTCCATATTGAGCAACTTCACGGACGTGGATCCTCAAAAGATAAAACAACTTCTACTATTCCCCAAACAGAATATATTGAAAAGCACGGGGGAGAAGGAGGAAAGGGCGAGTGGGTAGAGGCTAAAGGCCTTATGTAAATATTGAACTTCTGTGCTCTGAACACGTTTTGCCAAAGTCAATACAGATATCACTTTGCGATACGTGAGCCGAATGGTAGGGTAAGGAGTTGAAGAAGAATTGTGAGTTTTATTTTAGATATGTTTATTGTTTTCTTTACCATCCCCCTTTTCATCTTTAAAAGAATATATAAACGTGTGTGTTAGGGAGTCTTCGTGTATTTTTTGGGGATCCGGGGCTGCCCTTTTGTATCCTTTTCGTTCCTCCGGGCGGTTGCTTTAGCGATCACTTTGGATGTGTAGTGTCTGCTCAAATATGGCGGATTCTGGCCGACTGGAAATACTGCAAGGTTTGTTGCTGCTCACCCTTCCGGCTAGTTTGCTGCGAATTTTATCATTTGACAACTGTTTCAAAGGTTTAGAAGTAAAAAGAAAATGAAGTGGAAGTCAATACTAACTTAAATTCATAAATGCGTCCGATTCGATGAGGAAATTCTAGTGGACTTTATGAATATTTGAAGAGATTGTGTGCATAATAATATTAAATAAAGAATAAGATTTATTTGACTTTATCGTATTGAAGAAATGTTTAATTCTGTGATAATTTTTAAGTTCATTTATATATACCTTTTATGTTTACTTAATTATTCTATTGCAAATGCTGTTAAATAGGTTTCGTAGAACTCTCTATTTAAAATATACTGAATTTCGTTTCACTTTCCAAAGAAGTTTTATTTTATTAGTAAATATCGTTCTGAAACTCAGTTTTAATTTCAAAAGTAAAGAAACAGTTATCAAAATATTTCGAATCCATTCAGCATTCGATATCTCAATGCAAACAAAGCTTCATTTTAATCGTCTCTTATTTCTATAAAATTGATAAAAAGAAAGTCTTTGCAAACAAGGAGATTATTTTTCGGAATTCGACCGTTTCATTTTCTAGAATGAACGAATATAGGACGCAGATAGCACTACAGTACCTAAATACAAAACAGAATTTAATTTTCCAAAGTTTTAAATTTTCCCAGAAAAATTTAACTAAACAATAACAGTTCTTAATAATCCAGTTTTTATTTGTTCTTTAAAAATACTAAGTTTATAAAAGGAACAGATTAGTCATTTCTTTCTGCTATTTTCAACGTTGAAATAACGTTGAAACGTCAAATTTCAGTGGCGTAATATAGATGGAGGTATAGATGCTCGGGCGCCAGTTTTAGGGGGCTTCATAGAGTTCAAACATGCCTATGCAATTTTTGAAACAAAATATGATAAGAGGGCGTGAAAATAATATCATACTCCGAGCTGCTTCTTAGCTTGCTAAGCCACTAATGAAGACTAGGTAAAAAAATTATTACCCGGGCCACTTTCACCTCGCTATACCACTGGCCATGGTGAAAAAACGTTACTTTTTTGTTACAAGTCAAATACGAAGAGAGGGCGAAAGAGTACCATGCCCCGGGCGCCCTAACACAAGCTAAGACAATGATGATGAGGGCGCGGGCGAAAAATCACTTCATGACCCCTGCGCCACTCACCCTCTCTACGCCGTGGGCCATGGTGGAAAAACGTTACTTCTTTTTATTGGAAGTCAAATACGATGAGAGGGCGAAAAAATACCATGCCCCGGGCGCCCTAACACAAGCTAAGACAATGGTGATGAAAGCGCGGGCGAAAAATCACTTCATGACCCCTGCGCCACTCACCCTCTAACGCCGTGGGCCATGGTGGAAAAACGTTACTTTTTTTTATTGGAAGTCAAATACGATGAGAGGGCAAAAGAATACCATGCCCCGGGCGCCCTAACACAAGCTAAGACAATGATGATGAGGGCGCGGGCGAAAAATCACTTCATGACCCCTGCGCCATTCACTCCGCTACGCCACTGGCAAGTTCTAAAGTTTTAAAAAAATGTTTGTATTATTATTTACATTTTAAATTTCTAAGTTACTCTTTAACACCATAAACACTCTGCATTTAGCATAACGAATTTGTTTTTCCGACTCTTACCTTATTTTCATAGTTTCACACTGGAGAAATAGAATATACCTTCAGTACTAAGTCAGAGGTGCTGTTTGTAGATATAGGGTTATAAAAGAAATTTGAGGGAAAATATGTAGGGAAGCAATGTTATAGAGTAAATTCTTTACCGGGATGCAAACCCTCCTGACTAATTATGCATAATTTGCATCAACGGACTCTATACTTCTGAACAACCTTCGTCCATCCTACTACACAGAACCAACACATCAACTACAGACCAAACCAACAGCGTCTAATGAATCGCGACGAACTTGCTGAAATTTAACTTCCTATGAATATTGAATGACCTCGATAGCTCATCCTCTACAAATTGAGGCTCCAGTTTTAATTTAGATTCGAAGTGAACGCTTAAAGCCATTCTGTCACTGATGATGGCAAGCTGGAACGCGATTTAAAAGTATTCCTAACTACCTTTCGCCTACACCTGACAGAATCCATATTTAATTAAACTTGCGCAGAAGTAGTTTATGGTGTGGAGAGAAGGCATTGAGAATAGACAGTGAACTGCCCTCCTTGATGAGAATTTCTGGATAAATATAGTTTGAAGTGATGTCATCTACGCAGGGTAAGCATACTTTTCCCTAGTTAGGACATCGATGGAGCGCACGATGGAGGAGTGAGTAAAGTGAGGAGGGAGCTAATTTGTTTTGATACTTGTTGTCCAAGGACACTTGAATTTGCAATTTTAGCACAGGATGGGAATCGATATGATATTTCAGATTAGAGGAGATAAGAGGTAATTGATGTGGAGGATGTGTTTTGGTCAGATCTTGAGAAATCATTGAATTCTTAAAATTACTTGGAGGAATTTACATAGAGGAAAATACTTAAACATATTAAGAAATGACTTATTTGTATCTTGTGTAAAAGGCGCCTTAAAATACGTTGTATATATAAAGCTACCATGTAAGCAGGGCAAAATTATTTATAAGTTATAATATCCATACATCTATCTGTAACTGAATCATACATAATAGAATCAATTTAAGTAAAATCGCAGCCATACGATAAACGTAATTGTAAGTGCTATTTTACCAACTAACGGCTAGTTGTCTTACTCGGTTCTGCGATGTTATGTACTTTTTCCTCCTGCAAGATCCGCTACAGATTCGAAAAGTAACCTTACACTTATTTAAAATACCTTCAATTTTCCCGTACTTTTATTACTAGAAAAACAAATCCCTTTAATTATTCATGAAGATTAGAGTTTAATAGTTCGTTCTACATTTTAATTTTTAGTGAATAAATCAAATAATTCAGTCGATGTTGAAGTCGAAGATTTTATGGAATAGAAGGAAAGAATTTTTTGAAGTTATCACAAATACATAGAAATATCTGATGCCCGCGACTTTGTCCGCGTAAAAATACACTATTGGTACCTTATTACTCAGGATAAAAATACTTTTTTTTTCCCGTCTAATTATTTTAATGTAAAAAAATGTTTCTTCTATATAAAATATTATTATTAACTATATTCTGCAAGGGGCCATTCTATAAGCCATTAAGGGGAGTCAGTATGCTATAACTTCCAAAAATTCTATTTTTTTTTTACTTTTATATATTTGAAATCGTCATTTCAAAACCTTTCCAACGATATAAGTCTTTTGCTCGAACACATATTAGAAGTAAGTTAAAATAACTTTTAAAAAATGTAAACAGACCTTTAAATGACGCGCCATGCCTAATTTGACAGATGAAAATGTAAACATTGGACCTTTAACCCAATGCTGCATTTGCAAAGCCTTAAATTTTATTTATTATTTGACTGCGAGCAAACAGCAGTTTAACTGTAACTGTTTTTGCATTCTTCCTTGCTTTGTTTACATTTTTTAGCGTTCTTTCGTTTCAAATCAATGTGTGAAGTACTTTCAAAACACGTTTATCCTTGAAAATCGGAAGTTTTAATTAATCGTTTTTTGTGCCTTTTTCAATCGTATTATTAATTTCTATTAATTTTCATTCATTTATTAGAATATTTAATTATGCCTCGTTCCACCAGAATTTTCAAAAAGAGAACAGGTAAGAATTATAAAATTTCCGCTTGTTCCCAAATCAACATACGTGCAAATTGAAGCACTTTCCCTTGGTGTGTATGATGCTTTACGCTTTTTTAATGAGGGAAATTTAGCAAAGTTGCTAATTCTTAAAAAGTTAGGCATACAACTTGGAGAATATACTTTCCAGGGAACCAGGGATATTTTGATAAGATAAGATTTGTCTCTTTAAATTGCATAATCTCAAAAAGGTATTTTTAAAACTGTATAAACATTTTTCTCAAAAACTGCATAACATATACTCTTTAAATTTTCACCACCTTTTCTATACATATAAATGTATTTACTGAGCAAACTTTTTTCTGTATATGCATTTTTTTAACCTTTCCTTTTCATCTTTGTCTTATATACCTATTTTATTCCTCCTTCCTATTAATTACAAAGAAAAGACATATTTTGCCCTCAAAATGACATACAACCTCCATAAGATAATGTTGCGTTGAATAAATTAATGCACATTTTCTAATGATCTACTACAGATACGAGATTTAATTTTTTTATACAGTTTAAGTAAAAATTTATCTTTATACAGAGCAAAATTCTTACATTAATATAGCTTTTTACCACGATTTTATTAACTCGCTTTTTTGTCTGTCTATCTGTCTGTTCGGTACAAATTTTGCAATCGATTTTAAACTAACTTCCCGATGAGCTGGAGACCTGAAACTTTAAACACAGCTCACAGAACTAGATGACAGTATTAACTCGCTTTCTTGTCTGTCTGTTAATTTTTTTTTTATTTAATATTTTGTGTTGTACCAACACAGGGCTTCGATAGATGGTGCTGTCCAGGCGTCACACGTGAATAGTGCAGTTTAGGGGGAGGCGGAATCTTGAATTTGTAGAAGTGGATTCCAAGAGAAATTCCGCAGCGAGGACTGGGGAACATCGAAGAGTGGATTGAAGTTCGCAGGGGAGGATACCCACAGACCAGAGGGACAATCATTTGTTTGCCGTAAAATTCCAGAGGGGTGGAAAAAGTAAAATGCTGCTCGGTTGCTAGTTGTTTTCATGAAGGTCTCTGCGTCACGTAACTTAATTTTTCAGGAAAATAACAATTAAACAGACTGATATACAATTGGTGGGTAGGTATGGCAATTTTCTATTTATGATCAAGTGAAGAGAAACTAAAATAAACCTGAAATTTGCCACATGCCTCTGTCATAATCTCATCAAGATGTTTAAAATAGATTACAAAATTTCACACACACAAGACTAAAAAGTAGAAAATAATTATTTAAATAAAAAACTTTTTTTTAATAAACCACGTTTTTAAAACGGACTAAAAAGTATAAAATAATTTCTTTTAGCCCCATACAGATTTATAACTCCATACAGATTTAAAACGAAAAACGTGGGGCGCATGCAATATTTAATAGTAAGGAGTGTAGAGAGTAGCTGTCGTTGAGAAAACTCACACAACGGTTCATATAATTTCCATTGCAATAAAATTGTTAGTGACTTAAACAAACTATTTATGAATCAATTATCTATTACATGCGCCCCTCGGTTTTCGTTTTAAATCTGTATGGTGTTAGAAGAAATTATTTCTAAATTTTAACTGAATGTCACTAGGAATTTTTCAAAAATTGCCGTTTTTCAACACGCGATCAGCACTATTAAGAAATATTTTTGAAACTGCGAGAAAACCGGTAGATTTAGTTAGAATATACAACTTTATTGTCCGGGCTAAGAGGATTTTGAGAGCCAGAATTTGAAGGAAAAAAAACTGAAACTATTCTAGTTATTCAGTATGTAGACATAAATTAAATGCAAAAGAAATAGAAAGTATTCGTAAAGGAACAGAGAAGAAAGAAGAAATTCGTGCACTAAAAAACGATAAAAACTTTGTTAGAAATTGTGTTTGAAAACATTTTCAAAAATTAATAAAAATTAAATAGAATGTCGCATAGAAATGTAATTGGTATCATTGAAAAGCTAATATTTTGAAATTTACGATGTTAAAATGGATTTTGTGCAATAATATGCTCCTAAGTTATTCCTGAAAATTTAAGGTAGTTTTTAATTAATTAATGTTCTAATAAAAACTTCGAAAAATCCTTTCTTCGTAAACACCTACTACCCAAGAAGCAATCGCATCCAAAATTTCAAGTTTCTAATCCCAGTTGTTTGGGAGAGTCGGTGATAAGTCAGTCGGTGATTTTCTCTTTTATATATATATATAAGAGGCATAGTTAAGGTAACTTGGCGCTGCTTGGTTAGATAAAAATAGTTACACGAGGGCTGTTTTGTGACAGACTCCGTTATATTTTGAAATGAAATTCAAAGAATTGGTTGACGACTACTGTATCAAACTTCAACACGAAACATATGGAAAGGAAAGGAACCCACACCGACCCGACCTACCCGAAAGGGTGTAAGGCCCTTAGTGGGGCACGAAACAAATGGGGAGGTTTTTGACCCCGAGAAATTTAACATGTACCAGGTCCGCATTCTTGGCAGATCTTCGATAGAACCTGTTCTCGCATTCGCGGCCGTTCAGTTCTAAAACCAGGATTCTATTCCGACAATGAAGATCATTCGATTCCGAGCCGAACGTTCAACATGTTTTTCGAATTTTCATTTCGAAGTTCAAACAAATAAACAGGATATATCTTACTTATAATTCAAATAAATTATTTGTGTTGGTTATAGCTAACATACAAGTAATTATAAGTCATAGTAAAATTGGTAATTGGATAGAAATCTTGTTTTCTTTAATGATACGATACAAAATTCATGTATGAGGAATCAAAAATAAATGTTACTGCATTCCACATGATTGAATTTCAAGGACATTTTAGCTTTTTAAAAGCATTTTAATGACTCGCTATATCCAAACAAAAACGTCCTCTAATATTTTTATCTCATGGTTGGTATTTTTGTTTTTGGTTTGTATGCAATGCCTGAGGACTTTTTTTCATCCTCAAAATTACAGAATCACTTTTTAATCACAAATAAAGGACATTCCAGTAAACTCTAAATTTTAGGAATCCTTTTCACAAAGAAAAATGAATAGAAATAATAGCATAATAAAAGAATGTATTTGTAATATTTGCCCTTAACAATATTATAAAACGGAAACATCCTAAGCTTATAGGGTGTTTCACAGGAACAACCTAAATAAACAAGTGCTTCCTTTTTTTTAAAAAAAGGAAGGTATGCTTTGTTTTGTACAGTATTTATAAGCGTTAACGAAATCGAAACGTACGCAATGTGCATAAGACTTGTATTATCATATAGACACTCATTGCTAACAGTAAAAAAGAATGAAATAAACTGATGTGAAGAATTGTATGCAGGGTGTTTCAAAAATAGCTGGCAAAAATGAAAGGGTAGATCAGGCATACGACAAGCATCCCAAATCATCTAGGAACATGGGTGCACAAACGCCATATAGAGGCAGCAGATGACATTTTAAATAAAACAGCAATTGCCACAATTGCCGACACTTTTTAAAATTTGCACATTTTTTCAAATATCTCCTTGAAATTCGACCATATAAAGAATAGTTTTTAACTCACAATTTACATTGAAGATTCGGTCTCCAGGGCAATTTGGGGATCGACTAGAAATTGATGATGTCGAAAAGGGATTTTAGCTCATCCCATTTCATAGAAATCCGATAATGGTTTGCAACTTTTTCAATTATTTTGTGTGTTATGCGTATTATCTACATTAATGTTCGTAAAAATAGCTGGAATATTCGAGAAGATATAAAAATTTCTTTAGAAAATCCCAAATTTTTTCACATATTTTTGCTTATAACTTGCAGCGTTTTCAACCAAATTGTATATCATTTACAGAATATGTAACAATATGCTAGAGTAGCATTGTCTAAAAATTTAAAGTAAATACTTTAAATATTAGAGAAGGTATAAGCATTTGTAGTAAATGATTTTTTACTGGGCATGCGCTGAAGGTAGCCTAATTTTTCTTTCGCAACTTCAGAGCCAAATATAAAGGGCAATTATATAAAAATTCCAGTTCAATACCTTATAGGTACAAAAAGATATCTGTATTTTGGTCAGCGCTGTTTTATTTTAAATGCCATCTGCTGCCTCTAGATGGCGTTTGCGCACCCATGTTCCTAGGTTATTTTGGATGCTTATCGTATGCCTTTACTACCCTTTCCTTTTATCCAGATATTTTTGAAACACCCTGTATAAAATTTTGGTTAAAGAAACAATAAATAATTAAAATAGTGTTATGAAGCTGTAAAAGAGTTGTTTCACTGACAGGCTAATCTTATAGCAGGAAAGGGAGTTGTACAGAGGCTTTACCGAAAGCCAAGACATTGAACCCCGACAAACAAAAAGACCAATTTGGCGACAAATTGAAATCTTCAGAAAATGCCGGAATTATGATCCAGTCTCTACTAGGAGCGGAAATATAGTGATCCTTCGAGAGACTTCTATGTGACCTCACATCCTGTCGGAAAAACTATAAATACCAAGCTACATTAAACAATTAATCAGTTCGAATTTGGTCAGCTGGTGAACTGATAGCCATTGAATGCTACTGAAAATGCTGTGACTGATATTTGTTAGTGATCTGCTGCCTGTTTGAGTTATTAATTTATAAAAGTGCTGTTTAGTTTTGTTACATATGCTAAGTTTTGTTTTTCTGGAATATTCGTAAAATAAGGAGCCATTTACTATTTCCAGGAGCCATTAAGGAGCCATTTACTATCCTGCTTGTTGGATGGTATTCACTTACACCCAATAGACGAATTTTTGAAACAGTAGGAAATTTATTCTGTTTACTTTACAAAACAATTTTTGGATTCGTTCCCTTTTTCAAACTGCTGATTCGATTAAAATTACTCCAATTTATCAGTTTGTATTCATCAGTATTGGTCTGTAATAGTCTTAATTTGAATAAATCCTGAGTATTTATACAATAAGTATTAATACAAGTGGAATTAATGTGTCTTTTAATTGCAGATATTTCTGTTTATCAATCTGGTATTTACAAATCTGGCTCAGACAAAAGAAATACAATCGAAAACTGTGGTTGTCATTAAATATTTGCAAAGGATTTCTAAACAAACATTCAAAGCAGATGCATCGCTGCATCAATTATTAAATATTTAATCAGAGACCAGAAAATTCCGAGATTTTCAAGCTCCAGATCATAAAATGTTACTATTTCCGTTTATAAATGCTTATAAAGAATAGATAGATACAGGAAATTGATGTTTGCATGGAAATTTAAATACAAGGATGCAATATTACGAATTGATAATATAAAATTTTATAAACATCATCAACCATGAACTAACAAAGGTCACATATTAAAACGGTTGTAAATCGTTACTGCATGTGAATGGCATACAAAATGTGTAATTAAAAATTAACATTCTGACAGTGATTAGTTGTCAGAACTCTAACGAAACGAGAAACAACTCGCTCAACTAACTAACTCACTAAACTAAAACTAGCAGCTGAGTGAAGTTTTCGGCTCACGAGAGGTCAATTTTTGGACAAAAGTCAGACCCCTCACAGAAAAAATCCTTGGTTTGAATCCCTGACTGGAGGGCCTTGACGATGTCTACAGGCCAGATTCATTTTTATTTCATTTTAAAATTGCTGGTTTTTTTACTTCTTTTGGTTGTCATTAACACCAAAATTGTGGATCAGTTTAAAATTCTAGACACATTCTGTCGAAGGGAAGAGGTCCAAATTACATGCAGTAAAATTTCGATTAACCTTCACTCGTTTAACCGTCAGTTTCTGTTATCCGTCAACGTCAAAGTGATGTAGATTTATAGTGCTACAATATATTTTTTACATTACTACCCTTATATTGAAATTTATATTGATGGTTTTGTAAAATTAAATACAATAAATATGTGTTATTGACTTTTAAAAGATTTTACTTTCATTTTTATCCCAACACAGCAGTGAAATCACGTTACTGTACATACGTATTTTTACAAACATGGAAAGTCGCTTCCCAGCAATGTGAGTTATATAGTTGGGAAGAGAGTTTTACAGGGGTAAGTATGGGATACTGACAGAAACCGGGCCTGGACCCCTGAACTTGGCGACAAACTTGGCTGCCATCTTGGCAACTTGACGACATATTTGGAGATATTGACAATGAAATATGGGATCTCAAAGGTGCTGGAATTTTCTCGATATCTCTATTAGGAGAGTATATACGCTTGAATGTACTAGATGATTCCATATGACGTCATAGCCTTTGGGGGAAACTATATAAGGAGTGCCCTTGGATTACGGAGTGAGTGAATGTTGATCGACTGGGATCGCCTTGGACTGCGAACGTCTTTGGAGTTCTGTCCGTTGTGCGAGCTAGTAAGGTGTTAGACGCCGAGCGGTATTGAGTAGTAGTGTTGATCTACTGGAACGACTTTGGAGTTTCGTCTGCAGTGCGAGCTAGGAAGCTGGTGAGCTGAGCGCTATTGAAAGTGCTTTTATTGTCGTTATTAGTGATTTTCTGACTGTTTGTGTTGCTAAATCTCAAAGCACTGAACTGTTATTATCTGTGAATTGTTGTCTGCTTACGTTGCTAATCTGTGCAAGAACTATTGTTTCCTGTTACCTGTTCTTTGTGTTCTCCTGCATATTTGTGAGTAAACCTTCATTCTTCATTATTCTGCGTATTGGACTGTTTACATCATACACCCACAGAACGATTTTTGTTACAGTATTAAGAGATTTTTGTTATCTGTCTATTCGGTTAGCCGTCACAACCCTGTCCCGACGGTGACGGTTTTCTAAGATTTACTCTATTCCATTTTCTTCTCTATACTGAAAAATGTAAAACGTAAATAAGTATACGAGAATTTCGAAAGAAGATCATACCCGCTAGTTAACATTAAAAAAATTGTATTTCTTATTACATTTATTTTTATATCGCGGCCAGCACCCACTTTTCTCGCAGTGCTTCTACGACCTCGCTGCTTCGGGGCTCTCAGCCATTGCTTTTTTCAGTTTCAAATACTGCATGAAGATCAATGGAGCATATTATAAAACCATTGTAGATTTCATATTCTTTGTAGACAATAGCTTCATTAAAAATTGCAAAATCTTTGAATAAACCCCATCGAGTTGTAATGTTTTGTATAACTTTCTCACAAACTTCGGCATGAAAGTCTTCAGATCAACAGATACAGAATGATATCGCCCTAACTAAACAGTTTCTATCACCTACAATAGGTATTTTACAATATTTTTGACTCGCCATTTTGATGGAATTGTAGATATGAAAACAGAAAGACATCTCAAATTTAAAACGCTTATTTCAAAAACAACTTCATTCACTCAGTTCACAACGCGGCACTCCACAAAAGTTTTTTTAGCAACAACTAATTTTCTTTCAACTAATTTTCATCAAGGGCAGACAGCCCTTGATGAAATCTCTAAACGTCATTAGCTTTCATATAAAATACAATGTGTCGAAATTGGTCGAGTGGTTGGGGCTGGCGAATTGTCTGAAGGTTTTTCCCCATAAAGAGAATGTACAGTGGAGCAGTATTTTTTCGATTTCATTCACAAATGGAGGGTGATGGGGGGCAGGCGCCCCTTGGTGACATATATAGATGTCATAGGCTTTTATCTTTACTAATAATAAAAAGAGAATGTGTGTCTGTGCCTGTCTAGTGTGTGTTGGCGCTCTATAGGGAAGCTCTCTGGACCTAGAGCTAAAAAATTTGGCACAAACTCACTTTGAAGGGTGGGAATGTGCACCTCAGAGCCCTTTTTTGAAATGTTAATTATAATTTTAATTAATTAAAAATTAAGAGAAATTTTGACGTTTTTCCTTTATAACTGCGAAAATATTACATCACAAATATCATTTTTACACGATCTGAAAGCGCAACTACTACGTTTTCAATTATATTAATTAAGTTTCTGTACAATTTTTTTATCAAATTTTAATGAATTTTAAAAAATATTTTTAGGCATAATTTACAACAATACTTTTCATTGTTGCAATGAAATTCAAATGTTTTTCATTGTTTAAACAAATATTTATTTGCTTGTTTCTCTTCCATTTTTGAAAGCTGAGGTAATATCTTAATGTTTAATGTTATGTTGTAATTCTTTTTATCAACATATTTTAATCCAAATAGCATGCTGCTGGACGTAGAATAAGCCTTGTCATTTTAATGTTGAAATCAAATGCATATTTTGCAGGAGGAATAAGAAAATGAGTTGGCACCGATAATCTGCAATTAGATGTTACATGACACGGATAGCATCTTGACTCCCTTAGGACTTTCATAAAGACAATGAACAGAACAGGTTCACGACCACTGAAAAACATGGATTAAATGTCTATTACAATTTGAAATTTAAAATTACTTTTTTAAGGTAGCCATGAAAATGAAATTATGCGTAAGAGATTCAATGGAAATTATATTGGCGAACAAGCTGGTCGCCGAAGGCGGCTAATATGAAATAAAAAGTGTCGAAATCTGTAGAGTGATTTGGGCTGGTGAACTGTTTGAATGGTTTTTCGCCATAAAGAAAATGTACAATGGAGCAGTGTTTTTTCGATTTCGTTCGAAAATGGAGAGGGATGGGGTGCAGGCGACCCTTGATGACATATATAGACGTCATAAGCTTACATATGAAATAAAAATTGTCAAAATCGGTCTAGTAGTTAGGGCTGACGAACTGGCTGGAGGTTTTGCCAAATTATTTTAAATATATTATATATTTAAACATTTATTCAGAGACCTGCTGGATAAGATAATTCTTATTTCTATAATTGTGATTTAAAGAAGAAATTCGTGAATTACTTCATATGTTGGTTATCTCAATAAAGATGGTATTTTATTGCATGCAAGGAAAAATAGACAGAACAAAGAAATTAATAAACTAATAGCAAAATATATGGCTTCTCAGGGCGTTTATTTTATTTTATTTCGTTTATAGAAACATTTTTAACAATTGAAGAATATCAAAACACTTACTCTAGAAAGTCGCTAAAAATTTTTAAATTCATAATACAAAAGTATTCCTACTCGAAACGACACATTTGAGCATGGCATTAAATAAATTTGAATAATATTTTAAATTAATATAATTCTAAAGGTCTAAAACTGTTTCACTCTCATTTGCCAAAGGTTTCCTCGACATTCTCGTATATGTAGTATTTAGCTTGGTCGTTTAAGGAAGATAATCGAGTATACATTTTTTACATCTTCCAATTCCTAGTCTTAGTCCGAAATTTAACACAAATCTGCAATTTTAGTTTCAAAAGCACACATTACATTTATTTATATTCAGTGGTGGCTCGTGCTTTGTATTCTTGGGGGTGCTGTAACTTTTAATCCTCCACTGCTCATGATGCATATTTATACCACTTACATTTTGCGAAGTTTGAATAGTTTTATATTTAATGAATAAACTCATAACATTTTTTCTCTTCTAATTGATAAGTATTTTAACAGATGAATTTTAATAAAAAAATTTAAACTTGAATTTTTTAAAACTGAAATTTTGAAAACACTTGCATTGCGGAAAATTTATCGTATGTATTTATTTCATCACCATTTATACGTAACTAAAAATTATAAAAAAAAATCCTTTGGATTGCAAGAAGTATCATTCAAATTTAATTACTATAAAAACTTTTTCAATTAAATTTTTGTTTTTCATTAATTTTCCTTCATTTTCTTACTTATTTTGAAAGTTTTAGCTGGCGAAAATATTTTCCGATGTGGTAAAATGCTTGAAACTCTGTTTCTAGCTCAACTGGTGCTGCCGAACTCAACATTGCCCTTTCAGCTTGGAAAAGGAAGGGAAAGTCTGGGCTCTGTAATTACGCATGCGCGCAGGCAGAATTCGGTGCTGGAATGATCCTCAGTTTTCCTTTACTTTAAGGTACTTTCTCCTTTGAGCAGCATCTTAGGGTAGTGAAAAATTAAGATAGGGAACTTAGTTTTCTGCCTCAGTTTTTCCTAACTGCTTATTTGAAGATCGAAATCATTTAATGTAAAATTGCGTTAGATTGTTAATATATTTAAATATTAAATGAGAAATAAAATAAATTTACACAATGGAAAAAATTGGGGATACTGCAGTACTGCAATCCCTATGAAATTGCCACCCCTTTTTATATACATGTTTATTTTATTTTTCGCGTTCACATACAAACAAATAGACAGACCAATAAACAATGGACCGATTGACATATTCAATCTAAAATTTGTCACACTACACGCCAAATTACATTAATCTAACGTTTCTGAGTTATTGTCTTAACATGCACATTGATGAATAGACATTCATCAGGAGTTCTGCGTCTTAACCCTATGAGCCCTATCCCGCCTCAAACCACCCGTTCGACAGAAGCCGGATTCAGGCCGTTTAGGGTGCGTGGGTGAACTTTTTAGGAAAAATGTAGTTCCTTTCTTTGTCGACAATTGATCAGGCAACCATAGGTGTCGAGCTCCTGGAATTTCTGTAAAGAAGGTGACGATTCCATTCTGTTTTTGTGAGCGAAAATTCACTCCAGGTTTTGAGGCAATGGAATTCTCACTCTAGCCGGGCTCAGGGAGTTAAATTTGACAGAGATTTACAATATTTTTGGAAAGATTCAAATTTCATTTTTCTAGCTCATTCAATTTTTGAGTTACCACATTTCCTAGCATAGAGACACATAATTTCAAAAATGGATTTTTTATGATACAAGGAGATCTAAAATGTGAAGATTGAAAAAAAAATATCGTGGTTCAATTTTTTGACACAATCACATTACTTTCTCTTTGCATAATATACTTTTTTTTTCCTTACTTCGTATATGAAGTAAGTAAACTCTGTTTTTTTTTACTTATTTCGTATACGAAGAAAGTAAAAAAAAGGAGAATAACTAACACGATGTTAATGAATAGGAATAGGCTTTTTAAAAATATCATACGAATCACATTTTTAATCCATTTATTTTAGTATTCTTTTAATTGCCACAAAATACATTCACTATAAAACTTGACAATTAAAAGCAAATTACAATAAATCTAGCGAAGTTCTTTTTGAAAAACAACAGAATTGGAATCATTGCTATTTAATTCAGATAAATTATTCTCTCTGTTCCTGATATAGATTTCACTTTTTGTCGGAAAAAGAAAAAGCCAAGCAGAAGCAATTCAACACATCTACTTTACTTTCTTTAATTACCCATCCAGCTAGATAAACAATCTAATTTCAAGAAAATCCAACAAACAACGACATTGTAATCCGCTCTGCTCCACCTAATCTACCTAATCAAAGCATCTCAGCTAACAATACCTCCAATTCCTCAGTGAATTACTTATCTATCTCTTGGCGGAATACTCCGGAATTAGTATCAGCAGTCACCGATAACTGAAAAGATTGCTTTGTTCTTTATCTCCCCACAGCCTTAATTTCCATTCCACACAGGATTGGGGGCAGCAAATGTTTTAAACTACAACCGTTATTGTGATTCAACAGTCGGAACACGTCTGCAAACCATCTATTCCACATAATTCCCTTTCTCAAAGAATTTGTTGCTGCTTTTCGGGATATTTTTCTTCCGTGTGTGTGGGAGGGGGTAGGAAAGAGAATAGCCAAACTAAAAAGATCGATTGTGTTTTTATTTTTTCCGGTTTGTGGGGTAGAAGAAGAAGGGGGAAGGGCCGGCCTCGTTCCTTTTCCGCTGGAATGGTACTTTCATCTCTGATGATATCTGCTCCCTGATGGGTATTTTCGTCTCAATAGTCCACACGTGAGGCGCGCTGTTTGTTTTCGGCCGTGATGCGGAATCAATAGGAGGATTCGGTGATGAGGAACGGCTGGGATTGAGGAGCCGGAATCCCTTATGTAACAGACAACAGCTTCTTCATTCATTATCATCCACTCGCTCGAGTCGAAACATTCGGATTGTAGGTGTGATGGAAATAAGTGTTCAAACACTCAAACATTACCTTAAAAGCTATACCCAAAACATTTCATGCATTGCATGAGCAATTGTTTTATCATAAGTAGATACCGCTTGGCATGAAAACGGTGCCAAATGAAATTATTGTACTTAGAACAAAGTCGTATGGTAGAAAAATTAGCGTTGTAACAGATAACAGCGTCTTCATTCAGAATCATCCACTCGCTCGAGTCGGAACATTCGGTTTGTAGGTGGAATGGAAATAAGTGTTCAAACAATCAAACACTGCCTTAAAAGCTATACTCGAAACATTTCATTGCCCGAGCAGTTGTTTTATTTTAAGCTCCTATCCATCTGTATATTTTAAGTATACTAACTCTTCATGGCGTAGTACACCAAGAGGGTTAAATAAATAAATATTCGTACCGCTTGGCGTTAAGACTGTGCCAAATGAAATTATTGCAGTTAGCATAATCAAAACCACATAGAGGAGAAATTAGTGTTGCACTAGGAACGGCTAATTTCATTGAGATATGCTGTATGAAAACCGTATTGTGAGAACGCAAGACGTCGTACTGCAAGACGATTCGACCATTTTGGACGATACGGTTGGGAGGAGCCGGAATCCATTATGTAACGGACAACAGCTTATGTAACAGACAACATTCATTATCATCCACTCGCTCGAGTTATAACATTCGATTTATAAATGTAATGAAAATAAGTGTTCAAACACTCAAACATTGCCATTAAAAGCTATGCCCAAAATATTTCATTGTACGAGCAGTTGTTTTTATTATAAGCAGTACTTCCATCTGTATAATTTTAACCCTCTAAGCGTTTCTGATATTGAGTTCAAAAGCAGATAATTCATGTTAATGTGTATAATCCCTTAAACTACCATGGATAAAATGTTCTTAAGATTTCAGAGACTTGCTTAAATGCAAAATAGATGCAATTACTCAATTTAAAAACAAATTTTTAAGACTTTAAAGCTAGTACATCAAAATAGCTAACCGCTCAGAGGATTCACAACAAATTCACTGCATACAAATGGCTGTAACTCCCTTGTAAATTGTGATAGGAAGAAAAAATATGAACACACTATAAAAGGAAGCTCAAAGTTTTGCTTGGGTGAATATTGATTATCTTATGTAACTACCCTTGATTTCAGGGGCAACATCCATCCCTTTCACTACGATGTGAAGCATTTTATATGCCTACCTTCGATTCGTTCATTGTTCACGTAAAGGAAGCGTTAACGACACATCCCAATGAACGAAATAATTTCAGAAGATTTAGATAGCAAATTGCTAGGATTGCCATACGTCCCATACATACGGGACTGTAACCGTATTTCATTACTGAACCCCGTATTATTTTTTGTATCGTTTTCGAATGACTCTCAACCAAGTACCTGAATGGGAAGATACAGAACCTACTAATGCATATTTACAAGTAAGAAACATCAATATTGGCAACACCGAGATTCTATTCATCCAATTTGTATATCTAGAAGATTATTTGGAGGAAAATAATGCCAACCAAAACTGTATTAACTATGAAGTTGAGTATGTAAGAGAATGGGCTGAAGAATTTTGCAGACACGAAGTATATTGATCAGATGTCTTGTCTAATAAAGCTATGCGAATATGTATTTTCAATTCCAGCCTGCGATGCAAATGTGGAGGGAATATTCTCTCCAATCTCAATTCAATGTTCGGACGTAAGAAACAGAACGAACTGTTGATGCAATTTTGACTTGTATTGTGAAAATAAACTATTACCTACCCACTTTTTTCATGTTTTATTTATTTAGTAATTAAACGTTCCGTATCAAAGCTTGGTAATTATGGTAACTCTGCAATTACAGAACATGCAGGCGGCTATCGAATGCACATCAATGCATGCTTCACAGTAGCTGGCGTGATATGGACTACTGCATGGATGCTGCCTGAGAGACAAAGGGAAGTCTATTCAATTCGCTTATAAGAAGCTTCATTCGTTCCTTGTTGTATAAAATCGGCGCCAAATGAAAATGGTGCACTTAGCATAATTAAAGCGGCGTGGTGTAAATAGATATGACGCAAATGCTTTCGCCAAGACTTCTCAACATTTAATCTTACACAAATAGGAAACGAGGAATTTCTTTGGTAAACGTTGGTTTAACGTTAGCACTGATATTCTGTGACATTTTTTAGCCATGATTCGTCTAACATGGAATAAAATATTTTTATTATTAGCTAACGGGGTACGATGGAAGCTTTCTGCAGTTTTAAGTAAATTAAAAGTAGCAAACTTTTCTTATACACTTTCATTTCGAATTACGACCATCCGCACTCACGAGAACAAGAAATAAATTTTGAACGACAAAATAAAAACGTAATTTCACGTTTTATTTTTGTTTACATCACCTACAATAGAATATACATTTTGTGTTTTTTACATTATGTGCAATAATTATACGTACATAGATTGGTACTTTTTGGACAAGCACAATTTCTATAACCCATTTGAATGATTACAGTGCTGAAAAATATAATTCAGACTTACGACCTGTCCTTCTGAACGGAACTCGGTCGCAAGTCCAGTATTTTGAAATTTCATTATATTGCCCAGTATATCTGAAATCGTATTTTATTGTCATATCTTGAAAATAATACTCAGCTTATATATAAATTTAAATACGAATTCTTTCTGAATAATCCAAAGACAGTTTCACAATATCTGTTACTGCTCATATTTTATATATAAAGGCTGGTTGTGTTCCAGGACATTTCCTAACGTCTTAATTATGCAAAAAGGCAAAAGAAAGGACACAGATCTATCTGACAAGTTGTCAAAAGAAGACGAATAAGTTGTCATCCTTGTATCCGACCGTAGCTCCGACAACCCTTTCACTACGATGACCTTGTCTCGAAAGAACTAGAGCGAAACTGAAAAGAGGTAAAGAATAAAAATTTTCCAAGAAAAAAAAAACAGAAATCCGCAAGCATTTTAGTGTAATTTTTTAGTTTTTGGACCGAGATAGATAAATACGTAAATAAAAGTAAGAAAGCTTTCCGAAAAGAACGGATGCGATACTTTCTTCAGGCCTGGTTGAACAAAAATATTTTCCTTCCTTTATCTTTTAACTACAACTGTCACTGCTGACAGATTAAGAACAACACAAAAGCCCCATGAATAAAATGGAGACAGTTTTAATGTTGTTTTACTCCTTTCTGGTATTAGCAAAATAATAAAAAGTGACAGGAGATAGTTGAGAAAAAATTGTTTAGAATTATTTTCAATTGGAGATGAAATGAGTATTTATTTGTATTTAATAAATAAACCCTTGCAGCTGCTGTATTTTTCATCTGCTCTTATTTGTAATTTGCGTAAGTAAATAAATTCGAAGGCGTTTTGCAGACGTGATCATTTCATTTGTTATCATTTATAATTCTAAAGAGAGGAACTGGGAATTTTAAAACTAATTAGTATGAAATGATATTTTTGCATCTTTATTTAGTTAATCCAATTTTTGAAAGGCGTTTACAAATGTTTGTTGCTTTCTTTAAATAACCAAATGAGATAGAGAAATGTATCGCTTCGCATTACGGATTGGTACAGGCAAATAATTCTACGATATGAATATTAAAGAGATCTTAAATATATTGCAAACGATGAAAGAAGGCGAAATGGAATTGTTTGATGGTAAATTCATTATGTAGATTATACTAAGCTAGGAAATAATTTTTTTCTAAATCATATTTATGAAATGATGCATGAATTAATTTTATTAATGAAACACATTTTGAATTATTCAGAATGAATATAAAATGAAAAGTTCTAACACTTTGAAATGATAAGACATTCTGTTTACTCATTCATTTACGGATACAAATCTTAGAAATGAGAATTTAGAAGATTTTTAGAAGAAATCAAAGATATTATAAAATATTCATTAATACGTAAAGCGAAAATTTAAGTTTTAGGAAAATTATTATTTTGTTATTCATTTAATTTATTATAAGACTAAAAGATATAAAATGTATTTAAAATATACGAATGCATAAATTATTCGCTACCTTTCTACAAAATGTCTACTAGAAATATGCATAAATTTTTGGAAAGAATTATTTAAAAGATAGATGTTTATTTGTTACAATACGGAATTTTATAACATGAGCATAATTAAATATTTTTAAGAGAACACTAATTGGAAAGCGAATTTTAATTTTATCCTTAAATAATTCCTTGGATTTTCGTTTAAGGCAACACAAGAATGAGATGTAAAATCTGAAACCGACTTAAAATATTTCAAACTTGTTGAACAGTTTCTGAATTTTCATTTATTCTCCACAGTAACTACATTTATAAATATATTATTAAAGGCTTTAAAGTTCATTTTGTATTAAATTTATCGACATATTTTTGAGGTGATAGAAATACGAATGCCTTTAATTAATTATTTCCAAGCCCAATGGTATTTTTTATTGGACCACCATTCTCATTACAGTAAAACTTCGATTAACCGTCCCTCGTTTAACTGTCAGTTTCTGTTATCCGTCATCATCTAAAAAGCAAGAAATAACGTATGCTTATAATATTATAATATGTCCTTGTACATTACTATTCTTATATTGAAGTTTATATTGATTGTTTTGTAAAATTAAATACAACATTATGTAGTATTCACTTATAAAGGATTTTATTTTCATTTTCGTATGAAACCAACAGTGAAATCGCGTTATTGTACAATGTACATATGTATAAAGAGATTTCTGTTATCCGTCTATTCGGTTATCCGTCACAGCTCTGCTCCGGATGGTGACGGTTAATTGAAGTTTTAATTGTACGTCGTTTGCTCTATGGTACATATTTTGTGCCACCTTTATCCGAGGAGTTCATAAAATCTTGTGCGCTGTTGGAACCACAATGGTTTGGTGGCAGAACATCAGCTTTGGAAGAAGTGAATTACGTGTTCGAAATCTGATTCTACCAATTACCCGCCATATATGTGGGCCTGATGCAAAATCATGTTCTTTAACTGTCTTTTGGCATCTAAGAAAACCTTCACCTTCGTTGGAAAGTCTTTGATTTCAAAGAATCCTTATCATTTCTATCACAAGGGATTGAATCATAAACATAATTAAATTCATAATAGATAAAGAAACGTTAATCCTATTAGAATAATAACTCCAATTGCCGTTGAGCAACACTTATAATTTTTTTTGCATCCCATACGTAGAACATCCTTAATCCCTCCTTTCTCCACCTCCGCTTTTCACTCTGATTTGAATGCATAATTTTTAAATAGTTATTTAGAAAAAACGTAGGAGGGTTAAGTTTACTCTAAGAGAACTCTGCATCTAAAATATCATACGACAACTTTCTAGAGGATATATACATGAATCAATTTTTAGTTTCCATGTTACACTTCGAAGAATAATTTCATTACTCAATTTCAAAAAACTCCTTCTTACTATTTGATTTGCCAGAACTCACCTCAGCAGCATCTTCCAGAGCAAAAAAAAAAAAAAATGACGAATCTTCTGCAGACTTTCTGGTGCAATCATCACTAATCTGATCCGATGTCTAATGGTTTGTCATCGAACGTTCCCTCAGCTACATATCCCCACCCCGTAAAGGACGCCTTCGCTAATCCAATAGCACAGCCCCAAATCTTCTGCAATATTTCTTCCCCTTTGACTTACGCACCCTCTGGTCAATGATGACAGGCTAATAGGAACCCTATCCTTCCCAGATGCATGAAACTGCGCAATTATAGTAATAGTGTTATTCTGTGCGTCTTTATGGGACGTATTTGGGAGGGATGTCGGCTGGACGTATTTGTGGAGGATGGAGCTGGTCTTTAATACACAAGCGCACGCAATAAGGTTACATTTATCCCATTTAAATCCGATCAAGAACTCTAGCAATCCATTTTCAATGCATTGAAAGATCTGATGAACCAATAAAATGGGTTTCGATTTTTTTCCATCTATAAAAAGCATTGTTGTAAATGGTTTTTAAAATTAATTTTGAAAAGTTTATTAAAGGAATATTGCCGGAAATGAAATTAGTATCACTGAATTGCTAATTCGTCGAATTGTTCAATGATGACAGGCTAATAGGAATACTGTCCTTCCCAGATGCACGAAAGTATGCAATTGCAGTAATAGTGTTATTCTGTGCGTCTTTATGGGACGTATTTGGGAAGGATGTGGGCTGGACGTGGGGATAATCTTTAATACAAAAGAACAGGCAATAGAGTTATATTTATCCTATTTTAAAACCAATAAAGAATTCTAGCAATATATTTTAATACATTGATTAAGCAATTATAATGTCATATGTCTAGAGTTGCCATACGTCCCGTATATACGGGACTGTCACCGTATTTCACTACTCTGTCCCGTATAGCTTTTTGTCCCATTTTTGTCCCGTTTTCTCCCTAAACTCTGCAGATACAAAGTATATTGATCGGAAGTCATGTCTAATAGAGCTATGCGAATACGTATTTGTCATTCCAGCCCACAATGCAAATGTGGAGAGAATACTTTCCTTAATGTCAACTCAATGGGCGGACGAAAGAATTACAGCGGGTTGCCAATATAATGTGGACACTTTAAAATTTGCATATTTTTTACACATATGTCCGAAAATCTGCATGGATTTTCTTAGAATTTCGAACATGTAAATACTAGGCTTGAAGTCACATTTTACAGTGAAGATTCGTTCCCTAGGGTATTTAGGGGACCGACCAGAAAGTGATGAAAACAAAAAAAAATCGACTCATCCCGTTTCAAAGAAAGCTGTCATGAGATGAAACTTTCATCAATGATTATGTCTGATGTGCATAGTAATTACACGCATTTTCGTAAACATAGCAGAAATATTCCGGAAAATATGAAGGTTTATTAAAAAATCCTAAATTTTTTCGTATGTTTTTTGCTTATGATATTATTTTTGTTATTAATTTTAATATCGAATTTTATGAAAGTTGAATATTCTGAATACACATACACACTGATACATAAGTTAAATACATAATTTAAATTACAGTTCGACGATTACTATTTGAAGATTCAATTTTAAAAAATGTCAGTTTGTGCAAGAACCCTCATCATTTAGTTTCTCTTAGTGTGTATCGAAATTCACCGAGTAGCAATGCCAGTATCTTTCTGAATACTAATGGCATTGAATTGGAATTTTTATATAAGTTACCCTACATATCTGGCTCTTAGGTCATGAAAGCAAAATTACGCTATATTTCGCAGATGCTCGGTAAAAAATCATTTAATAAAAATACTCATATTTCCTTTATTATTCAAAGTATTTACTCCCAATTTTAATACAATGCTTCTCTATTGTGTTGTCACGTAGTATGTAAATTTCATTCATATTGGTTAGCTTAAAATTTTAACTTAGATTCTAAAAAACTGAAAAAAAAAATGTTGAACTCAGAAAATGTGATCATTATTCATAGAATACTGCTAAAATCTATGATAACTAAATGGATTCTTTTTTTTATTTGAAACTTGGAATTGAGTCGAACTATTCTGTATTATCCGAATAAAAATTCCCCAGAAGGTTTCTCCGTAAGCATCGTAATACTCCTGCAATGTAAAAAAAAATTGAATGCTGATTTTTAAGAGAATCCTGATCCTTCATAATGAGAAGAAAGAAGGATAAGTAAACAGTTTACTTCTTAACTTTTATTGCAAATCAGTCAAAAAGAAATTAGAACTTAAAAATTCATATCTTTGTTATGTACCTCAAACTCTTCTTAATACAATATGGTAACACTCCATTATCTTTGTTATTATCTGTTCCATGCATATCATCAAGTATTATAATTCATAAAAAGTTGTGTATAAAGTAGACAATAATCAAAAGGAAAAATATTTTCATAGTGAATACAAATCCTCCCTTTTTGCTAATATTGACACTTCGGTGATTTAATACTCTTTTTTAATCATCTAAGGCTGAAAGATTTAAACATGTGATAATGTTGTTTAGCCAACGAAAAAAAAGTTTCAGTTTTAAAAAATTGTTTTGCACAAAATTAGTGTGAACTTATTTTTTTAAAATTAACATCAAAATGCATTTTTTTGTATTCTACCAGCACAGAACGTTCTTCATTTACTTTGTTTTTAAAGAGACGTTTTTGTAACAACTTTTTTTTTTCAACCTTCACATTTTTTCTCGTATAATAATGAGACGAAGAGCGTGAAAAATTCAAATATTCCTTCTTTTGACTCAAAAAAAAATAAAAATACGTGTGGGCTCTAAATATTTGAGCCGAATTTAAAATTCAGAAAAATGCAAACAAGCACTAAAACCTCCATTACGAAAACACATAACAAACAATCAGTTTTTACGAAGCGCGCCAAATTGAAGCGAAGGTTTCCGAAACAGTTTTTATTGTAGGCTAAGAAATAGCAAACTTTCATGAAGTATGACGTATGCATGCATTAATACAGCAATAAAGCTGCATAACGGTCACTGAATGAAAAAGGGAAAACAAGATGGCGGCAAAAAAAGAATACTTACATGAATAAAACGAACGATACTTCTCCCGCCTACGTTGCAGTTCTACTGTTTACGCAACGAAAAAGGAATTTATAACAAGAAAAAGCTAAAAGCGTTAGCGTTACACAGCAGCAAAGAGAAAGAGATAGGAAAAAAATATCTTCTCTCAGTATCATTAAGTTTAAATTAACATTTCTGCATGTGTAATGAAGAACGGCTACGAAGAATGCTAGAACCTTACTCGATCTGTAATTTAATTTCGCCTCGGAGAAAAGTAGGGAAAAAAATGGTAGATAGGGAAGAACCGTGTCTTATTTCGTCCAGTTCATTTTCAGCTAAAAGAATTACAAGAACTCGAAAATTGAGCGCGAAATAGGAAAAGAAATTTCCTTTTGGCTTTATTTTTCGTTTGCTAGGGAAGAGGCAGCAAAAAATATATAAAGGTTAGAGCAAAGAGATGAATTTTATATTTGTTTTTCCCCGTGTCTGGTAATTATGCACCGTCTGATCTGGATTTGCGTACCTGCTCACAGAAAGACGAGGGATTCTCCCTTTAATACTTCGGAAAATCCGGAGTCGGCGTATTTTGAAGAGCATTATGCAACATAAGGATTTGTGACTCAGCGCTCTTAGATACGTAGCTGTTTTAGCTGATTTTTCTCTTGTTCTTTTGAGTTCTTATTCTTTAATTAAAAATGTTTTTCTGCAGAATAATAGTTTTCTGAAGTAATCCGTAGTTAAAGAGGAGTTAAGTTTACTGATTGTTACAGTCTCTTCTGTCCATTGTTTCTACAAAGCTATTAAAAGTATGTTCGTAATTCTAATGAACTTGTTGCAAAAGTTCAGAAATATAAATTATTTAGGTAATTGCGCTTCTTTATAATCAGATGAGACCGTCTAGATGACCTCTTGGAAATCACATCACATGCTCTTGGAAAAGGTTTAAAAACTGGGAGGTGCTGAGATGAGACAATCGTCTTTGAATATCTTCGGAGCGCGAAGAGTCTCTTTGAAGTCTAGTTTGCATTGCAAGTTGGTCCTTTTGTTCGTGCCATTACTATTATTGTTAATGATTTGCTGCTTGCTTGTGTTGCTAATTTGTGAAAATGCTGTGTTTTCTCCTGTCACCTGAGCTTTGCGTTTCCGGAATAGTGGAGAATAAGGCATCATTCTCCATAATCCTGCTTCTTGGACTGCCTTCACTGTACACACACCGGACAAATTTTCTTAACAATGTAGTTAATGAATATATACAAATAAGAAATCATATAAATTTAATAAAGCCATTAAAATATATGAAACGGAACATTGCACAAAATGTGTAAATGTTTAACTGCAAAAAATTCAATTTTTAAACTAATATCAAACAAAACATGAAAATTTTAAATAATACTTTATACCAGAGCTAGTTAGACGAATCTAAATCAGAATAAAAATTACAAAATAGTAAAGTGAAAAAGAAACTTTATAATGAGTAATTTAACTCAAAAAAATTTGCAAACTTAATTAAAAATGCTCGTTAAAACTATTTATTTGGAATTTACAAAATAGAAATGAAAATTTTCTGGTTCATAATATTTTTAATGCATAATTATTATGTGCGTTAAACAGCTATTAATTCTCTATTTTGTATTAAGCGACTTAATTCAAGGTTGGAAATTGGAATCTTTTGCAACTCAAAATTGTTTCTTTCCGCAATTTACAGCAACTACTAGAAAATGGCCCGGGAAAATCCTTCTAAGATAGAAAAAAACGAAAGAAAAATTTAGCAAATTTAATTTTTGTAAGCTGAAGGTTTAAAGAAATGCTGACTTAAGTGTTTGTGCATTTTCTTCCCGTGAAAAGTCAAAAAATTGCCAGCATAGTTGGTTCAGATCTGGTTAAATTAAATTTCAAATTTATTACCACTTAAACCATAAATAACCTTAGAAAATTGTGCTTGTATTCTAGAATTATTTCGAAATTACCAAATCTCGAATTCCCAATCCCCAAAATTTTTACTAGTAGTAATCTAAAATTAGCAGTCTAAAATAAAAGACATCGAGCAACGATAATCCCGCTAAATGCTTAAGTTTTATTAACACAATAATAAATCTTAAAAATTTTGTGAGTTACAATAGACCCAAATTTAATTAAGCTATAAAGCGGGATTTTTGCACTATAAATCAATGAAAATATATTTCTCTTTTCGGCGATCTAGGAAAAACTAAGGATATTTGACCTTGGTTTTAATTAATTTTTTTTATAATTCTCGAATATTTTGATGGTTAACATCATAAAAGGATTTATTTTTAAGAATGAGAACTATACTTATGCTAAATTTATGCTTTATTTAGTTATAAGATAGATATATTTCTTGAAATCACTTATAGTCTAGTATCCCTAACCTTAACCCCATATGCGAAAAATAATTAAATTCTTCCGATAATTTGTATGTACGCGAAATTGGATATTAGGTTAAAACTATTAAATTGAATACCTCTTAATTATCCAAAATTTTTAATGAAACTAAAAATGAAATAACGTGGTAACTATAAAACGCAATTGTTATGAATATAAATCAAGTTTAATTTAAATTTGTACAGTTATTAAATTAAATTTAGTTATTGAATTAAATTAGTTAAAAATTTGATATGAAATAAAAATTCTGAATAAATTAAATGATAAAAATTATAGCAATGGAATTGAGACGCTGGTAACGTCTCTATCATATTGAAGCTGGTATTGCAAAATTAGAACAAAACATAATAGCACAGAAATGAAAAGAACGAATCTAAAATAAGAAATGTTAAAAACTTTACTCGGTTCTTCTAAGATTTTAATGAAAACAAAAGCAAAAGAAGAAATTATATTCTACGAGAAAATCCAAACCAACAAAGAGACGAACTCAACTGAAATGGCAAAATGTTAAACCAAGTGATGACAAACAGTTCAGGAAATTTATTAAAATTATAAAGAAATAAAAATCGCTCACTTGCAAACCAGGAAGAATGGAATAAATTTCAGTTCTTTTTAAAAATTCTTACTAAGATACTTCTTTGTGTTATTTCAAATTATCACATTAAAATTAAATTTTATTTTTTAAATAATTATTTATACAAATTATTTTGAAATAGCTATACCGATATAAAACTCGGCAACCAAAAACACTAGCCATTATATCGATAAACAAGGTTGCCGTCAATCTTGAGTATTTGATTCGCCATATTTGCGACAAACTCAACCGCACTAGAAAATTGATCCCAACCACACAACATCTTTGATCGGCTACGACATAGAAACTACAGAAGCCTTTTGGTAGAGTCAAGTATCCCTAATTTGAGTTTTCTAAATAATCTAAAGATTAAACCACTCAGAATTAAGATATTGCACAACATCGTACATCAAATTATAGCTTGAAGTCTGCCTAAAACTCAGATTTATTTTTCATCATATCTTCAATAGTAAACTTCCAATCCACAGAGGAATGAAAAAAGGTAAATTTAACTTTGAACCCCGAAAACATATTTATATTACGATGGCTTTTCAGATTGGAAAGGAAATCATCTCCAATAGACTATATCACCAAATTACCAATTGTCTCACAATCTGAGAAAATCATGTAGGGACAAATAACTATAGGTGTCAATTATCCCTAGTTTCCCCTATAAATTAAATTTCAAACATTTTAAATTCTGCTGTGGAGGTGTAGATATTAATTTCTCAAGGCGCTTCTTTATAAATCAAATACTGTTACCATTCTTTCGAATCTTAAGGTAACCGAACACGTTCAGAGCAGTTTTTTTTAAAATTGTTTTATACAAACACCATAATATGTTTTTAGATTTAAACTTTATAAAGATTAATAATAGAGTATTATTTTTGAGTATAAATTATTATGAATTTTCGAGAAACGTAAATTTTTGATGTTTTTAGAGGAAATTTTCAAAAACTTCAAACATGCTAGAGGTCAAACTTTTGTAATAATTCAAATGAAACTATTACTAAAATAAACTACATGCTATAGACTAGTGCTTGCACTAGAATCTTAACATTCTTTGGATAAATAAAAATTTTAGAGCCAATCGAACAATCATTATAAGATTTTCAGCAAATTTTTTATGTCATTTTTCAAATAAAAGACCATAATTAAAAAAAAATATTGTTACAATATACATTATTCTAGTACATTCACTAGAGAAACATTTGAAGAAAATGTTCACAAAATTGCAGAACAATCGAATGATAATATCTTGAGTTATCATGTTTGAAGTGTGAAAATTATGTATAAAGTCTAGTTTCGAGAAAAATCAAGTTTTATAGTTTTGCCACACGCTTAAATTAAGTATCTAAACTTTAAAAACATTCCTAAAAATATATTAACATCATATTAAGTTGAAAAATTGCAGTTTAAAAGAATTTTTGACAGGTTTCTGTCCCTTAAATGACAACTTTTGGTTATTTAAACGCCCATTTCCGGTTTTCGGTTTGTTATAAAACAATTAATATCTCCTCTTCTAATTAACGTATCGACAAAAGTAAAAGTAAATATGTTTTAGAAAGGTTAATGAATGAACTATCCAAAACATCAAAAATAAAAAAATTGGGAATTTTGGCCGAAAATCTACTTTTCAACGTGTTCGGATACCTTGTAAAAATAATTAAATAAAACATTAGAAGCAGGTGTTATTAAATTTATTCTAGTTCACTAACAAATTTTAGATACGGCGTTTAATACCTAATCAACAAGGAGACTTCCAAAAAGATATCTATAAGTTATACTAGCCACATGTATGCAAATTAATTAGGAGGTAGAGCATTCTTTTTCTGTAAACCTTCATATGCTTTCTGACGTTCTTCATCAAAGAAGAATATTCATCAGGTCTTTATTTTAGAGAGAATTAAAGGTATTTCTGGTTATATTTAATATATTTTCTTATTAACTGACACTAAAAATTTTGTTTTATATCTTTAAATTCCCTTTTCCGATGAAAGCCAATATTTTTTAAACAAAATTCTTCATGTGAAAGGAGGTAAAAATATAAGATGTTAATTAAAATGGAAAAGCCAGTGAGCTAATGCAACAGTTCTATTACATCTCATAAAAATAAAAGAGTTCGATGAAAGAAGAAGCATGATGCATTAATTGCGGATTTTATTTATATGTCTTATATTTTAGACACATTCTTTCAATTAATCAAAAAATAACTAATCCTATCTTTCTGGAATTCCATGAATAGAGTGTAAACAAGACAGTTATTGATACCATAATATTTAATTTTAAAAATTATCTTTCATGTCAACAATCAGTTTTAACTAACCTTATGTAAACAGTTAAAAAAACACTAAATAAGAATGAAGAAATAAAATAATTGCGGTGTCAATTACTCATTCATAGGATTTCAATAACCAGTTTTGCACTATTTATTCTCAACATATTACAAAATACTTTCTAGGGATAATTTTTTATGGAACCCTTTATTGAGTTTAAAGTTAGGAGGACAAACAAATTTATAGACACCAAAAAATATCTCGGAGTATAAGGAGTAAACAACGAAATTTAAAATTTTAGTTACAAAATTAGCTTATTTTCCCGGACACTAATGTTTTCCTAAAATTCCTACGTTCTAGGCAGTTAAAATGATATAAAAACTTAATTTTTTCGGGTAAAAGTGGGGGCGGGTCACGTAAGGTAGAGTAATTCAGGAAAAGTTGAGATGAATCACAACTTGATTGACTATATTTACTATTATTTCCATGAATTACTTGTATGAATACTGTCTTAAGGACGTCAACAACCGTTTTGTTTACCCTACAAAAGAGTTAGTTACTAAATTTTATCATCCAGAGGAATCAACATGGTTTCCCCGTCTTACATGCATTACCTTTTCATCACTCTTTTATTTAATTTGACTTCTTTCAAGTTATTAAATTTCATGTTTGTGAAGATGGAGTTTTGTAATCGATTTTCACTCATTTCACATCTATCGATTTCTTGCTCATCGAGCTATAGATCTGAAATTCTATACTTTTGTGGGAACTCAATGACAATGTAATATTTAAATGTTTTCAGCACTTTCTTATCATTTATTCCCTTAATTTTCATTTCATATGAGAGACACTATTTTGGTTGTGAATTTGGGAGATATTAATCACGAGACTTCGGAATAATATAATAATGAATTATGTAATATATCAAAGACTAAAGAGTAGAAAATAACAAAAAGAAAAAAAGTGGTTCTAATAAGCTCAATTTTATAAGTGTAGCTAAATGTAGAATATAATAATTTTATCAAAAATCTAGTCACATTGAATATCTGAGGAAGGAATATTTTTGAACATTCATTAAAAATTAAAACATCTTATGAGCGTGATTAAATTCAAGTTATCGTAGAGTGTATAAAAGTTCCAGACGTTTATATGATTTTTGATTCGATCTCCAGATCTTTGATAAAATATTATTTTCTACTTTTTAGTACACTAATTAAAGCTTTTTTCAAAATTTATTTTCATTTTTATTATTTGTTTGCATCATCTACTTTTCAAATTAAAACTAACATTTTTCGTTACAATACAGGGTACACAAATGACGTGACTCATTTCAAAAATTAATAAAATAAAAACTTTGGAACTACGGTTTTTTTAAATGAGAGAGCATCTGAAAAAGGTTTTTTTCAGATAGATAACATACCATTTCGGTGGTCTAGGATGTCGTAAATTGCTGAAAATCAAAAATTTGTTTAGAGCCATTATCTGAGAAAATATTAAAAAGGAGGAGGAAAACTAAAAGCATGCATTTGAAGGGAATTTTATGCTCTTTAATTTGTTAATCACAAGTAGTGAGAAAACTGAAGAGTTTTCGTGATATTCAAGAAAAACTAAAAAAAGAAACCAGAAAACAAGCATCGGCTTCTGCTGATCGGTAGACATTGCGTACGGAACTTCCTCGCTGTAACAAATTTATAACGGCGTAACGCCGCGTTACCTACCTGAAAAAAACTTTTTGAGATGCTCTTATGTAAAGAAAACGTAGTTACAAAATTTTTAGTTTTTTATAAATTAATTTTTGAAATGAGTCACTTTATTTGTGTACACTCTGTATTATTAAAACAAAATTATCCCCTTTCTTGTTACAAGAAATAATAATTCGATTTACCATGTCAAATTAAAATTTGATAACAATTATTTTTCTTAAATGTTCATTTGCTAACTTCTGATTGATATACTTCGAACTTGTATAAACAAGAAGTGCATTTAAAAGATTCGGATAGAATTTTAAACATGTCTTTCAGAAATGTTCTTAGCATCTTGAATGTGCTCCTGTACTTTTATTGAGTTGATAGATAACAACTGTAAGTAAATAATACGGTCGATTATGATTCAATTAGCTTTCAGATCAAAATTTATTGCAACGTTCATGACAAAGCTCCAGATTTTGGAGATACCAAAAGAAAATGACAGTAACTGACTAAATTTAAAAATCGTTAGGCATAATTACTATACATCTTATCATACTGATGAAAATTTTGCCATATTAAAATTAACTTCTCGAATGTAATGGTTGAATCACATCTTTAAGCTTGCAGTTTTGAAAGCATGTCTTTAAAAGTCTTCAAGTGAATTTTTATGCACTTTTTCGTATACAAAGTACTGTAACCGTCAAAAAATTCGATCTAAGGATTTTCATCAATCTTCACGTACTAAACCATCCTGAGTTTGAAAAATTTGGGATTATGCCCATCTATATATCTACCTCTGAACGATGGAACTCAAGTTCATAACGAGATAGATGGATGAAGTTTTATATGAGATATTTAGAACAAACTTGCAAGTCTGTATCAAACTGTGGATAAATTCCGTCAACGTGAAATCTCTCGGTATATGCTTCTGAACAGGATTACTCAAAAATGCAATGAGCTAGTTGGATGGAATTCTGCATATTGTTTTATCATCCAAATTGTATATGTGTATGAAATTTTCGACCAAATTAATTATCGGGGTGACTCTTTATTGGCACGACTATTCGATACCACAAAAGGACCCACACTAGATGGATGAAACTTAGTTTGCAGTCTTGATCAAAATCCATGTCCGAAGTCCAAAATCCATGCGCGATCCTCTTTACAGTATAATAGTGCTTAAAACACCATAATTTGGAACAATATAAGAAAATTGAGCGGGAGAACAGTTTCGCTGGTTTAAATTCGAAAATAACTTATTTTAACTAAAGACAAACTTCATTTCGCATAAGAAATTTTAAAACTCCTACTAAACAAATATTTTCAAGAGAAAACAAATATTTACAATTCGTCACTTTTTAAATAATTGTGTTCATTTAGCCTAACCAAACATAACAACTTCACGGAAATAATCGATCCCCAAGAAACACCTAACTGTTCGATGTATAAAATACGACTTGCATTCGATTTTTGACTAACCCAATAGCTAACAAAACTCACCATTTCTTTTCAAAACATCCACATTTTACCCAGTACTTTTTCCCCCTCAAAACCATTTTCTGAAGGGACCAATCAACATTTGTTCCTTTTTTTTAAAAAAAGGACGTCTTTTCAAATAAAGGAATTTTCAATCTCCCAAATGAACGGAAGCTGAAAAGGTCTTAACAGCATCATGGCTGATTTCCAGGCCATTCGCATTATTGATCAAATATACAGGAAAATAGCAGTCTTTAGAAGTCGGGAGTTATTTGGAATTGGAAAGTCGGGATAGGTGCCCCGTTCTTTAGGAAATTAAACCCCCGGTGACCATTTACAGGGGCGCATTCAGGTGGAAGGATGGGCAGAATAGAGAAGGATTTGGAGAAAGACCTTTTGTGCTCTGCGATAACACTCCCCAACACAGGGGTCGGCTATAGAAGACAAATTTGTCGATGTAGGGGTTTTAATTATATTAATGGTACTTTTGTCAACGATATCTGGGAAAGATTCGTTTTACCTTCCAGCTGCTATTTAAATAAATTTCATATATTTTTACGTAAATTTGTCAGGTTGGAGAAATCGTCTATAAAATGTTTTGTATGTCACAAATGATCATGAAATTATGTAGAAAATATATTACTAACTGATAAACCCGGCGTTCCTCTGGTTGAAAATACTTTTATGTTTAATATTTTAAATGTGAAAGTTACTTTTATATAAAATATTATACTAAACAAAATCCTCTTATCGTCTGAAACATTTTTAATTAAGTTTAGAATATCATTTGAGCCAAATTATTTTTGAAACCCCCTTTTGTTTTCTCTATAAGTTATTAATATCTTTAAAGAATGGTATAAAATGTAATTAAGTATTGCAACTTGGAAGAAAATTTTAACTAAACTAAACTAAATTGAACTAAAGAGATTTAAAATTTTTTTTAGTATTTTCATTCAGTAGGAATGGAAACAGCAAAGATAAAATGCTTTTTTTCTATACATGGAAACTTTTAATTAATAAAAATTAACTATATAGAAATTAATTTATACAGATTTTATTATCACAAAACCTTCACTAAAACTTTTCTTTTGCTTCATAGCATATATGACAGAAATTTGAAGAACATTCTGTATCTTTGATTTCTATACCATATAAAGAATTTGGCCTTTCTATTTTATTTATATAGAAGGATGGACCAATTCATTAAAAATGACGTTACGTGTGACGACAGTTCTTATCGTTTTAACAAGATTATTCGCTTAGCAACAAAGGAGGGTTGTCAGAGCTCATTTGGTTAAAATTAATTCTATGATGACGTTATAACGCACATTTTCAGATACAGCTGCTTTCGTGAAGAATGGCAGAAACAATTTAGTTGCTGTATTTTTCAAAAATAAACTATTGCTTTGTAATTAGTTTGTTGTACAACTTCAAAAAAAAGTTAAATTTTGTCTACAAAAATACATTAAAACCCCGGTTAACCAAAACTCGGGTTATCCGAAATACCTTTGAAATCGCAAATTTAAAAATTACGTACTGAACTGCACGGAAATAATTGCGAAGGCGAGACGTTTTTGCAACTATATCACCACTTTTTTCTTTTAAGCCTCCTCAAGAAGGTCAGTGATTAATTTTAAAATGCTAAAATTAAAGTAATAGGTATTAAAAATATCAATTACGATATTATTTACCTCTGCTTGTTAGGCGCATTGCGCTCTGACTCGCCGGTGCGAATATTGCGCCCAACGGAGGGTTAACTTTAATAAAGAATATAAACTTAAGTATACAAAGAGAGTTTTGTATTCGTTTTACATTCAGAATTACACACTGTAATTAGATGCAAAATAGAAATAGATGCTCATGGTTTAACCAAAAAAAATATATACTGTTCAGCAAAGAATTCCGAGACTGCCACTTTTGGACGATTTTACACCGGAAAGGGGTGTCAGGCAATGATAATTTGATCGGATTTCCGGAGTTCTTTGTTAGATCACGCTCAGCAAAATGTAAACATTACCCTTCTATTCTTCACTTTCCCCTTATTTTGATGAAAATTTCTCCTCCCGCGCATTCGCAAAAGCGCGGAGGGTTTCCAAATACGTTGCTAAACAATATTTGAAACGGCTTCCCCCCTCCTTTAGTTCCGTTTAATGAGGTTGTATTGTACTTTCTCTTATGCACAGTTTAAAATAGAAATAGCCAGAAATCCACAAAATGGTAGTTGGTTCTTGTTAGAGTAGAGTATTCGTACATTACATCACTAAGTTTCAGAAACATCACGTCATTTTAAATAGAGCTGACTTGTTGTCTTATTAATGTTTTCTATTCCCTGTTTCACTGTATCATTATGAATCCCTACTAGATGCCTTACGATTTTTTCAATACTTTTGAATATATATATATATATATATATATCATGAAAATCAATCAATGTTGAAATTAAATGGAAAGACTGTAATTTATCGGTAAAAGCGTATAGATGCTCATCAGGGTAAGTAAAATCTATACGAACCGCTAAAAAATTAGAGAAATCATAATGTTTTCTGCGAACAGTGCTAGCATAAAGCTAAAAACACTGTCCTTTACCCCGAACATCATGTTCGAACCCCGAGCATTATGTCTATCATATCATATCTTTTCATGTATGATAGATCGTGCTATAAATAAATCCTGCTTATTTCGATCCAATGAATTCTTTATCTTTTAACGCAATCATTTATCACAATGAAGTAATTATAATGTTAAAAATTCGTGACTGCATAACTGCGTATATACAAATAAAGTATGAAAACTGAGACAAATAAATCATTTTCAGGAGAGGCGGTTTCTTGTCGGAACCACCTTTTTATGAGATTTTCACTTAACCAGACGGTAGTCTTTTGACGATTTATTTAAAAGAACGCATTTTTAGTTTCTAATAAAGACAAGAAATGGCAGCACCAATTCTATTTTTTGCCTAATGGATTTATACGATCATTAATATTGTTTTCACGAAAAAAAATAAATTCGTTTTGTTCCTGAAGGGTTTAATACTGGTTCCATAATGAGATTCGAGTTATGTGAGATATCTAAAAGTATTCAGATCACAAACAAAACTGAATTCCTTTCCTAGATTTTTGATACATCTAAATTATTGTTACAAAATCTGGCTAAAAAATTAGCTCTCTTATTCCTTTACTAGATTTTTTTAACAATAGAAAATATTTCAATTTGAAACCGTATTGTACTTTCAGAAAAGTGAAGAAAACCTTGTAATGAATAAAGTCAATAAAATACAACTACACATTTTCCTTTAGGACATTCCTGATATATCGCTTTCTTTAAAATCGAGTTGTTTGTCTTTAATAAATACAAAAAAAGTCTATTCAAACATCATATTTCTTTGCATAAAAGAGTCTTTTATATCATGTTGCAACGTTGTCAAACTGTTGCGAAAAGGAATCTATTAAAATTTTTTAAATACGTTGATTATCGGAGAGCTAACGTAAAATAAAGCTAACACCCATTCAGAATTCTTAGAAATTCCTCTTCAAGACAAATAACAAAACAAATTAAAACTTTAAAATAGATAAATATTTGATCCACATTTTTTCTATAAAAAATTCTTGAACATTCGGATGTTTTTTTTATGATATGATGTGCGATCGTTCATGAAAGAATTTCAATTATGAGACTGAAAGAAATTTCATTATTCAAAAAATTTATCATTGAGTTTGCGGAAAAAACTGAAATATAAATTTGGAATTACTTTAATCTAATTAGCATAACTAAATTAGCATACTTTACACAGTTTACTTCTAATTTTTCCTTTATAGTCGAAATATGCTGAGTAATTTAATGCGTTTTTGAAACTTTTGAATTTATTTCACCCAGAATGTATAAGATATATTTATCATGAAAAAATGGATAAATTTCCTTATTTTTTCTCGAATTATAACTATGCAATGTAAAGCAATGATGATGAGATTTGATTTGTTCGATTGATTTGATTTACATTAATGACGATTAGTTTCAGATGGTCAAAGAGGATAGTGTTTGTAATTTTGAATCATGATCAGATTACAAGGAATGCAGTGGAGTTACCATGTTGATCCCTGAATTTCCCAACCATATCAAAACGAGGATGGACGCCAACCTGAATTAAACTACTCACTCAACAAACACAGGGGATCAAAATTTAAACTCGTAAATCAATTAATTACTACGCTGACACACAACCGCGGTGCTCTAGTGTAAAAGTCTCAGCTTCGATAT
>BGPR01000255.1:377710-432710 GCA_013235015.1 Araneus ventricosus
CGCCAAGTCTAGCATCTCAGGGAAATGACTTTATAGCTTTGTAACAATAATCAATCATAGCATTTTACTATTATTGCGCTTCCATGCATATCAATGATTTCTATATTTTTCTCATTGCATGTTTATTTATTTTGTTATGCTCAGTGCGAAAATCCGATCATCTTTGTTAAATATATTATATTTACCGTCTCTCCTGTGCATAGCTTCATTCAAAAATTGCTTTTCTTTGAGGGCATTTCAGTTCCATATAGTTTTTGATGATGTTTGTTCTTCCCACGCAGGTTTTCAACTGAAGTATCTAAAGATTATATCCTGCTTTAGGAGGATATTTTTAAATTATTTCCAGAAAACCGTTTCCTATATTCTCTTTTGCTAAGAAAATTTGTTATTTATTTCAAAATTATTTTACATCACGCATCTAGTCTCTGCAAATATTCTTTATTTACAAAATAAAACTTTTTTATTTCTGACCAGTTGACATCGCATGTTATACAAATCGCTCTACGCAATCATTTACCTTGGATAATGACTTTTATCAAGAACACATGATATTATTATGTTACCGACGATAGATAAATCTTACTATACAATCATTTTATATATTTAATTTATAAGTATATTACGAATTTTTTTACGATTGCTTCCTCTAACAATAAGCTTATGTTCTTACGATTGCAATACATGTTTTGATGACCACGGTTACAATATATGCATTATAATAGTCAGGAAAAGGAATCGATCTAGAGATATTACTAACTAGTTTGCTTTGTTTAGTTATATTAACGTCCCGTTTTGAAGCTATTCGAGTGCTATTTTGGAACAGATCTCGTAATTTTGTGTGCTGGTCAGATGGTGAGGACGGCATCTGCGTCGGTACCTCCCTCTCCAAACTTCCACAACCCCGGGGGGGGGGGGGGTTTGATCCAAGTCAGATTTAGCGTGCACTAGGCCCACAAACTTGATTGATTTTCAGTAAAATGGGGTTTCAAACCTGGAGCCCTACGGTTCCAAAGTTAAGACTTTACCACTAGGCCACCGCATCCCGGTGATGTTAATGAATCTTTACGTTTCAGAACAATCCGAATCCAAATTCCATCAAATTTTGTTCATTTAGAATACATTTTATTTCTCCAATGTCCTTCTATCGCTTTTTGTTCGATTTATCTTGTTCCACGAGGTCTACTAGTGATTACAACTGCTTTCTGGACAATTTTGGAATTATTCCTGTCTGTCTGTCGGTAGATTTAGGTGAGGGTTGCCAAATTTGGACCACTTGGTCATTTTTTTAATGTACAGGGATAGAGATAAAAAATTGTAGTATTTTTCTGTAATTTATTTATTTTCAAAACAATGTTATTAACATTTTTGAAATACATTGTAAAGCAGGAAAAAAGTAACTTAAAAATTGTGTCATCGATCCAATGAAGAAAACTGGTTTCCGAGATTGGAACACTTTGCCAACAATTTCTTCAAGCCAAATTAAAGAAAAATATATTTTGATTCTCAAATTCATACCAGCATAAAATGTGAGAACTCAAGTTGGACAGTTTATGCTCCGAATCATTTCTTCTTCCTTTGTTTTCTCATATAATATACAAAACTGCGTAACCTTAGTGTTTGTTAATATAGAACCAACATTTATATCTCTAATGTCCTTTTACCTCTTTTTGTTCAATTTTTCTTGTCCCACTTCCAATTTAAGAGGACTATTAGCGATTATTACTGCTTTCTGGGAAATTCCTCTAATTAAAGATAATAGACTCATATATTTAAAATATCCACTTTAGGCAACTGTTTGTGGTCCAATCTAAAACACTTTTAGACAAAAAATCCTTTAACCTTATATTATAGTAAAATGTAGCCAAAAAAGTTTCCTTTTTGAGGAAATAATAACATACTTACTTTAGAACAGCAGAAGGGATATTCCCTATTAACAGAAGATGTTTTACGATATCTCTACGATGTTACTACGATATTCTGAATGCCTCACAACATCGTAAAGATACCGTATGAATATTGTAGAGCATTTTGTATTAATAGAGTAGTGTTTTGTTAAAATACTTAATTGATATCTAAATGAAAACACTTATTTTCTAACTGTAATCATGTGATGCTTTCAACCTTCCAGCGGGCGCTCCCTCGCAAATGTTACGACAAACGGGATTTTTCACAGCCTGTTCTCACATTCGGAGTCAAAACTGTCTGAAGGTCATTGCTATTCCTTCATGCGACCCCTCTCTTCAAGATTGAATGGGTTTACCCGAGTTTCAAGGTGATTTAATACTGTTTTATGCTTGCGTCGTAAATTTTACGTCGCGCGCCCGCTCGTGTAATTTCATAATTTTTTACACGTCTTAAAGTTTCAGTTTGGTAATTATATATCCTGTGCGCATTAGCGATTTAATATTTCATTTTACATTGTCAATTTTTTTAAATATGTAATAACCTTGCTAATAATCCACCAAGCCGAAGAGTTTTCTTGAAAAACTTAGCCCTCAGTCTTATGAAAAAACACTAAACTTCTCGAGCAGAAATAATCTGAGCATCGTCATATAGATTTGCCATGTATTTAAGTCTAAATTATACATCATAACCTTAAAAAGCAAGTCAGAAGAAGAGCTAGTGGTTTGTGTTTGAAAGAAAGAAAACGATTATCATAATCCATGATATGCAGTAGGTGCAATATATCGTTACGAACATGGAAAGTAGCTTCCCAGCAATGTTAGCCCTTTTTTGGGAAGACAGTTTTACAAGGTTAAACATGGAGTGACAGCAGAGGGATCCCTGACCTTCGCGACAAATAGATGATTCCAGAAAATGCAACCCTTTTCTCGATATTTCTATTAGGAAAGGGAATACGCGTGAATATACGAGAAAACTCCTTGTGGCGTCACGGCCTGTCGGAGAGAGTATATAAGGACCGCGCCTGTATCAGAGAGGAGTAGTGTTGATCCATTGGGAACGACTTTACAGTTTCGTCTGCAGTGCGAGCTAGGAATTTGGTGAGCTGAGCGCTATTAAAAGTGCTGTTATTGTCGTTATTAGTTATTTGCTGATTGTTTGTGTTGCTAAATATCAAAGTGCTGAACTGTTATTACCTGTGAATTGTTGTCTGTTTACATTGCTAATCTGTGCAAGAACTATTGTTTCCTGTTATCAGTGCGACGTGTTTTCCTGCATGGTTGTGAATAAACCTTCATTCTCCATTATCCTGCGTGTTGGACTATTTACACCATACGCCCACAGAAAGACTTTTGTAATAATATAGTATACTTGTAAGCGTCACTCTCTAACAAAAGTTCAATGTTTCGAAAGCAATGACAATAATTAGAAACTAAGAAAAAATTCTTTGTTGTACAATCTTAGTTTGTATTAGAATATTTTTATAATATATTGCTAAATAACTTTTTTATAAAATAATATTCTTAAATCTCATTATTTTTTCTGATTTCAGTATAATTTTAAATTTTGAAAATAATATTAAAATTAATTTTCACTCGTGACGAATAGATTTGCTTTTCTGAAGTCTCTAATTACTATTATGAAATAGCTTATAATTGCCGTAGAAAAAAGATGTAAAAAGTAAGACACGCGCCTGTTCGTGTAAAAAATTATAGCGCTCCCGCTGGAAGGTTAAAAGTGATTTCATGCACTACATTTAAATTGATACAACATAGCTTGCCTATTTTACACTATACATATTTTTAATTTATTTTTTTGTAGCTCACCATCAAATTCCAATATCCTATTGAAAATGATGTCACCTTCCAGAATTTTATGTTTCTTCTCTTTCCAAATGTGGAATTATTCTGCAAATAAATCTTTCAGAAAACTCACAAATTTGAGTTTTTCAGAATTAGCGCATTTTTCTTCTATTCACCATACCTCGTAAACGGTTAGAGACAGAATAGGGCAGATGTTATGTTTTATGCTCCGCATTAAATAACACCTTTTAGTTTGGTATGTTAGGTCGAATCCACACTGAATATGCAGGGTGAGTCATAAGTCCCTATACAAATGGTGACAGCGGTGACTAATTTCTTTTTTTGTTTTCAAGATGGTGAACCAATTGAAAAGAGATGCCACTTACGAAGAAAAAGCGGATTTACATTATTCTATTGGCTGGGAGTGGTACCACCCGTCATGTAGCACGGACTTTAAATGGAACTCACAGAACGCTGAGAACCCGAGACACTTTGCAAAACTTATCATGAAATTCAAAAGGACCTTCTCCAATGCAAGCAGATCTGGAAGACCAAAGACATCAACAGATGCAGGTACGTTAACACTGGTGTTAGCATCGATGGTCGGGAATCCAACAAAAAGTAGCCTACCTCTCTCTGCGCAAATGTGAATCAGCCAAACCAGTGCCATGCGCAATTTGCTGGCTAACAAGTGGCACCCATACAAGCTGCAGATGTTGCAACATCTGACAGAGGACGATCCTGACACTTGGTTAGGGTTCTGTGAGAGGACGCTGAAAATGCACGAGAAAGTTTCTGAACTAAATTGGTTAGAGGGATTGTCATTGTGTCTCGACGTGGAAAGGAGACACGTGGAACATATCTTGTAATTGTAGCATCATATGATGTCATTTGTAAGAATAAGATATGCATTAGTCACAGCTTTCACCATTTTTATGGAGACTTATGACTCACCTTGTATATTTCTTCCTAAACAGGAAAATCTCAGAATTTCATTTTCCTATTAAAGTTGTTAATTGAATTGTCTTCTGCTGAGAGTTCCGCAGTTATTTTGCACAATACCTTTCATGAAAATATATTCTTGCAATGATGATATTTTTGAATATTAAGTCCTCTCCTTTACAAATTATGATGGCAGTCATAGAAACTAATTAATTATGGATTTTTTATGGAAGTTTTGTAATTGATAATACAAATTATAATTGATAATATAAATCTTTCTCTATATACGTGTGTACAACCAAGAAACTTCAGAAGATTTTTTGTCCGTTTCCTATAGACTTTCACACGCTGAAAACGGAAAAGATATTTTAAAAATCGCATCACGTTCGACTTTTTTCAAAAGTAAGGTTTCAGGCATAATTTATTTTGAAATTTGTCATTGCCAGAGAATGTTAAAAATTTTCAATTTTTTTAAAATACAAATTTTTTAAGAGCTACCAACCAACACAGTTTTTATAAAAAAAATTATATTTCAAACCACGTCCTAAAAACACATGCATTCTGCATTTATTATTTTTCTTACTTGCCAACTCATTTTTAGATAATTTTTTTAAATATATCACGTGAATATTTTAATTTTTTAATACATTGAAATAAAAACTTTTTAAAAATAAGGTGCGAATAAAGTGTATAAGCAATTTGGGCAAATCCCTGGAATAATACTGCGCCCAAGACAGATTGTTATTCAAAGTGTAATCTCCTTTAGAGTTATTGATTGATATTTTAATATCAGAATTAGAAACATGCTACTTCGATTTTGAAATTATCCTTATCCTTCCTTATTTATCGCATACGAATTGACTAAATTGAGCTCTTCCATAATCCACCCATCTTTTCCACAGAACTCATGTTCCAATTACCACGCTCTCTGAAAGCTTCTTCCCTTCAAATAAAACTGTGGAACCCCCTTTCTCCTCTGTTCTTGCCTGCAGGGTCGATAAATAATTACATCAATACCAACGAAGTTTCAGTTTTTAGCCTCACGGTTCGCTTGAAATTTTTCTGACTCCTCTGCCCGGGCCAATCAACGGCCGGGCCCTAACCCTTTTATAGGTCTCACAGTTCATTACCGGGCCGAATCTCTAAGCCCTTAAGTAGTGTTTCCATCCACTTCATCCAATTAAGTCCTAACTATTTGCTCATCGAAGGGGGTGATGCTGTTTGCAAGTGAACCATTGACGTTCTCCCATAATCCTTTTCGGGACACGGGATTGTACACTTCCTTGTGGGATAGGTGCACTTTTTCTGGACGATATTGCTGCGCCAGGATTCTCAATGGCCAATTCCAGTGTGTCGATATCCGGAAGGAGGTTTGGTAGGTATTGTAGGGGTGGGAGATGGTGAGTGGTTGTCTGTGTCGGGATGTTCTTTTCTGTTTTCTTGTACCATTTCCGTGGCATTCGACTGAAATATATTTGGGACAATTCTTTTTATCTGAAATGCTTAAGGTAAAAGCAAATGCACATTGTTAAAATTTTGGACTTCTTGCTTTTCATGATATTGGATATCAACATTGTTGTTAAACTTCAGCGTACAGAGGTGAGCAAGCAAATTGCAACACCCTCATTTTTTATGCAAAAACTTTTTAAATGCATATTATCAGTAATTGCACCAGCCATTGTTGGGCCGTAAATGTCGGGAAGGAGAATTCTTCAGAAGTTATATTTTTTTAATTGTATCAAGTTAATACTTTTAATTGATGAGTGTGTAACTGGCTTTATAAACTGACATAATTATAATTAATGACAAATGACTTTTAAGTTAACAAGCAATATGTTTTAATTACTTGTAAGCACAAAACGGAACAATTCGAGACATTTTATTCAAAATCGTTACAAATCTGGAACATCTTTTCAGTCCGGGAGTCCTAGTCACTTTAGCTCGAATAAACTACTAAAATTCTATTCCACATTTTCCATGAAAATGCTCAAGAGCAGTTCAGACGACAAATGAAAGTCATTTAAAACAATTAATCATAAGCCCGAAATCCTCTGAAATGCATATAATTCCATTTCTTGTTTACAATAACTGGTTGAAGTGCAATCTAATCTAAAATGCACATGATCACTGATGCGTCGCACAGCAGCAGCCAAAGCGTTAACATCCATTTACAGATTCATTAATGTACATAATCTTTTGGTCTATGGTTCTTTTCACCTTAATTCATCAAGCACAGAGAGGCAGTCACTCGTCATTAACGTCTTTGTGGAAAAATCCTCCAGTCAGCGAATCGAGGGGTTGAGAAGAACGAACAGTGAGAGGAAATAATGATAATAATAAAAGGCAAGATTTGTTCTTTTTTTCGGAATGCCGCCGTCGTAAGAACAGAGATCTGTGCAGGCGACAGTGCTGACGACAATGGGGGAACATCGTCAGCAAGGGCGGGAAAACTCATTCTAAGCGGAAACGGCAGACGATAATAGACAACGAAGGGCTGGGAAGGGGGTGTTCTTAAGAAATCAAAAATGGAGATTAAACGATTTCGATTACTTTTTCAGGAGCTGTTAGAATTCGAAGAATGAGAAGAGACGTCTGATTGTGTTGTAAAATTCTGAAGAATAGGATTTCTGGTAAAATGAAAGGAATGTGCGATATCTAGGCAATTTATAGCTTAAAAGATTAATATATCCTATAATTGAAAAACGGTTGAAGAAATAAGAGAGGTTTGTCGAGATTTTGGAAGACTCGTCATCATCTAAAAATTTCATTTATTTGAGATTTAGATACAAAAAGGCAAATTTTTACTTGCATTGAAATGAAAAATATATTGCACAGTTATTAAAGTATAAAGGTACTTTCAGCATTCCACAGCAATTCATTCTATAAAAACTGTAATATAGAAAACGTTTGAAGAAACAAAGAAGAGCAGATTTATATTTCCTTTCACTTTTATACCCACTTCAATGTGGATTAATCATAAAATTTGTTATAATGCGATTTTTTAATGAGAAGTTTGAGAAATTAATGTACAGTATAAGTGGGAACTAGCCTACTTACTAGACAGAACTTTTACTGGACAGCAAAAGTCCTGATGTATTCAAATTTGGCAAAAATAACTCTAAAGTGATGCAGGATAATTCAATATGACTGTCTTGATTATAATTGACTATAACTTCCTTACAAACAATGATAGGAAGAAAAATAGAACACAGTACTGAAGAAAGCTTAAAGTGTTTCTATTGCGTAATTATTCGTCCCTGGGCTTAGCCTTGATCATACGGCCAACATCCAAGTAGTTCGCGCCAGGCATTATGAAGCATGTTCCGAGCATTGCTACCTTAACACGCCGAGATTAAGTCAGCTGTTTTAAGCATCTGGCAAGACAACTGGGATAACGGAGAAACTGGCCGCAGTACACATGATATAGTGCCTAGGGTCTCAAACAAGCCAGTAGGATGGAATAGAGAAGAGATAATGTTCGTTACAGGACACGGACCTTTCCCTCATACCTTCTTCTCTTCAATCTTCGAACACATGACAACTGCTCGTGCAGAGAAAAAGGAGATCCAATTCACTATGCCACAAGATGTCCGTTTACCCTCTCCTGGCATTTCCAAATTCCAACAGTGTCACTCAAATTACAGAGGTTGAAAAACATTCTCACGAACAACCTCTCAAGAACCCGACTTCGACTCCTAATGCGTTTCATATGTGATGAGAGCAATCTCATTGTAGAGGATAATAATTGAGCACTCATCCACCCAGACTGACACACACTTCCGGCTATTCATGATTTTTCCCCTCTACGTATTTTTTTCTACTTTGTATTGTTTTCTATGTTGTTCTGTCCAGTGTATGTTTCTTTTTCATTTTCATTTGTTCTTCTACCTGTTACTTGTTTTTGTCCCTTCTTAAAAAATAAAATTCACCTCCATTCATCCAAACCGGAAAGGAGCCAAATGGCTCTAAACACGGGGATGCAGGTGGTGTAATGTACCTTTAACACTTTCCTTTATCGTTACTGACCTATGGGATGAACATACAAAACATAGTGCCAATGGAAAAATTAATCGAAATACGTAAAGTTTTTAAATTGTGTGGTTAGTACTGCCTATCTCCATCTTAATCTCTTGATATTGCGTCTTTGGTCTTCATTTCATGGGAATTTGCCGAAGACTGTATCTTAACGCCTCCCTTGCTTGCACCAAGGAACGAACATCGAACGAAATACTCCTTTCGTTATCATATGGTGCATTAACATCGAGAAAGAATCGCATGATAATGAAATGGACTACCACGTGGATGTTGTTTCTGTGACAAGGGCAGTCATCTATATATTTAAAAAAAAATGGCAAACCTGCAGCAGCAGTCCTTCAGCCTAAACCAGTTTCGATAATTTTTATTTCATATGGGAGCTTATGACGTCTAGATATGTCATCAATGGCCACCTTCCCCGCACCAGCATCCATTTTAGAGAGAAATAAAAAAAACTTCTTCTCCACTGTACTTTTTCTACGGGATCATCTAAACCATCTGATAGTCTCCCAACCCCAACCACTGAACTGATTTCGACAATTTTGATTTCATATGAAAACTTATTTTTGAGAAAAATCGAAAAATCCTTACTTCACTATACATTTTCTAAGGGAAAAATCATGAGACAGTCCCCTAGCACTAACCATAGGACAGATTTCGACAATTTTTATTTCATATGAAAGCTTATGACACCTAGATCAATTAATGGTCTCCTTTTACCCACCATCCTCCATTTTAGAGATATATCGCAAAATAAAATTTTTGTGGAGTCAATAAGCCTCTACAACCGCCAATTCCCGAAGTTGCGAGTATGTATATAGTTCTAATAGTATGTATATAGTGCCCCCTAAACTCCTGAACCACCTTAATTTCAAAACGGCTACAGCTATAGTCACAAAACAGGTCTCTATGTATCGTACAGTGTCTATGCGCTACTCGATGATAACTCTTGCTGGCCCACCTTGCGGCAAAATTAGTTAGTGTTTTTCACTCGAAAAGAGTACGAGATAAGGAGAAAAGGTCAGTCTTAAAGTTGTTGAGCATCATCGATTCAGTAAGAAAAGAGACTTTGCACATATTAATATCTAGATTGCACCACATAAAACTTGCATTTGTTTGGTCAAGAATCCTAAAATTAATTTGGTAAAGAATTAAACTTGCATTGCAAATTGAAACTTGCATTTGTTTGGTAACGAATTCTAAAATATTGACTTAAGAAAACGTGGTAGAAAGGAGCACTTACTTGTTATTATGCTAATTTATTATTCTTGATGAAAGTTCTTTCTATCACACTTAATAGCAGCACTTAATAACATTCCGGAGTTCAACTAACAGCAAGATCTCTACAAAATTTCCTGAGAATTGGAAATCGGAACCAAACTAATTCGAGTTTTATGTGTTTTCTTCTGAGCATTAATTTGCATAAGGTATGTTTTCGTACTACGTCGATGATTATCTACAACTTTATAACTGACTTTCTTTCCGTATCTCGTATCGTTTACGAGATCAAAACACTAACTCTGAATTTTGCCTCTAGATAGCGCTGTAAGTAATCTCATAGCATAGCGCGTAGCCCCTTTACTTTCTCTAGACTCCACTTGTATGACTGTAGATATTGCCTTTTGAAATTAAGGAGGTCGTTTGAAAGTTTCAGGAAGGTAACCCTGTATGATTATTATAGCTTTGTACTTAAAAACATGCCTTCTAATCCTACATATTATAAAAGCATTTTTCTATTTCTAATCAACTAAGAATTTAACAAGACGATGAAAGTTATCCTTGCGTAAAGATATTTTAATCATCTGTTCACAAATATTCTTATTTTTTAACATTCAGCTATTGAAGAAACTGCCTTCCCAAATTACATAAAATTTAGTCAAACTTTAAAGTGGCTATAACATAATTAAGCTAATCGCAATTTATTTGATAAAATATTTATTTTAATTAACGTTTTGAATTATTTTTATCAATTAAAACTTCTTTGTATTTCACTTTAAAAAAGAACTAAATAAAATATATCAGATTAAAAATAAATATAATGCTTTTTTATGAAGTTGATTCTAGATTCATTTTAATCACTTATATCTTATGCAGAGTGTGCAACAATTGCATTACGTACGTGACATAATTAAGCTAGATTCACTATTGCATGACGTGCAAAAAAAGGTGAAATCGAACACTAAACTCAGGAAGATGGAAAAAATTGAATTGTGTAAACAGTTTAAATGGACGGAATACTAATTAGGCAAATTAAAGAAAATTAAAAATAAAGAATAGAAAAAACGGTAATAAATACTAATTAAATCCAAACAAGCATTTTTACTTGCTATTATCTGCAAGTGAATGCAAATTTATTGGACTTTTAATTGAATATCGTCTAGTCGCTGAATATTTTAAAGGATTAGTTTCAGTATAGTAAAGCTATTTTATTTTGAAAGTTCAAACTTTTTAATTAAAATGTTATTATAAAATCAATTTCCATGTCTATTATAAACATTAGATTGGCTATAAATTTATTATGATTTTTTATGAATATATATGAATTTTATAGTACTATCAAAATCTCAAAAAGATAATCAAATGCAATCAATAATCTATTATGAATTTAATTTATAAACGTTACAAGCTAGTATAATTAATTAATCGAATTAAAATATCGTCACCGACAAGATTCGCTCCCCCTTTTCTTCCTCTCTTTATTCCCTGACCACTTTTAAGGGCAAAGATTTTGACTCCGTAAGAGCGACTATTTAACCTTCCAGCGGGCGCTTCATCTGTACCAACATGAAAAGTCGCATTCATTTCCTAGATACGCTATTGTAAAATATCAATTTTTAAAAGGGTAATTATTACAATTAGGTTTTAATTGGGTAAGGGTTAATAAGTGCAATTATTTTAAACAACTTTTATATAAAAAGGAATGGAAACAATGTTTACATTGTGTTTTATGCTTACTAAACATAAAAAACAATATAAAATGACTAAAGAATTAGCTGAATGATGTGAGAACAAAAAAAATTACCTGCTAATATTTCAACTGAGATATTTACATTTGTTATATAAAACTATAAAGACAATATAGAAGTTAAAAGAACAATTAAAATTTAGATATAAGAAAAGCAAGAAGTCAGTTTCATAATCACTTCATTGCAACGGTCGCGCGTATCTCTGAAATACAAATCTTTGCTTAACAAGCAATACCGACTATCTCAATTTTTTGAAATTTCAAAGAGGAAGAAAATACTCAATTTTTCGATACCAATAACGAATATTTCTGATTTGTTTTTTCATATCTGATATAAACATGAGATCGCATGTTTCTACAAGATGTGAAAAAATTCAGAAATGTTCGTTATTAGTTTCGAAAAATTGAATATTTTCTTCCTTTCTGAAATTTCAAAAAAATGAAATAGGTGGTGTTGCTTGTTAAGCGACGAAATAGCAGATTCGCAGAGTCCTATTAATACCTCGAATTCCAAACGATGACTAACAGTTTGTTGAAAGGAGCTGGAAGAACATCCAAGGTCATACTTTCTCAGCACTCTCTGGTAAATAGATATAAAACGAAAATCTTCTCTAGTCTATCTCTCACACACGCGTACCCGCTGGAAGGTTAAACCTGGGCATTTACGAGAAGGCTAGCTGTACCATTTTTCCTAAGTCTGGCTTTTTCCCCACGCATTTTAACCGAAAAATTGGGCAAAGCATTCACGGATGTTCCAAAGTTTGTTTTGAGACAATGTTCAAAGTCGCAGAATTCCTGCCACCCAGACTCCTCTTCCCTCCCGAGCGGGGGATTTCGAGTTTCATTTCTAGCCTCGACGCGAGGTGCCAATGTAGGCAGATCCTTTGTTTTGCCGCTACCCTCGCATCGAGGTCACAAAATTGGAATAGGCGGATTGAGTTTTGGATTTTAAGCCGGCAATTCATCTGTACTCCATTTCATTCCATTTGTCCCAACACTGTTTTTTTTCACCCATTCAAGTCGAAAAATCAGACACGTCATTGATTTGAAGCTCCAAAGTAAGCTGACGGTAGGGGGAGCGATCTTCTCTCCCCCGCTGTTCGATCGCTCTTCGATCTCCTTTTTTTCCCCCACTCCGCGGATTTCCGATTTGCTACCCTCGTCGCGGGTCTCAATCTAGTCACAGCCTGTGATGTGCCGCGTAGCCTCGCTAAGGGTCCCAACTTAGAATCTGAGCAAAAAGTGCTGGAATTTGATTTCGTTGGAAATCCAGCTTTTCCGAACCGCTATACTATTTTCCATAGGTTTTCGAACTTGATGATTGTTTTTTTTCTTTCCCGTGTTCCAAAATTTCCATTTTGGAAGAGATATGAATGTCCTGCTTTAAGTTCTTTTAAATTCCACCACTTCGAATCGTTTGCTCCAAATATGACAGGTTTTCTCTTCCTATGTTCCAAAAACTCCAATTTGGAAGAGCGGTGCATGGCTTGCTTAATAGTAGAGATGATGATTCCGCACGAGCAACTATTTAAATGCCATTACTAAAAGATAAATTTCAATTCTAGGAGATTTCTTCTGCTTTCATAGCAAAGGATAAGCATAGGCTTTATAGGGTTTTCCGACAGGTCATTTCAAATTTTAAGGGTAGGTCAGGCATACAGAAGCAAATCATCTTTGCAATAAAACATGAAGTCGCAAGAGCAGAACTCTTGTGCATGCACAATAGGGTGGAACGAAAAAACTTTTTTTCTTTTTAAAAAATTTTAATAGTGTGGAAAGTTGCCTTTTTTGAATAAAAAGGCAAAAATAAAATTTCATGGCAATAGGAACATGCCTTGAGGTGCCGCAAGTACGATAAAGTTTCATAAATTTGAAAAATTTTACTCTATTTCAACCTTTTTCTCTAATTTCTTATTTGCAGTATAAAAGCTCAAAATCAAATATTTTGAACTTTTTATTAATAGAACAAACGTTTCTAGGGGTTTAAAACCTATTGTAAGTATATAATAATAATAATTATTATATATAGGAAAGAGGTTGAAATTGAGCAACATTTTTCAAATTTATGAAGCTTTATCGTACTTGCGACACCTCAAGACATGTTCCGATTGCCATCAAATTCTATTTTTGTCTTTCTTGCATAAAAACGCAACTTTTACACACTATTACAAATTTAAAAAAGAAGAAAAAGTTTTTTTTCGTTATACCCTAATGCACAAGTAAAAAATTATTTTATTCTATATTTCAAAAATACTTTTATCTATTTTTACATAAAAGCAAACATAAAAATTATTTAAAATCTTTTTATTTTTTGCATTGGTACAGAGAATAGCAATTATTTTAGATAGTTTTTTCTTTGGATTGGAACAAAGTATCATAATTAATTATTTTAGATAATTTTATTCTTTGGCTTGGAATATAACCTATTAATTAATTATTTTAGATCCTTTTATTCTTTTGATTGGAACAAAGCATAACAATTATTGCAGATTCTCTTTTTCTTTGGATTGCCAAAATGCAGTCATCAATCCATTCAAATCTGGGAAATATTATAAAATCCCAGATATTTTAAATATTTTATTCAAAAACGTCTTCTCCCCGAGTTTGCAATCTTTTTTCTAATACCAGATCGTAACGTATGGAAATATCAGTAACAATATGGAGATGAGTTTGGAAAAATTATACGGTCCCACTAAACTGAAAAAAAACCAAGAGAACTAGCGCTGAAGTTTCATTTCCCGGAAAGAAACTTAATGCATTCGAAGTATAACTTTTTTTCTTGTTGATATCGAGTGGAAGAAGACGAAATAAAGAATGAAAAAGGAAGTAGAAGAAGAAAAAAAGCAGAACTTAGCGCCCTACCCTACCGGAAAAAACCAAGACCACCAAATCGAACCTTCAGAATTCTTGGAGATCGAAGTTTCCGACTGAAAGAATGATATTTGCCGTGGAAAAACATTCGAAGAAAAGGGAGGGATGCTTTTGAAAAACCGTCGAAACTCTATTTCCCTCCTGAGTACTAAGAAATAACCAGCGTAAACCAGCAGGTAGGCTGGCGCAAGCCCTCTCTTTGACGTATCGCATCCCCCCGTGTGTTTACCAAGCGCTTCTAAAAATACCTCTTTTTATAGAAGAAATAATGTGACTGCCTCCTATTCACTCCAATAGCCTTGATCAAACACAGCGTAAAAAAACAACCTATGTTCGTCATATGAACACTGCTGAAAAATAGAAAACGCGGACTTCAGACGAATTTCATTGTATTCCATGTTCATTACACGATATACTTACAAAATGAAAATAAGTATCTGAAATTTTCTGTATAAAAATCTCATGAACAACATTAACGACTGTTTAAAGATACAGTTTTTCACAGAATAAATGATGTGACCATTTAGTGCTCACCTTGATATTTTTTTTATCAAACATAACGTAAAGAACTAATCAATACACTTTGTATGGCAAAAATATTTGCTTCTATTCACCCACTGTCTTCATCCCACTCACAACATATTGCACCAATAAAACTAATGACTTACCTGTTTACTGCAATAGCATTTGTGAAACTTGAGCTAAAAAGTCTACAAATATAGAGAAGAACGTTATACGAGCTTCGTGACGTACTTTGAGCATTTTGGGCTTTGTTCAAGATCAGTGGAGGATCGCCCATTACGCTGCAGAGTTGCGGTCCTCTCTCCACGGTATCCATGAAAAACGGTAGTCGGTTCCTTATTGCATAACTGCGACCTCTTTCGATTGCGCCGTATTCCCTTCATTAGCCATTGTCTAACACAACCTCAGAAAATATCCAGACAGCCTGCATATTTCGTATCTTGAATGAACGCGCCCTTTTTCCTTTCAGTAGTCATGTTGTAACAGAACCTCAGAAAGCATCCAGGCAGCTTGTATATTTCGTATCTTGAATGAACGCGCCCTTTTGCCTTTCAGTAGCCATGTTGTAAAACAACCTCAGAAAGCATCCAGTCAGCTTGCATATTTCGCATCTTGAATGAATGTGCCCTACTTCCTTTCAGTATCCATGTTGTAACAAAACCAAGAAGTCAGCCTTGCAAAATGAATATTCCTTATCCTGCATGAACTCATGCTGGGAAACTGGAAACTTAGGCCTGACATGAGACTATTGAAATTCATAATCTTAACAGATTTAGTTTAGAATTTTTCATTAGGAAAACGAAAGTTAATGTGACTATACATATCCCATTTTTTGTCTTAATAATATTTCTGAGATATATTCATTTTGTTTAATGATGACTTCCGACTTTTCATTTTCTCTCACAGGAAGTTTAGTTTCGTGAACCCTCTTCTTAAAAAGATCAATCACGAGGACTACAAGCCATGCAAAACTGAACGTGCACATGGAAACCATTCAGTTTTAGTGTGACGTGGAGCGGAAGTTGGATATCCAACCCCTCAGCCGTTCATTCACGAGCATTCCACTCTAAATCCGAATTTGAAAGGGAAAGGGAATTGAACAATCATTCTGAATTTCCATTACTCCACGATAAATGGAATGGGCACTGGACGGTTGGTGAATGCAGGTGGGAGGAAGATGCTTGAGGTGCGGAGAAGGGGATGGTGCAGAGGGTTGGAGTGAAGCAGGCATGACTTGGCCGGTAATGTACCTACTAAATGGATGTGCTAGGAACTAGAATGGCGGAAAGCGCCATTTAATTTTGCGTGGAGTGATCGTGAATAACCAGCCTAAAACTGGAAAGGGAGTGCTGGACTCCCGGGAGTGGTTATAAAAGAGTAACAATTCGTAAATTTTGTTAATTGTTTGAGTATGTGTCTGTGATGTTTCCGTTTTTAGGTGCTTCGAGAGAGTTTGATGGGCCTCTGGAGAGAGCGCCGTCATGAGTTTGCGCAATTTGAGAAGTGTTGCAAAAGTCGTGAATGTAAGCCAACAAGCAGGATAGTAAAAAATGTTGACTCTTTATTCCACGAATATTTCAGAAAACAAAACGTGGCACAGGTAACAAACTTAATCAATACTTTTATAAATTAATAAAGCAAGTAGACAGCAGATCATTAATAAATATCAGAAGCAGCACTTTCAATAGCACTCTATGTCTATCAACTTACCAGCTTTCACTGCGGTCAAAGCTCAAAAGGCGATTGATACATTGTTAATCGTAACCCGGTATTTATACCTTTTCCAATAGGATGTGACGTCACATAGACTTCTCTCGAAGATTCTCCATATTTCCGTCCCTATTAGAGATAGAACCACAATTCTGGCATTTTATAGAAGCTTCGTTTTGTCGCCAAAATGATCGCCAAAGTCGGGGTTCATTAGATTGGCATCCAGTAAAATATCTGTAAAACTCTCTTTCCAGTCATAAGATTAGCATGTCAGGGAAACAACTTTAGAGCTTCCTAACAATATTTAATTAACTGGCATTCCAATTTTAAATTCAGTCAGTTTATCTTTTTTCCTAAAAGTTCTAGACGCCACACACCATAAAAGAATTTATCAAATGACAATTAAGAAAGCAAAGAACATAATTTCCACATTATACGAAATTTGCTAAAAAAAACTAAAGAAGACTTGAAATCCTTTTGACTGCATTGCATTTTAAAGCAATGTTAAAAGCCCTAAACTATTATAATTTTCTTAAAAGTGTAGCAAACAGAAAATATTATGTCCTTTAGACGCTTTTCAAGAATATTTTTGACACAAGAAAAGTTCAAAGTTAGAAAAATACATATTTACATTATCATAATCCGTGTTCCAAAAGTATTCCATGCACATGACAGCTTCACTTACACTACATTCTTTTAAAAACATTGATTAATTCCAACAAGCAATAGCAACTGTCAGATTCACTTACGAAAATGCTGTTATTTCATAGAAGAAATAAGGTGGCTTTTATGTTTACTTTAAAAGCCTTGATCAAAATAGGAAAACAACCAATATAGATAACCAATATTTGGAGGGTTCAGAGTTAAATTGAACCAAGTCCATGACATTCGTTTTAAATGATATATTTTCGTCTAAAATAATGTACATCGCACGAAGATGATTTATATACCATCTCAACCGCTTAACTTAAAAGACCGAGAATAATCGTACGTCGAGTTATCGCATTTTTAGTCTTAAATCTATAATTTAAGTATTAATTATCTTTATAATTTTACACAAAATTCACGTAGAATCTATAAACATCTCAAGTATTATTTGCCTTCTGAGATGAACGACAGACCCTTTCTAAAATAGAGGGGGTCATCTTATTAGATAGCAAAGAAAATATTTAAGTTAAATGGTTAAAGAGTAGAAAATTTCTTTTTATTGATTTGAATTTAAATAACACAATTTTTAACAATGCTTTCTATTATTGTACATAAATTCAAACAGATGAATTGTTTTATCAAATCCTTTATTCCCGTGATTTTGCCACTGTTAATAAAATACTAAAAAATATAGTTTCCCTTGAATATTAAAAGAGAAGTAGAATTTTTATTTCCAATTTTTTTTATTTCGTAGCATGTACATCCTTCAATATGTTTGTGCAGCAACCCAATGGCGTTAGTTAATTACTATCTACTATTAGCTAATTACTATTTACAGATTTCAAAGTTGATTAGCTGCGATTAAATTAGCCATAGACCTCTATTTGTTCTTACTTCCTGGTGAATACAAATTGAATTATGGACTTTAATGACTATTGCGCAGAAAATATAATATTTCTACGTTACCATGGCAATGGGCAAAATGGCTAGAACATGGAGTTGGTTCACTTTAGCTCCGAACTCTTCATTTATAAGATGCTGCTAAATGTAAAACTTGCATGTTGATAATATGATTTAGTTTCAAAATATGCGAAATATGTGAAATTTTCTAAAAAAGAAACATTGAGAAAATCTAAAGTGATTAAGTCTGAAATATGACAGTGATTTTTAAAAACTAATTTTCAAATTTCGATTTTATATGTTATACATGTTCAAGAATAAAAAGTTTAAAATTTCCATGCTTGGTTTTATTCTTATTTGGTATATTTTTATTTCTATAAACAAAGGGAAAATAAAATGAATTCATTGCTGCCATTTAATTGAAAATTTAGTTGAAAATAATAAGAGTCAGTGTTTTAAAAAATTGAAGTACTGAAAAATGTCCAATTTATTCCAAATAAAAAAGGAATTAATAAAAAAACCGTATATATATATCTGGACGAAGTTATGCATTGGAGAATAATATTCAAACTACACATTTTGTGTGTAGTGTGTGTAATATAGTTTTCTCTTTAAATACAATAACTTTGCATTTTCAAAAAGTAATTTTTGTATTAAAAGTTGTTTCTTGTGCAGCATAATGGAGAAAGCTGAATTCTGTAAGGCGGACGACAAATACTTATTAGAATTTTCAGTAGTGAAGCCGAAATACGTAAAATGTATTTTTCAGATTTCATAATTGCATTGAATTTCTGCATTGGAATTATTGAATTGAATTTCATTTTCCTTTAGAGAAGCATTTCCTTTTCATATAGGATTTCTTTTACTTATATAATGAAGACTAATAATCTTTGTAGCGAAAACTAAGAATACTTGTCCCTATATTATTTTCTCTAATTGTGAGATAATTGGTAATTTGTGTGTGTCATTTTTGTTTGACTTCTGGTCATATGGTCGATTGGAGAGGTCTTAATACTGTGTAAGTAAATACGTTTTGAGGGTACCAAATGTAAATTTTCCCTTTCGCATTCCTCAGCGGATTGAAAGTTTACTATTGAAGATAAAATAAATTAAAATATTTCTGAGTTTTAAGCATACTTCTAGCTATAATTTGATATAGGATATTATGCAATATCTTAATTCTAAGTGGTTTAATTTTTAAATGATTCAAAAAAAGTCAAGTTAGGATACTTGGCCCTATTAAAAATCTGCTGCGGTTTCTGTCTTAGATGACCGAAGCATAGTGTGTGGTTATGACCAATTTTTTGGCGCGTTGGAATTTATCGCTATATAGCAACTGACATGTAGAGAATAATAATTTAAAAATGGTTTTAAGTAATTATTGAATGAATAAATTTTTTTTGGAATGTGATAATTTCAAAAAACGCAAATAAATATTTTAGTAAGAATAATAAAAAAATTGAAATTTATTTATTCCATTTTTTTCCTAGCTTCCGAAGAAACGGTTTATATTCCCTTAATATTTTAATAAAATCTTTTGCTCGAACTAATTGTCATCATTTGCTTTTATTTAGCGTTTCCTTATATCTGCTGAGTTCGTCTTTCTTTACTGAATTAAATTTTATCCTAAAATGTCTTTTTACTCTTTTGCTTTTATTTTCCTTTAAATAATAGAAGGACTGAGAAAATCTATTAAGCAATTCAAATTCTTGCTTTTTACAACATGTTTTCGATTCCTTCTTTTCATTTTGGTGTCATTATGTTCTATTCCAGTTTTACTAAACCGATAACTCGTGACCTGCTAGTGACATTGCTAGGTTCCTAGTTCCATTGATATAATTTTCATCATAATTTTAAAACTATATTTTTATTGTTTATTTAATTTTGTACTACTTTAATTTAATAATTAGATTTAATTTAATGATTAAACTAATTTAGTTTATTAACTAGATTTTTATTAATAACAATTGCGTTTTATAGTTGCCTTACTATTTCATTTTTAATATTAGTTTCACTATTATTTTTTTGATAAGACGCTTAAGACGATTAAGACGCTTTAAATTCAGTAGTTATAATTTTATGTTAAAATTTCAAGTACATGCAAAATTATCGAAGGAATTTGAAAAGTCCTTCCATATCCCTAAAGTTAGGGATACTTGACCCTAATTGGTTTCATGACATATAGGGAAACTAGGGATACTTGACCCTGCGTGATTTTCTCAGATTGTGAGATAATTGGCAATTTGTATGTGCCATTTTATTTGATCTTTGGTTATATGATCTATTCGAGGCGACTTTCATTCCAATCTGAAACGCCATCGTAATGGTGTGTAGGTAAGTATGTTTTGGGGGTCCAAAAGTAAATTTTCACTTGTTCATTCCTCAGTGGATAGGAAGTTTACTAAGGAAGATATGGTGAATTAAAATATTTCTGAGTTTTAAACATAACTCTAGCTATAATTTGGTATACAATGTTATGCAGTAACTTACTTCTAAGTGGTTAAATTTTTAGATTATTTACAAAAGGTCGAGTTAGGGATGCGTGACCCTATCCAGTTAGGGATATTTGACCCTACAAAAAACTACTGCAGCTTCGATGTCGTTGCCGAAGGAAGCACATTGTATGGTTGGATCAATCGTTTGTGCAAGACCCCTCATCATTTAGCTTCTGTTAGAGTGTACAGAAATTCACCTAGTTGCAATGCCGATATCTTTCTGAAAACTAATGGTATTGAACTGGAAACTTTAATTTTTATATTAGTTGCCCTATATATCTGGCTCTGATATTATGAAAAAAATTACGCTACCTTTCGAACATGCGAAATAAAAAGTTATTTACTACAAGTGCTCATATTTCCTGTAATATTCAAATGTTTTGAATCAAATTTTAATACAATGCCTCTGTTATATATTGTCAAGTATTCTGTAAGTTTCGTACAATTTGGTGGAAAACTCTGCATGCTATAAGCAAAATTCATGCTGAAAAATTTGGGATTTTTTAAGAAAACCTGTATATCTTCTCGAAAATAGCGCTATTTTTAGGAAAATGCATGTAAGTACTAAGCACAATAAACATAACCATTGATGAAAGTTGTATCTTGTTATCAGCTTTCTATGAAATAAGATGGGTCAAACTCCATTTTCGCTTTTATCCCTTTACTTCCCCTATACTCCAAGCCGCTCATCGTTTCTCTGGCATTTTACCGTTAAGGATTTGGTGGACACAAGTCACATGTGTGTACCAGTCCTTATACTCCCTATTCACCAGCCAGAGATACCACTTATAGAGAGACCGCTTTATATTCGTTTAAATCTGATTCACAAACACTAATTATTTATCATTTTTCTTATAATTGTGTGTAGAATTATATCATTATTATAAGAAATTGATTACTTCATAATAAAACATTAAAGTAATTACATTAATTTTTTATTATTCTGAATTAATAATGTAACGGGATGATTTAATCACAGAACATATAATGTGAAGTCTTTTAATAATTGCATTCTTATCAAGCCTTCTCTGACGGTTTCTTTATGCATTAACAGCATTTCTGAAAACAAAACACCACTCAAAGCAAAACTACTGTTCTCTCCATTGATCCAAAAGGGACTGCAAACAGATGAAAAGTTATTTGCAGTGTTCATTGTTTTGCCTTCGAGCTTCACAAAGCTCAATTCATTTGTATGGTATTCACAAACAGAAAGATTGCCGCGATTCCATACAGAACAAAATGATAAGAAAATGATAAATTCAATCTCGGGCATATTACGTACGATCCATCTCCCAAAAGACGTCAGAAATCACAATGGAAGGGAACGATTTATCTTCTGCTTTGCCTTTATACAGTGCCAGATTTTCTCAACATTTCGCCGCTCGGCGCGATAATCGCAACCTTATAAGACTCGCCAGCAAATCTTCATCGCTTTCCTTCATCAACCCAGAAGGGCACAAACACTCTGCGAGAAGAAGAAAGAAATAGAAAGAACTCGGCACACACGCAAAAAAATATGTAAGGGAAGAAAAGAAAATGATGCCAAAACAAAAGCTAAAAGTGGGAATAAAAAGATTTTCATCATCGTCGCTTTCTTCTTCCGTGTGAAGGCCTCCCAGCTTTTAGAAAGACCTCAAGCGATTTTTTTTAATGGGATTTTGTCCACAAAGACCTTCTTTTGTATTTTTCCCGCCATGCTGCGACCACTTCAGAAACCGGGAACTTAAACAAGGGGTGAGAAATTGAATCCGAGCTAGGCAGAGAGGCCATGGCATTTCTTTATTATTTCCAACGATTCTTTTTTTAAAAGGCCTGGGGGAAAGTAACCGATATTTTTTGTGCTGCCTTCCCCATCCTGGTTATTTTGCGTTGAGGCTGTCAACTCAAGTGTACCTCAGGGATCTTTATATCTCCGAGGAGCAATGTTTGCCACCAGAAGAGTGGAGTGGATGTTATGGAGACGGGAGCTGTGTGGGTAAATATTGCATTTAGTAAAGGAATTACGAATAGGGAAAAAGATACCTATCGTTTTGGGGCGTTTCTGTACACCTGGAAAATGGTTTTTCGTTTTTTCTCACGTTTTTGTCTGATATTTTGAAGTATATTAAAAAATGGTCAACATTCCCTGAAGAGTATTTCCTTCCCTGTGCTGTTGTCCCCCTTCCCCTAAGAAAGCGCAACCTCAAATTTTTGCCTTGGGGAAACCACTCGCTTTAAAAGGATACTGTAATTGTACACTTCCAATAAATTTTTTGCACTGCAAAGACATACCTTATCTTTTTATAAATCCAATGCTTTATAAAAGGGTCTGAAGGTTAAAAAGACACAGTAGAGTCCCAGCTATCCAGGTTAACCCTCTGACTGCTTACCCTTCGATTTCCGCGGGTTGGATGTAAAGCAGTTTTCTGCTGCATCCTGCGATTGCAGCGTTGGATCGTATTATACTAATAAAGCATTGCATATAAATAAAATATGCTTCGTTCAATCCTGTTTGAACATGTTTGCGAACGTTGCATCTAATTAGAGATTTTAAAAAATTATGCAGTCAGAAGGTTAATGATGCGGAAGGGCAGGCCGGATGACAAAAGCTCGAATAGGCCAGGGTTCTATAATTGCTCATTTATTATGCTATTCACACCATTAGATACATCCTTTTTATGCCAAATCCCGCTCTTATACATATTTTCTGACATCTTATTATAGGACAGTATCTTATAAAAGTTTGTTATGTACCGTGCATTTTAAAAACTTATAACTTAAAAAGTAAATCCGAAAATAAAAATATTATAAATATTTTAAAATAATTTCATGATGTCTGACTTAATTTCAGGAAACATGAAATCACGTACATTGTACAGAGGATGTTAATGCGACACTTAAATGTGTGCGCTGACATTTTAATGTAATTTTAAGTAAATGCATATACTTTAAAATAAACAAAACATTAAAGTGAAACTTAGGATTAATTCTTGGAAGGATTATTTAAATTTATTTGACTCTTTATTGGTAATTTATCAACTTGTCTTATATACACGGTACGTAGGAGGATTGCAACGTAAGAGGACGCCCACTTACAACGTCTTGGCAAAGCAAATTATTCCTCAATCTATAACGGAAGTCAGTAGATAATTGGTAATTTGACCTGTCCCTAATGATATACATATTTCTTTTTTTAACTATGCCGAATAGTCGAAAGTCTACGGTATTTAAGTTATAAATACACTGGCCGGAAAGTATCCATCACATTCCTTAGGAGGTAATGAAGTAAAAATGTGAAGAACGCTTGCGAAATAGAGATAAAAGTAATAAATTATTTTGTGGGAGCTCTACTGTCAATGGTCGTAATAAAGTCTGTCGTTTTCACTATGTATTTTCTTTTTCATTAACATGAAGAGAATTTTATGAACGTGTGAATTGGTTTGACACGTAACGTAAAACTCGCGACGAAAGCCACCGTCTTTTTACTTCCTCGTATACGAAGTATACAAAGAGAAAGTATTGTAATCGTCAAAAAATTCGAACTCGAGATTTTAACGAATTTACACGTTTCAGACCTCCCTAAGTTAGAAAAACACAATTTTGGAATTGTGTCTGTATGTCTGTGAACACGATAACTCGAAAACTATTATAGCTACGGGGATAAAATTTGGTATATGATCTTGGCACATAATTTTTGGGACTCTAACAAATTTTGAACAAAATCTCTGTTATGGGAGTCTGTCTGTCTGTCAGTCCGTGTTCATGTGTACACTATAACTCAAAAAATTGAATAGCTAGATGGATAACATTTAGTATACAGTTTTATCATCATAGATGGATAACATTTAGTATACAGTTTTATCATCATAGATGGATAACATTTAGTATACAGTTTTATCATCATGAATGTAGGTCCGTAACACATTTTGGACCAAATACACCAAAGGGTTGACTGTTTGTGGGTCTGCATAATCGCATACTTCTGAAGATGATGACTTCTAATAGAAATGACTTAGATAAATGAAATTTCGTAAGTAGTTTTGAAAACCTATTTGTAGATTTTTCTCAAATTTTCGTTTAAATAAGTTTTTAAAAAACGTTGAAATTCCATATTCGGTTTTCTCCCCATTCTACTATGCAGAAAAAAGTTTTCCCCACTTTAGGGAATACCGCATGTTCCTGGCGCGTGGTGTATTTTTCCCCCTACGTGTTAGTCGTATTCGAGAAAGCTTAGGGGAGGCCACTCCCGCTGGTTTTGTTTGTATCTCTGCTGAAAAGCAAATGGATTACTACAAATATTTTAATTATTCATACAAAGACACAGCACTGCCATTCTTGTGATGCAGATTTTAAGTATAAAATGTTAATTTTGAAACGTTTGTGCTATACAAACGGCACGCAGTTTCAATCAATTTCATGTAAAATTGATGAAAAAAGACTTTCAAAATAGTAATAGAATGCATTAATAATAATCTCATAGCACGACTGTTTTTCGTTAGCCTTTTTTCATTAACTGAATCGTTGATCGCAGAGAAATCACAGGAGTAATGTTTTTTCAAAATTGAATTTATGCTGTTTTCACATCCTAAACGGGTATTTACATAATGAGCGAAGAAATGATGATGTCGTCCTCGTCATCTGACATAAAGCCACCCTGAACCCCCGATACCTATGACTACTAGAGTCACCTCATCGGTTTTAAATGGGCACAAGGTGGATAAAGCACGAACACCACAACCAGAGCCGGCGCCCCCCACAACTAAAAGCCCGAAACACTTTAATGAAAAACAAAATATACAAAAACAATTTACGATAACCAGAAACGTACAGAATTGAAAATGAGAAATATCAATAAAAATGAACAATAAAATAAACTTAAACACTAACAAAGCAACAACCTATATATAAAAGCAGTTTAATCATTTTTATCCGTTCAAGATGTTTCACTGTATCAGTCTTATTCAAATCACACTAGAATAATTAGTTCTTGCCATTATGAATCGCGCTTGAACATTTAGTTGTTGCCATTATGAATCACGCTTGAACAATTAGTTGTCGCCATTATGAATCACGTTTGAACAATTAGTTGTTGCCATTATGAATCACGCTTGAACATTTAGTTGTTGTCATTAGAACCATCTATATCGTCATTTATCATTTATATACATTATAAATATCGTCATCTGATCGTGCATCAAAATTACGAGATTTCTCCCAGAATGGCCTTCGTGTTGCTTCAAAACGGGACATTGATATGGCGTACCTAACTAACCTTTTACAAAGTCATTTATTTTTTATAAGAATAAGTAATGATACGAAATGATTCAGTAAAATTTTCAATACCCGTCATTCGTTTAACCGTCAGCCTCTGTTATCCGTCATCGTCTAAAAAATTCGTTATAGTGTCACGATACATTTATGTACATTCTTATATTGAAGTTTATATTGCTCGTTTTGTAAAATTAAATACGATATTTATGTATAAAAGGATTCCTCCCAAGCCAGCAGTGAAATTACGTTACTGTACATTTGTATTAAGGGATTTCTGTTATCAATCCATTTGGCTATCCGTCACAGCCATGGTCCGGACGGGGACAGTTAATCGAAGTTTCACTGTATTATGCTAATGTAATTAGTTTATGTGAGGTCACTTTTAGATGGCAAAAGTAACATCGTATGTTATCTAACATATGAATGCGCGATCTTTTACATCTTTCTGGGGCACCGTGTCCTTTTTTCTCCAGCAAGAAGCGCACTGGTGCCAAATTAAACTGGCATTGGGCATTTCAAGTGTGTCACGTGATCATGAATTAACTCCGCTCTCGTAAACACAGGACATAGCAGTGACCTGCTGCCCGCAAGATAAGCTTTATCTGTCCAGAGCTAATGCAAATGCACTTACGTATTTACATCAATTTGGCAAGCTCCTGTTTCGGTATTTGCAGCATGATGCTGCATTTTAGAAGGTAATTTCGAATTATCCGAAATTTGGCAATCCAATTATTGCCTCTGCCCCTCTTAACTTAGATGACTCGGCTTAGATAAGGCTCTCATCATAAAAGCCCGAAGCTTTTCTATTTGACTTATCTTATTTTATTGTAGATTTCAAACAGTTTTTTTTAACTTATAACTTATTATAAAACATGTTACTATAAAGTTTTGAGATTCTAAATTATTATTTTCTTCTGTTTTACATGCCTTAAATATTTTTTTGTCAGATTAAGTCTCTTTCATCTGACCCTACGTACAATTATTTGCTTTATTTCTAATCTTTAATAAAGAAAAAACAGTTCTTAAAAATTTGACTTCTATAGCGAAAGAGAGTTATCATGTGCTTGTACATTCACTATCTGTTTGGCATAGCATAGAAAAAATTCGGCTCTTGAGCAAGAAAAACAGTAATATCCTATCCTTAGAGAAAGCGTTTGGGGGAGGATAAAGCATAAAGATTTCTTCTCTTTAACTCATCTTAAGTAGTTAACTCGTCGTAACAAATCCTTTCAGTTTATTTTACTCATTTTTCTGTGTAAAATAAAACATATATATTACATTACCCTAAGGAAAAATGCTACGCATTTTTCTATAAACCGACATTACATGAAACATTATTTTATTGAATGTTGCATCTGAATACAGCATTTCACATTCAAGCAAACAATAATATTAATTATCTTTCTAAAACTATATCAAACATGATTCGTGTTATGGGCATAGCTTACGTAAAAATTAATGTGGCCTATAATAATACAATAGGGTGCTAATAATTCTTTGAAGAATCGTACGAATATACGAAGTTAAACCAAACTGCAAATATATCATGTATATTATTGAAGGTGTAAATATTTCATTTTCTGATCTGATTCTTTTTCACCAATAAAAGAAAGTCTTTACTTTATTTTGATGATTTTCCTAAGTAAAAGTATTTTTTGATTATTTTCTTAACTAATATATATATATATATATATATATTACGTATTCTTATGGAAAATACGTACATAAAAAAATTATACTCCGCATTTTTATAAAAGCCGACATTACGTGAAAAATTATTTTAAGTAATGTTAGAACTGGATTCGGCGATTTACATTAAAACAATATTAATTAGGTTTTTAAAAATATATATGACATAATTCTTCTTTTGGGCCCCGTAGCAGAATCACGGCGACAATGTTGCAAAATGGCAAAGGTTTCCTGCTGAAAGATTTTCATTTTGGAAACAAATTATATTTTTGGAATATTAACACGAATATTAATTAAGCGCCGAGATCGTTCCGCAGAACTAGTTTCGTTTCTGCTGATGATGAATCACTTTCAAACATTCCGGAGGGAAGTTGGGCTTTCAGTTTTTGTGTGTTTACATATGTGCTTTATTTAAACACTAAATAAAGTTGAATTTTTTAAGCTGAATATTTTACTTTATTTATGAATTTCTCTTAGATTCGTCCATTGGTAAATTCTTACTTCACGGAACATTCTTGCAGAAATACATTGGTATTAATAAAGCTTGTCTCAGAAAGCATAAGAATTTTCTGCCACAGGGCTTATGGGCATATCACGTAGTAATTAGTGTGGGCTATAAGTTTAGAAATGAGTGTTAATAATTCTTTGAAGAAACTTATGAACTCAAAAGTTAATTCGAGCTATAATTATACCTTGTATTATTGAGGATGTATCTCCCCGTTTGGAATACTTATCAAAAGGCAGATGCAATCCTCTTTCCATAACTCTATAAGACGCCAACATTATAACATTTGAACCTCCGTTGATTTCACATACAAAGGTTTAAACTTAATATTTACTATTGAATCAATTCTGGATCCTAACTTACTTTTCAAAATATTTCTTCATTATTCTATGTTTTAATGAGCGCTACATATAATTGTGCATAAATAACTTCTATTTCCGAAATTTAGAACAACTTTTTCTTTCGTTTTTATATTTTGTTAGTCCTTCAAAAGGTGTTTCTATTACATGTAATATATCAATACACAACTACGCACTTGGAAGAAAATCTTGTTATTGTTTTTGGCATTTAAAGATTTTTGTTCAAAGAAAAATATTCCGAACAGAACTTTTAACCAAACATTAATTAATCCTACCATGTACTAATGAGGATATTTGTCTCACCTTTGAAGTGTGATCCAGTGACATTTGAGCATTCGTTGATTTAATAGGAGACAGTTTCAGCGTACTCGTAATATTTCCTATTGTATCAGGTTCCGAATCTAAATTACTTTTTTAAAAAAATCCCTTACTATTTTATGTTTTAATCTATTAGTAACAGCATTCTGAATAAACAATTTCAGTTCTGAAATTCAAAACAACTTTTTCTTTGCTAGTCCTTAAGAAGTGTTCCTATGACAGGTAATATACCCTGCATTAGGAGAAAAAATCTTACTGATTCCGTGAGAAATATTCTTGGCATGTAAGGAAATTTTTTGTTCAAAGAACTACAAATAGTTGTCCATTGTTTTACAATTTAATTGGTAACACGGCACCTAGAAAAGAAACAAACTTTTATTCAAAACTAAATAGAAAATCTCGGAAAACTATTTACTGTAGAGGTAGGTGTATAACCGTGGGTATCAAGTTACAGCAAGCGAGCAGACCTCTTAAAGATAGAGCATTGCCATAAAGCACCAGAAATTCCGCAGCGGATAAAATATATCTGTCGACAAAAGCAAGCTAAAAAGTTATTGAGAATTCCCCAGTGGCAGCAGCTGGTATGAAAAGCTGCAAAAATGGCGGACGCGGCATCACAACACTTGCTGGAGACTTAAATCCCTTTTTCCTTCTTTCGTCTCTGCTTCGGATAATGTGGTAGCAAATCTAATCAAAAGATGATGAGGAGAAAGAGAATTCCAGAAAAAAAGAAAGAACGGCGGCTAACCGTTGTACTTTTCGCAATAGAGAAATAGCGGGGCAAATAATAGTTCTCTGCATGGCAGTTAGATCGTCTTCTTTTCTTGGAGAAATGTAATATCTCAACTCTTTTTCGCTTGCTTTCAACTGATTTGAATTGAAATGGTGAATAAAAAACGGGAACTTAACGACAGATGGAAATATTATTGGTTTGGAAACCTCTTGTGGCCTATTTTGGTGATATTAAATTTTTAATATCAGTTCTCGAGTAGTTTCCGATCGTGGTTTTACAAGGAGAGATAAAACAGGAGTTGTTTTGTATTCTAATCTAGCGAAATTAAAGTTTTTCTCTTGTGGGTGGTCATATAATTGCTTTGCAATTAATCTTTGAAATATAGAAATGATATTAAATTTCTTCTGAAATACTAGTTTCTCTCTTTCCGTTTAATTTCAAACGAACATATTACTTTGCATTTTGCGTCATCTGCTATTGCTTGTTTTCTTCGAAAAAAATAATAAACGAAATAGTAATTCTTGAACTCATTCTGGATGGTAAAACTCTGTATTATTCCAATTACTTTATATTTCCCCTTTTAGCTATTGGCTAGGAACATTTCAAGCTCTATATAAATTTTAATAAACGTAACGTTAAAGAGTCAAATGCATGATATCATCGAGAGAGGGTAATGGGGTTTGAACCTGGAAAAATTTTCTTTTGTTGAATAAGGAATCATTGAAAAAGAGGTGCTACTATTCGATATCTCTACTCTCTCGGCAAGACCTAATTTATATCTAACGAAAAAAAATATTGTCTAGATCCCTTTCAAAGTCCATTCACATTTCTTCTGGAGTCAGTACGGTCTTCTTTGTCTGAATCTTTAACACATGAACATCATCACTCAAAAGAGCCATGAGTGTATTTGCATGTATTCTTTACACCAAAAATGTAGATCTGGATCAATTTTGGACAAGATCCATCTATATAAAGAGCGACTTTTCCAAAATGTTCACACAGTATGTTATTCTGTATTATGAAGTTACATGAACAAGCATCATATAGCATACGAGAAATTTGAAGACAGAACACTTCCAATTTTTTCGTGTAGGATGATGGAGGATATTAATATTCATTTAAGAAACCATTTTTTTTTCATTTAACACCCACCCCGACCCAACCTACCCGGAAGGGTGTTAGGTCATTGAAGAAACCATCTTCCTTTTTCTGTGTCTCTTATCCCAAATACAAATTCTGGCTCTAACTTCATATGGAACCACCAAACCGTTTTCCTTTTTCTGTGCCAGTTACTCCAAATATAAATTCTGTTTCCACTTTCATAAAAAAAATCACTCAGCCATGTTCCTGTTTCTGTGATAATTACTCCAAATAAAAATCCTGATTTCATTTTCGTGAGAAACCACATACGATGTTCCTTTTTCTGTGACAGTTACTCAAAATGCAAATCCTGGTTCCATTTTCGTATGAAACTAGTTAATCATGTTCGTTTTCGTTTTTTTAGCCTTTTTCTCCATGTCAAGCTTGCTTCTTCGTGATTGAAGAGGGTTGCTAAAAGAGCATCCATTTGTCACATCTCATGTCTAACGAGTTTGCAACATTTCATGCACTTCCTTATATCCTCCTAATTAAACCAAATAAATACCTAAAGTTTACTGTTTTATAACAAACAATAATGTAGAAGAAAACTAACTAGTCACAATATCTCCGAAACTTTTTTGAAAGTTAGGGACGAGAGAATGCTTAGTATTTATTCCAAACGTGATCCGTACTGTCAAAGTAATTGTAGCATTTTATCTTAATATCCTTATAGAATTTCTAAAGCTTAATATGATGTCTGCAGATTTCAGGAAATTAACTGACATTACATTGGAGTGAATTTCGGACATCGACGAGAATTTCAGAAGCAATCAGTTTTCTGCTTAACTAGTCGCAAAATTTCGTTTTAATCAGAACTGAATTGGGCAATCTACAACTCCCCTAATAATTTTAGATGCATCGGAATACCCATAGCTTTTCTTTCATAAAAGAAGAATAGCTTTGTTTCTATTTTTATAAGAGGAGTTTAATTTTATATGCAAAAATCGATGTTTATATTTCTGATAAATTCTATTTCCATGAAGGAAATGAGGCATAATAAATTTTTCCTATATAATAATTCTCGAAAATTATGGCCTATAGAGCTAGGTGTTCAGTCAGTCTTATATAGTCCAAACTCGGCTTCACCAACTGCTTTTTCATGAGATTTCCCGATCTTACGAATGATCAGAAAATTTCTTTCTGAATAGAGCAGTCCATGATAATACATCAAGGAAAGAACTGCTGTGAAGATTGTATGGTCTTGACTGCATTAACTTATGATGCTAAAACTGATAGAAGTCCCATCCTTTAGTGTTGTGAATTCCCCAGTAAAGCAGAAAGGTTGGACGGTTCTCTTGTTGACACCTAGATGGATGCGAGGATGGGAGACTTTCCCCTTTTAACCTTTAACATTACTTCTTCAGATTGCTTCTTGCTTCAAGCGAGGAAGTTAGTTCTTTCCCTTTCTTAACCCCTTTCTTAATAAGCGCCAAATACCGAAGAATTAAACCTATTTGCCAAATTTGTTAGCTCTAGATATTCTGTGCCTCCAGTTAGCTCTAGGTCCTACGGTTTCCCCTGAAGGGCATTGGATGCTGTGCGTTGCTATTTCTGTTTCATGCCATTTCCAGAAAGTATGGCACATTAAAAACATTATCATGTTTAAAAATTGGAAGAGCAGTTAAGAGTTGCAAATCGATAATTCTATAAACCATGGAAAAGAAATTCAGTCTGGCCTTTGCAACAATGTCCCGTGTACTGTATCATTTTAATGAAGAAGAGTCATCAAAGTGATATTTGTACAATTCTAATAAAGCCGCGGAGGCCTTAAGGTTTCGACCTCTGGGCCGGAGGGTTCCAGGCTCGAAACCCAATTCCACTGAAAATACGTTATGTATGGGTCCTGTTGCACGCCAAATCATACGCAGTGGTCAAACGTCCTCCCACTAATGTGGTTCAGGAGCTTGGAGAGGGGGTGCCAGCTGAAACGTCATCCTCGTCATCTGACCTAACACCACCCTGAACCTCCGATGCCTATGACTACTAGAGTCACCTCATCGGTTTTAAATGGGCACAAGGTGGATGAAGCACGAACACCAGAACCAGAGTCGACGCTCCCCACAACCAAAAGCCAGACTCCCTTTATACAAAACAAAATTTACAAAACAATTTACAATTACCAGAATTGAAAATTCGAAATATCAATAAAAAATGAATATTAAAATAAACTTAAACACTATCAGAACAACAGCATATTCATAAAAGCAGTTTTATCTGTTCAAGATGTTTCACAATTGCAGTCTTATTTAAAAATCAAGTGTTCAGTGAATAAAAGTTATTTATTTTTTTCGCTATTTAGTCTGAGACGTATTCATATCACCCTAGAACATATAGTTGCTGCCACTATGAATTACACTTTAACAATTAGTTTTTGCCACTAGAACCGTTAGCTGTTACCATTATGAATCTGGTTTGAAGAGGAATTCATATTCATGAATATATTTGATTATTAATTTAATCTTTTTCATTGAAAGTTGGTTATTGGCTTCATTCTTAAAACAACGATTTTCAAATTGTATGGTAGATGGCTTCATATGCCACGGCAGAGTAAATATGTATGATGTACCATATTGCAATGGCGTACCAATTTCGCCACAACTACGAAATGGTGAGGGTGCCAACTTGAAACGATGAAAGTACATTGGAAATGGACCGTGGTTGGTGAAAAATAAAATCTTCTCTCTATTTTAGTGAAGTGGCTTAAAAGAAACTTTTGGAGCTATTACATACGTATATCTACCAGTGCCACCATCTGTCCAAACGTTCTGCCATTTAGTCAACAAATCTTTCTGGAGGACCCTTTTAAGATGTGATATTGGATATTTCAATGTCAAAACATTAGATGATATTTCAATTGCTTGTTTTGCAAAATAATCTGCCTGCTCATTTCCAAAATATCCAGAGTAAGCTTTAATCCAAGATAAATAGATGTTCTGTGCTTCCAGTAGATTAGTAAATATTTTCCTTGTTGTTTCATTTCTTTTTTTGGATTAATCTATGCCAATATATACGCTTTATTATCTACAATTACTGTTATATCTTCGTTAATATAATTCACTCTGGCATACTCAACCTCTTTTAATGGGGCTATGAATTCTGCGTGATAGACTGAGTTGTTATCTCTTAGCTTAGTGGACCATTGGTAAGACACTAGATTGTCTTTTAAAACAGAAAATACAGCCCCTACATCTAAGGTGGTTTTAGATCCATCATTAAATATTCCAGATTTCGGATGAAAAATTCCTCCATCCTCTAATGAAATTCAACTTTCATGAACTAAAATTGATGGATGTTTAACCCATCCTGCTTCTAAGTGCTCTACATCCAAAGGGAGAAGTCCTTCTGAATTTTTGAATGGTTTATTTAATCTTGCTATTGTAGTAATTCCGGCTTCAACTTGTAATTTAAGTGGTAAAAGGTGGTAATTCTAAAATAACCTGAAGAGAAGAATAATAGATACAATTCATAAAATTTAGCAAAATTAATTAACCGAAATTAAAATAAATTAAAATAAAATAAAAACATATTTTGCAATAAATAGAAAGGCGCATATGCTGCCACATCTAATAAAATACAAAGACAAATAATAGAAATTTAAATTAAAAGGAAAATAAATTAAAAGAAACATAAAAGTAAACAATAGTAATAATGAAAACAATATACGTTTTTGCGCGCAAACGCAGCAGCAAAAAGTAAATGCTTCAACAGAATTTTTTTTAAAGATAACACAACAAAAACTATAGAATAAAATACCAAAGATTCTCTAATACTTAAAACACTTTACAAAAGTTAGAAATTACTCAAAATGGAAAGGAACTAAACTGGCGCGCTCATCGGAGACCACACCCCATTATTAATTCAAAAAGGACAAAATTTTCTGTAGAAAGGAATGACAAAAAGTCAATATTTATTCCTTCCTGTGGTCTGAATTTTGTCCGGCCGCCAAATAAAGAACATAAATCCAACAGATTACCAAATCCATAATCAATAGAAAGAAAGATAAAAATATTCACCCTCTTTCAAAATCAAGCCGAGCAGAAAAGGACGCCATAGATTAGATATTTTATAGATATAGATATTTTTATCTTTCTTTCTATTGATTATGGATTTGGTAATATGTTCTTTATTTGGTGCCCGGACAAAATTCAGACACAGGAAGGAATAAATATTGACTTTTTGTCATTCCTTCCTACAGAAAATTTTGTCCTTTTTGAACTAATAATGGGGTGTGGCCTCCGATGAGTGCGCCATTTTAGTTCCTTTCCATTTTGAGTAATTTCTAACTTTGTAAAGTGTTTTCAGTATTAGAGAATCTTTGGTATTTTATTCCATAGTTTTTGTTGTGTTATCTTTAAAACAATTTTTGTTGAAGCATTTACTTTTTGCTGCTGCGTTTGCGCGCGAAAACGTATATTGTTTTCATTATTTTTAATTATTACTATTGTTTACTTTTATGTTTCTTTTAATTTATTTTCCTTTTAATTTAAATTTCTATTATCTGAAGAGAAGAAGTTGGAGTCGTCCGATATGTTCCAGAAATTGATAAAAAACCCTCTTTGTAATGAGTTTAGTTTTCTTGATATTCGAGCAGTAAGTTTTTAGCACCAAGCTGAAGCTCCATGTGACAACACTCTTTCTATAACTCTTCTATGTAGAATAAGTCTACATTTTTGATTAATTCTCCATATCGCACCAGCAGAAGAAAATTTTGTTGCAAAGAATACGTTCTATTTGAAAGATATCTAATATGGGATTTCCAATTTAGTTTATCGTCAATATATACACCAAGATACTTTATTGCATGTGATCTTCTTATTCTGTTTGTCTTCCAAAAAATCGGTGGAGGTGCAGCCAGTTTACTAAATAGCAGAAAATTTGATTTATCATTAGAGACTGTTAGATAATTTTGCCCTGCTAATTATTTTATATATTGCATTTTCAGTGAGTTCCTGCAGTTGAACTTTAGTCTTAGACTTTTTTCAGTCGTCATCTGACAGCGGCTCCAAACCAGAAAATCCGTCCCAATATAGCCCTCGTGTTGCATGAAAAACGCAAAGTTAATGTACCTAAACTAAACGTTAATATACCTAAACTAAACGTTAATATACCTAAACTAAACGTTAATATACCTAAACTAGACGTTAATATACCTAAACTAAACGTTAATATAACTAAACTAAATATGAACAATTATAAGTATAAATTCGGATCTCGCGGAAATGTGAATTTGCTTTGCCAAAGGTTTATATATGGCTTTCAGAGACAGGAAAGCTATATTTTGCCACGCTGCTGCGCCAAACCGTGTGTATATTCATGGACCTGAGCTTTCACTAATTACGTTCACCTTTTATTCTGAATAACATTTAGAAATTTGATGACCCCATGTTTCTACTTTAGCAAATAAAAATAGGTATTATAACTTATCAGTCAGCTCTATTATCAATTATATTCATTCAGTTATTATTTACTTTATATGTTTAGATGAGATGCTGTTTGAAATACTTTAACTACAAAATAGAAGGAAAATGTTTTTTTTTTTAACTGAAACTTGTGAAGAACTTGAAATATAACTTTAAAGAGCAAATATATTTTACGAAAAAGACAAAAATTTGGAATATAACTATGAATATTCCCTACAAATAAATAATATATGATTAAGAAACAAACGTAAAATCAGCAGCAAAACTCCACTCATCTTCACCAACTTCTCAGTTATGCGACTTTATGATTTTTAAAAAAAGAAAGGAATTTCTTTAAAAAAAAGCGAAAATATCACAAAGGGAAGAAATTTAACATTCCGATATGAGCAAATGAAAATAAATAGAATAGTAGGATAATATACCAGAAAATGATAAAAACCTGCTAAAATTAACAAATCTTAAAAAATAGAAAAAGTGCATTATGTAGTAAAAAAAGTAGGGGAGACCGGGGTTAGTTGTTATACGGGGAAAGTTGTTATATTCTAATTTTAAAATAACCACCGGCAGACTCACTTTTATGACGTCAGATGGTAGCCTTCATTTGTATGTCTTCCTCATTGAATATTGGAGTGCCTGCAGTCAATAGTCAATAGCAGAGAGAATTCTTGTGATAATGTTGATTTTGTGTCTGTTAATAATTTTGCTTTTAACTTTAAATTTTTTGTTTGCGGCGGAAGCTTTAGAGATATCTGCTTAATGTCTACACCACAAGAAAGCTAGATTTTAGGTAAAGGATATCGTATTTAAAAGTTCTGTACAAGTGTAAAATACCAATCACACATATCAAGATATAAAATATCGTCACATGGGGTTACTTGTTACAATTTTGTTGGGACTATTTGTTACAGCGTAATAACTTGCCCGAGTAAGTTAAGTGTACAAAATACGTTTTATTTTTAAAATTGATATGAGGACCTATAAAAGATCCCAAGATGTATGGGGGTATAGCGCCTCAGGAAAGATTTCTGGGAGCAGTGACGACTGGTTGTTATTGCGAAGGCTGGTAAATATGGAATTAATTTCATGACTCTCCAGGTATGCTGCAGTAAAATGAAAACAGCTATCGATGGTAAGTTGTGTTTCTAACCAACTTCATTTTATAATTCGATTAATTTTAGCGTAATTAAATTGAATTAAATAAGTAATTAAACAATATAGATAAATTTTATTAAATTTTAAAGATTTTTCTTGGAGATACTTCATACAAGTTGCAAGCCTTTTTTTTCATATCCAGAATCAACTGTTCCTAGAATTGTTTGAAAGAATTCTATGTAGGTCTTCACAGATAAACAGGAGACGGAACTGCAACAGCATTTAGTGCTACGAAGTTGTACTACGGCTTTTCAACTAAGGAAGTTAAATCATTGGAGCATCAGTAAGCAATCAAATAAGAATCCCAATGGGCCGGAGTAAATGTAAAAGTGCTGAAGGTGACTGATTTCCAGCTTTTCTAAAGTGTAAGAAGTCTTTCTCTCCGCACTTCGCAAGTGATTAAACAGAGTAGAGTCACGAGCTACAATCGGAACAATCTTGTAACTTTCTTCACCAATTTTGCCAGTGTCCACGACAGATTCAAATTCAAGGGTCAAGTTATCTACAGTGTTGACGAGACTGGGGTGACAATGGTACAGAAGTCAAGGAATATAATTTACAGAAAAGGTGCCAAGCAGATTGGATTAGTGATATCTGCCAAAAGATGCACTTTAGTAACCATGGCTCTTGGTAATGGCTTGATGCTAATGGCGACTCAGTTCCTTCTTTTGTACTTTCTCGTATACGAAGTATACAAAGAGAAAGTATTGTAATCGTCAAAAAATTCGAACTCGAGATTTTGACGAATCTCCACGTTTTAGACCTCCCTGATTCCGAAAAACACAATTTTGGAATTATGTCTGTCTGTGTGTGTGTCTGTGAACACGATAACTCGAAAACTATTAAAGCTACGGGGATGAAATTTGGTATGTGGTCTTTAAACATAATTTGTAGGTTTCTATCAAATTTTGGACAAAATCCGTCAACGGGAAGTCTGTCTGTCTGTATGTTCGGGGTCATGCGAACGCTATAACTCAAAAACTTGAAAAGCCAGATGGATAAAATTTTATACACAGTGTTATCGTCATGAATGTAGGTACGTATAAAATTTTGGGCCAAATCCGTCAAAGGGTTGACTGTCTGTCGGTCTGTATAATCGCATACTTGTTCAGTTTTGAAACTAACTCCCTGCGCATGCCTACTAGTGGCAATGCCTGTGCAAGAAAGGAACGCTTCGAAACTTGGCAGTTTGCCAAAAACAAATTCTGGAGTGATTTTATAAGGAAACAAACATTTAGGGAGTTTCGCCAGGTCCTGTTGCGCAAAAGAATGAGCAGAGGATTTGAATTTGTTTTGATCCTTCACACAAACCACGCGTGGTTCCAACTTTGGTTTACTTGCGACGGAAGTTTATTTGACGCCTTTTATTATTCTAGTTTTCTCTACATGTGTTAGGAGTATACGAGAAAGTTTAGGGGAGACCACTCCCGCTGGTTCCTCTAGAAAAACCTTTTAAATAAGGAAGGAAGGGTCAAGGAAGGGCAGGGTCAGCAAAACAATCTGGATGTCTAGGCGGGATTTTCAAAACTTCTTGAGACATTTTACAAAACATACCAAAATCACCAAATAGAGGCCTACGCTACTTCCTCTAGACAATTATCAGTCTCATCTCGACTTACCAACATTGAACTTCGCCGAAGAAAAAGGAGTGATTCTTTTGTTTTTCCAAATTATATATTTGCAAAACCTGTAATTCAGACAATGATTATGATGATAACTCATCAGAATAACTTAAGAAATTAAGTAAATTTATGAAGAAAAAGGGCATAAGTCCTTTGTTTTTCTATCGAAATTATAAAATTATAACATATTAAAAAATAAAGAAATTATATTTGCTTATATTGATTAACATATTTTATGTAACAATTTACCCTATCTAATGTAACAAAATACACCGTTGTGGGGTAATTTGTTACAATGCATATGCATGTATAAAACGTTTAATACCTTTAAGTAATCATTATCTAATCGGTTTAAAAAAATATGTTATGGATCTTCAATAAGTATAGTAAATTTTGAAATGTGTTTCGTAAAAATACTTTTAATAGTTTCATTTAAAAAAATTTCTGAAAAATATTGTAACAATTATCCCCCTAAGTATTGTATCTCCCCTATAACACTACACACAAAAGTCACAATACATAGTGCAATTGAACATTCTCGTTATAAATAATGAAAATAAATTTTTACAAAATCGATCCTAGACTTAATAAAGGAAACGAACGCTGGAGAATTCTATTTATCCATTAATTAATTATTCAATTACTGGAAGAAAAGTCTTCTATAAACTAACTGGTTTAACCAAATTAAAACCTGTTTGAAGAGAAACTATTTTGATTAAATTTAATTAAACCGCTTTTAACTTAACTAGATCATTTAAATTTAACCAAAACATGTTAATCAAAACTATTAGAAAATTGAATTAAACCTGGAATGAGGTACCACAAGCCGTAATTCGGAATGCTCACATAACATTCTTAAATACCTAGTAACTGTAACGCAATATTTTTCACTAAAAATTAAAGACTTCATTCATTGCACCGAGAGATCTATCTAATCCTTGCGAATCGCGATCAAAAGATATAAAAGAATTTTAGAGTAAATGATGATTCTTTAGACGGCAGATGATATTTCACAGCATATTGCCATGTGTGATAGAGTTTAGTTATACTAGCGACCCGTTTTAAACTAACACTAGGTCTATTTTGGGACGGCCCTCGTAATATTGAACCGCGGTCAGATGACGAGGACGACACCTAAGATATCTCCCTTCTCCAAACTTCCGCACCACACCAGCGGAAGGACGTTCGACTACCTACGTATGATTTAACGTGCAACAGACCCAATACTTGAGGGATCTTCTGTAGAAACGTGTAATAACAATGTTGGCTGGCCTTGCCCCCTACACACGGGGCGGTGTATATATGTTCCGAGTGTGTTTGTGTTTTCTGTTCTTGTCATTTGGTGTTGTTCTGTTTTGCTGTTATAAAATGTTTTGTGTTGTATTGCTCTTGTCCCAGGAGGGCGGAATTGATGTATTTATGTTTGTTTATTATTCTATTGTTGATGTATGTAGTATATGTATATTTTATAATTATCGCCTTCTCTGGTGATCCTTGTACCATCCTTTGAAAGTTCTAATAAATGCTGTTTCGGGGGGCTGGGCCCTGTCGTCTCTCCGAGTGCTGTGGCTGGCTCTCTTTCCCCGGCAGTCCTAGTTATGTCTTACACCCTTTCGGGCAGGCTGGCAGTCGTGGGTGAGGTAGTGCTGACTGGCCAGACCTGACCTTATGCTGCCAATCGCTTATAGATTCTTCCATTAATTGAGAGGTCCTAGAAGAAATCTCCTTAAGCGACCACAGTTATATAGAAACAACAATTGCATCAACAGTAGCTAATCAATTTTACAAAAGATACAAGACACGCCATGGGAATCACCTTAGATTTCTCAATATCCTTGGTAAAGAAATTTATCATCTAGAAAGAAAAATAAAAGCAGCCAGAAATTCAGGAGAACTTAATTACGCCACAATAGAACTGCAAACATTAATCATAAATGCATGCAACAAAAATTTCAAAATCAAAAAGCAACTATTCATAACAAAACCAAATTGGCGGACAGAGCAGCTAGAAATTCATAAAAAGAAAGTTAGAGCACTAAGAAGGAGAACACAACGGGCGCCGGAAATTGAAAGGCAAGCAAGATACCAAGTCTTTAAGAAAGAGAAAGCGAAGTAAAAAAGACATTTTAAGCAAGCAAGGAATATGGGTTGGAGAAAATTCTGCAGCGCAGCCTCCCATCCGTATGGGAAGCAGTACAAGCAGTACTTGCATAAGTGCAGCAGTTCGAAAATCGGTTTTCCCATCTCAAATCCCGTACTTGATAAACGGAGACCCAAAGGGAAGTCTGCAAGAGGCAGCACAAAACATCTTGGGCCAGATTTTCCTTTCCCCTGACATTCCAACAAATTACAATCTAACCACCTCAACACAGCCACCTGATCCTCCATTCTCCCCCAAGAAGTCTCGGCGGTAATAGAACATCTTCCGTCAGGAAAAGCCCCGGGTATAGATGGCATCGACAACCTCCTAATTAAAATCATTCATAAGCGCTTCAGTAATATCTTTCCAACCCTCTTCAACAAGTGCCTGCACCTAAGCTGCTTCCCGGATTCCTTGAAAATAGGAAATATTATCTTATTCCAGAAAGGAGGAAAAGACCAGCGGCTGGCCTCCTCTTATCGTCCTATTTCACTCTTACTGACAATAGGGAAGGGGCTGGAGAAACTTATGACCCAGAGGCTGACTTATCATCTGGAGTCCACCAACAGCCTGAACGACCGACAGCATGGCTTCAGAGAAGGCAAGTGTGTGGATACAGCCATCAACGAGCTACTAAGAAAAATTAAACCAGCAAGAAGAGATGGCAAGCATGTCTTAGTGCTCTCTATTGACATCAAGGGAGCCTTTGGCAGCTTGAAGCATCGAGCCATACTTAAGAGTTTGGACACCAGAGCTTGCCCAAGTAACATAAATAGACTTCTTCAAAATAGGACACTACTGACCCCATAAGGTAGGGCCACAAAGGATCAAAAGCAAGGCTGCCCTCAAGGTTCGTGCAGTGGCCCGGCCCTGTGGAACCTCGTAGCCAACGAAATACTCAATCAAGTCTGGCCAGATAACTTTCATATACAAGCCTTCGCAGATGATTTTGTGCTGCGGATACAAATAAAAGCCTTGTAGAAGACACGCAAAGTGCAATAACCCAATTCAGCTCCTGGTGCTCAGAAAATGAACTTGCCATTTCAACAGAAAAAAATTATATCTTATTCAGCAAAATGGTAAGAAGTCCCAAGATCGCATGGAACGGGTATAAAATAAATTAAATCTTTTAAGTACCTAGGGATACACGTTGATGATCGACTCAACTGGCTGGAGCACATTAATAAGCAAGGAGAGAAAGCCATCAAAATGCAGCAAAACCTCAAAATAATCGCAGGTGGCAATTGGGGAATCTCTCAGATACACAGATGGACTCTCTATAAAACGGTTATTGAGAGAATGCTGACCCACGGATCTTCAGCTTGGTGTCTAAATCCAACATTCAAAATGAAGAGGAAACTTTCTTCGATTCAAAGACCATTCCTACTCCATATATCGGGAGCTTATCGCACCACCCCAACGGCAGCGTTACAAACTATACTCGGCATCCCACCCTTACACATGCAATTACAGTTCGAAGCCAGGTTTACATCAATTTATCGCCTAAGAATCCCTCTTCCCCCTATCATTACAGATACCCAACCGCATGATCTGGAGATGTAGGCAACAGGCTGGTACGCTCATCCTTCAGAACATCTCAAACCGAACCAAATCTCTTTAGAAGACGGAGAAGCATATATAGCCCGAAATGACATTATAAATATTTTCACAGATGGCTCGAAAACCGAACTCGGAGTTGGAGCTGCCTTCTGCGTCTTCACCAATGACATCTGGGCCTACCAGTGGTCTGCTAAATTCAACGGCAACAACACCGTATTTCAAGCTGAACTCACTGCACTTCACGAAGCAGTAATATACGCATCGCATCTGCCAAACCACAATGCCTCTAAAATAAACGTAGACAATAGAGCAAGTATCATGGCATCTTCCAATTCAAAGAGCACAAACGAAACAGAAAGAAAAATTTTCAAAATCCTCCTTTCAAATCCAAGAATAAAAGTCTCTTGAGTTAAAGCGCATGCAGGCAATATAGGCAATGAGAGAGCAGACCAACTGGCAAAAGACGCAACACAACATGGGCAACCCTATTCACATACTAAGCTTCCTAAACCGCACATAAAAGGCCTGCTCCGGAAGAGGATGCTTGAGAAGTGGCAAACCTCATGGAAGAATGGCAATACAGGCAGGAAAATCTATAAAATCATGCCCTCAGTTAGTCGCCGTCCCACTAACTCAATTAGAGAGGATGTTATCTTCTTCTCTCAACATGGACCTTTCCCTGCCTACCTCAAAAGGTTTCACCTGTCTGACAGCGATTATTGCAGTTGTGGTGGAATTGGCACGGCACTTCACTATGCCACGGAGTGCATTTATACAGTGTCTTGGCATATGAGAAAGGCAGCGCCAAACTTAGAACAAGAATGGCTGAAAAGGATAGCCAATAACCTCGTCTCCAGGTAGAAAATTCGTGGGATTATCAAATTCATTAGCGAAAACAGAGATCTTTTCCGGCTTCCCTAGTCTTCAACTTCCCAGCGAGCTGAACTTAGTAGCTCAATTACCAGACATTCCTCCTTCAACTAAAAGAAAGGTATTTCAACATCTAAAGAAAAGAAGACTATTACGAACTAATAGTGTAAAAGTGAAAATGCCTGTGTTGTACATAGTGTATATATTTCCTTCTTTTTGTTTATTTTGTTTTTCTTTTTCTTAAATAAAATTCCCGTGTCTTGCCCAGCAAACCGTTCAGTGACCGGTCTGGTCACGGGTACGGGGGTAAGGGACGGCATTCTGTTCTGTAGAAACGTGTTTCAAACCTGGAACCCTCTGGCTCCGAGGCCGACTTTTCCACTAGGCCACCGTGGTTCCCAGGTGTGATAGAGAATGTGTTGTTTAGCAACGGATTCGGAAACTCTCTGACATTTAGCGCACTCGCCGGGCGGAGTTATTTTCATCAAATCAGGGGGAAAGTGAAGAATGTAAGGGTGATGTTCACATTTTACTGAGCGTGATCGAACAAAGAACTCCGGAAATGCGCTCATCCGACTCATTGCCTGACACCCCATTCCGGTGTGAAATCGTCCAAAAGTGGTAGTATCGGAATCCGTTGCTGAACAGTATATTTTAAGTCACTGACTGCAAAGTAAATAATTCCCTAACAATGAAAAAAAAATCAAAATTTACGAAAAAAATTACTCTCACAGAAAGAACAGAAACGCTTGTTTTAAATTCAATATTTTCATGAAACTTTATTTTCATAAACTTTTTACTTTTGTATACAAAGCATTTCAGTTTTTGAAGTTTAATTTTTTTTTATCTCTTTTAGATACTTGCCCTTTTTTGCATTATAAACACGTACTACAACTAGAGCTGAGTTCATTTTACTATTTCTTTAAAAAAGCGTATGGAGCAGAAAATATTATTAAAAAAATTATTATTTTACTGAAAGGAAAGTGAAACAAAATATATTCTGACATAATAAAAAATAAAATAGGATTGTATCAGCACTTCACAATGTATTTAATAATCAACTTATCAATACTAAAAATAAAGCTTAAAAATAATACTTAATAATTATCAGAGACTCCTCTCAAAGCCACGAGAATTTTTGATATGGTGGACGTAAGACAAAGCAATAGAGAAGAAAAGGTAATAAGAGAGAGCAATTCTGGTTCTGTCAATGCAGCGGATTGATTGTGCCAAATATCAATAAATTTACTTATTCTTAGTAATTTGTATTTAAGGTCGTAGTGTAGCTTTACCGTCAAAATACCAAAAATGCATTATTATTGTATGCATTGGTATTGTATGAGGGGGTATTGTATGAAAATTATGATTGAAAATTGGGCCGCAACAACAGAAAGGTTGCGAAACACTGGTTTAGGTACAACTAGGTGGCTATGTGCTACGCGATGAGACAGGTTACAAAGCTACCTAATAGCAAACCGTGGAATCTGAGTTCTATCTTGAAAACGGTACGATATAAAGGAAAGAAGACAATTAAGAAGTTGTAGAGCATGATCGATCTATAACAAAAAGGTACATTTTGGACATTAGTACTAAGACCGGAACGTAAAAGTTTTTGTCTTTGGTTAAAATAACTAATGGAAGATACCTAAATCTGAACAGCTTATTCTCTAGCTACAACCAGGTAGGGTTCACTCTTAAAAATAATTTCATTCACCACATTTACATCTTTGCAACACAAATTGCTTATTTTACGGCCCAAATAATCAAAAGAATTGAGGTTATGGTACTGATCCAATCTAGGCAATGATGCGAATTCGGTAATTTTACCTATTATCACGCTGTTTATTTGAATTTTTCAAATCATAATTCATCTGTCATGGCACAGCATAGTCAATTAATTTTCTGACGCGAATATTCTCCTTAACTAAAATTATTCAAAATCTCTAATAACATCTAAATTCTCCTTCGACGGCCTAAATATTTAAAAGAATTCAGGTTATGGTATGGGACCAATCCAGACAATGACGATACGAATTCTGTAACTGTACCTCATTATCACTCTGTGTATTTGGATTTTTCAAATCATAAGTCATCTGTCATGGTATAACATATTCAATTTATTTTCTAGCATAAATATTCTCCCTAGCTAAAATTATTCAAAATCTTTAATAACATCTAAATTATCCTTCCACTTCGTAAAATATAACTTATTTCTATATTTGATTATACACATTCTTATCAACTAAAACTCTTTTCATATACAAACTTTAATTTATTATATTATAAATTAAAGTGAAAACTTTTTATTTTATTACAATTTTTTTGTCTTAATTGAGTTCTAATTCGAAATTTAAACCAATCTTATAAAGGTGGAATTTATTGCAAACTTTTTAATATGTTCCTTTTTGATAATACTCTATATTTGTTATAAGGTATGTTAATTTTCTAAACTATTTTACTATATATATATTCAATTCTTCTCTGCAATATTTCGATAAAATGCGGGACAATATAATGACTTCTAAATTATTTCAATAAGAGCCAAGTTTCAAAGGAATATATTTTTCATAGAGATTTCATATTTATTTTTAGTTTTTCATATTTTAATAAATTATACTTTACGGCAGAATTCTCGTCACAATAAGGTTTATGAGATTTAGATTAAATTACTATTAAAATTTGATATCGTCTTATAAATTTAGATTTGGTCTAATAAATTTAGAATGTATTATAGTTCGAATTAGTAATTCTAATTAGTGTCAGTTCAGAAAATTCAGTTTAGTCCAACTGAAATTTCTGAATATGTTCGTCTAACTGCATACTAATGCACACATGACTGATTATATTTTTTATCGAAAATTAATTTAGAATAGAATTTCTTCTTTTGCACTATTTTTTAATTTAAGGCTATGATGTTAGTATGATTTGCGCTTAAAGAAACACAGTTACAGTTTTCAAGTCACATGTTCTATATTACAAAAACAACCTATTCATTTCCGAAAAATTAAACGGATGTAAATATGAAAAAAACCTGAATTAAAAATTCTTTTTCCTGGTTTAAACATTAATTGAAATCTCATACAATTAAATTTCTTGGATACATATTTATTGCGAGTATTATTAAAGAAAAACTGTAATTTGAATAAAGTTTCATTCTTAATAAAAAAATTTCTAATATTAAAATTTATTCCTAATAATAAAACAATCAAAGAATAGAATACATGAAAGATAACTAAACACACATAATTTGACTACCATAGTAATGAAAAACTCAAAATGATTATTTATTATTTCATGCAAATTTTTTTTGGATCCATTGGATTATAGAACCTCCAATATAATCATTTATGAGAAAGGTATATTTCCCAAGCGGTTAAGATATGTTTTGCAAGACATTTCGAATTTAATTGCTTTGAAACCATGTCTGCTTCAAAGAGCATGTATTTACAGCTTTTCTGGAAATAGACGTTGCATTCTTTTAATGAAGTGAAAACAGATTCGTTCCATATTCAATTAAACTTCCCATCAATTTGAACTTAAATTAAAAATGCATTCTTCCATCCTTTAAAAATAATTTCATAGTAATTTAGCCCTAAGTCTACCAAAAAAATCCTTATTCTAAGCCAAATTTCAAAATTTTTTTTTGCTCACATAACATTATTTCAGTAAAAAAAAACTTAAAATTTAAACTAGTACTTAGGGAAACTTGCTATAATGATGACGATGTAATCCAGAGAGATACATGTTGCAAATTAAAGTACGAACTGAATTCGTCATTTATAAAAGGATAAATAATTATATGTATAATAAGATTTATTTATTTCTGCTCATGCCTCTCAAAGGGATTGATAAAAATAATTAGCTATACGATTTTACTTTAGTAAAATAATGACTAAAACTTAGTTCGTATCTAAATCGTTATGTACCCAAGAGAACACAAAATTCTCTGACGAGTGGTTATTTTGCTTCGTTATTTTAAAGCATTCTTTGGAACATATAATCAGTTGAAAGCTGAATTCTATCATTTTTTTGCGATAAAGTTCTGCCTGATTTGAAAAATTTATTTTCTTATTTCGAATCTTAAAACATTTCCAATTATATGATTTCTTAAAATAAAATGAAATTGATATAAACAAACATGCGGGAAACCTCCTGCGCACCAAAGTCCATTGTTTGCTCCGGATTCATAAAAAAACAAATAATTAATTTGTTGTCCATTACTTGCATAGCAATTGTCTAATTAATTGTTATCAAATGCATCATTTTAGTTTATTTGAAACAAAATGATTTAGGGAGAATTATTTAGCTTCCGTAAAAATTATTACAAAAAAATGGATAAATAATTTATCGAAATAAAATAAATAATAAATTCTGTTTTATAATTCTATGCGTTATTTTAATTTAATCAAGAAAAGAAATATTATTTCATCAGTATCAGTATTGCTACCAAAATCTCATTTCTAGCATATCTAGCCAAGTAGTAGGAGTGAGGGACTTATGAGAAATGTGGCATCTTCTGTTCATCAAAGTGACCTTGGAGCCCCTGGGTAACACCTGAGGTAGAAGTTTGACTTTGCTCCAATTTATAGGAGTAGATTACCTTCCAAGGGAATTTTTAGAAACTGACCCACATATGTGTTTTACTTGGAGGAAATCCAGGAAAATGTCCAGCAAAAAGCCCGACCATAGCGAGCACTTCATAGCTAAAGCTGGATATTCACCATAAGGCTGTTCTAATCCATTTGGAGGGCTTCTTAACAGATCTTTTACATTTTCAGCCCATAAAATTTGGTGGGTCATTCATAGGCCGGACTGCGCCACCCGCATCTATGGGCAACCCGACCCCCTAGGGTACTGCACCTCCTCTTCCCCCCTCTTTTATAACAGAACCCCCGCCCTGATTTCTCCAGACTGACGCTCACCCACCTCCACCTCCCCTATTTTGTGTTTTTTTTAGAGAGCCCCACTCCCCCCAACCCATTATCGTATTTCAATTTTATAGCCTAGAGGGCCGAATGAAAATCCAAACCTGTTGGAATTCCAACTATTTCCTCGTTCTACACCAATTTTCATCGGTTTCTTACATTGTCGAAAGGGTTTGTCATCCCATGTTCCAAAAAAATGAAATGGTCTAGAGGTGAATGTTCCGCTTTAGGAGAAACTGACCAACATATGAGTTTTGTTTGGAGGAAATACAGGAAATTGTCAACCGAACAACCCCCGACGTTAGAGAGCACTTTGTAGCTAAAACGCACCAACAGAAGATGTCACTCTTCTCTGTTATCATGAATTCTATACTTGTGGACGTGGCTACCCTATTAGCATGCGATGCTCTACAATATTCATACGATATCTTTACGATATAGCGCGGAATTCAGAATATTGTAGCAACATCGTGGAGATATCGTAAAATGTCTTGTGCTAATAGGGTAGACATGATAGATAAAACAGTATTTAGGGGTCATGTGCTACCTCATCGCAAACGACAGGGGTGGTTGCATGTGGTACTTGTTGTTCTATATTCAAGAACCATTCCAAGTTTGATTAACAAAGTTTATTTGATAATAAACACATAAAATGGGCGGAAGACGAAAAAACATAAACACTTGACTTTGTTAGTAACACATAAATTATAATGATGCATCAAGAATTAGCGTTCTTCACATGGAGTTGCATGACTCATAACTTTATGTTCACATAGTCTCCAATGGCGCAACAAGATTTGCACCCCTTCACCATGAGCCACATGCTACAACGGCGCAACAAGAAAAAACTGCGCTCGTACCTTGAGTTACTAGACTTATGTTGTGCCAATATTCTGGTTGCACAACAGCGCCATCTATAGTACAGTGCCACCTATGGTAACACACTAGATAACAACAGTATTAGAACCACCACCACTTAGAAACGAACGTAAGAATGCAACTTATAGCTTATTCTGATAATATAAAGAAATATATTTTTTCTATAAAATCAAATGTTAATTAATATTCATGTCTGCCGTTTATAACTTGAATGAGAATTAAATAAATAATCAACATCTACACGAAATCAACATTCGTTTTGTAAATTCACGCCATTAAAAAACTGTACGTGCTGTACACTACATAAGAGGTTAATTTAAAATCAGAAAGATATACTCTTAAGGTTTTTAGCAAACAAGGGGATCTCTAACAAATAAATGCGTACCCTTAAATCAGCCTGAATAATAATAAATGACATAATGTTTGGTTACGTGTTTAGCTTTTAACTACCTTTCTAAGCTTTAACTTATTCAGTAGCAAAATTTAAGGCCGACTTAGTTACTTTCGTTACTGGGAATCGATTCTTAACTAGCGTGATACACAAGGAAAGTCACTGATATTTACTTTTCAATTCTTAATGAACCACCGTGAAGTCAGTCCACATCTTCTCAAATAATCTTCCAGCACTCAATTAGGGAGCCAGAAACAAAAAGGCACAGCAAAAAACGAAAACATTTCAGTAAGCACCTTCGTCTGACGCAAAAAAGGATTGCATTTTCAATAATAAATAAACTAACGTCGTCGAACGAAAAAAGTAACTAACTTAGAATCGGCCTTTCTACCCTTCAGCTTAATAAATACAAAAAGATAGATTCGGAAAAACTCTTGGGACCTCGTCCTTTGTTGAGAAAAACAAAGCAATCCAAAAAAGGCAATAAGCGAAAGGATTCTACATTGGTTGGGTCTTGTCGTTTTGTTTCCCAATTTTTACTAGTTTTTGTTCTGGCGAAGTTTTAAAACGACCTTGGCACTGTGCTTTGCCAGGAATTTACGCCATCAAGGCAACTTCATTTTGGTAATAAGACTTGAACTCTGACTTGAGATTTCTTTCATAGTACATAGATGCACTTTTATGGAAAGGTCTTGAATCAAAGCATTATTTTTTCATTATTATTTAATACATTTAATAAAGAAATGTTGAAATTTGTTTCTAAATAACTACTTTAATTCAAAAGGTGCCAAACCTCAAAAGCACAATAATACTCTAAAATGTTATTAAAATATATCTATACCATTATGTATAAGGTTAAACCAAGAAGTTTATAAAAATTTGGACAAGATGGTATAGTACCTGATATGGAGTAATCTCTTGTTGGATCTACTGATGAAAGTTTTAGTGCAATGCATTCCAGTACAATTTCGAAAAAAGGGATATTAAAATTATTCTTTATTTATCTTCAATTAATATCTCACTCACCGTTTGATTTTCCTATGAGTATGTATCAATGAGGTTGGGAAAAAAAATTATCAATCAAATATCAACTCCTGAAGATTTATTTTCGACCCAAAAGGGATTGCCAGTCACAATATTTAATTAAGAAACTGCCCTTAAAGTTCGCTGTCATTTGAAAACTCTGAATATCATCTCTTGTGCTCAGCAGAAATTCAGTTGAGTACATTTCCACGAAACCTAATGAAGCAGTTGAATCTTTAGCACAGGTAATAAACATAATATTGTTGTTGTTGTTACTAATCTCCGATCGAGTCTGACGGAATCAGACCAGATCAAGGAATCCATTGACTTTGTTGAAATCAATGACTAAAAGGGGAGAAGAATAAATTTCTTCCCAGTCAAGTCCTAGGCAGTCCAAAATGTGTTTAAGTGATGCTTGATGTTGCTGGCATTTAGAGCAGAGAGGGTAGATCTTGTTGCCCTCAGAATATATAAGGCATTTCAGGTGGCCGCTGGCAAGTCGTTAAAGACAGATACTGGACTGCCTGTCGCATGGAAAGGACAGGGAAATTCCCGGCTTTCTTCCTTTGTACCAGTGGTGAGAGGGAGGTACTAACCACTCCATTTTGTTTTGGGCTTTTTTCCGCGAAAATAGTTCTAGGAAAGTAATTTCTGAAGAGGGGGGATGGGATGACTTGAGCCTTCCTTTGCAAGATTGTCGGCCAGTTCATTTCCGTGGATATCTACATGCGAAGGGATCCATCGAAAATGAACATCATGCTGAAGGGAGATGAGCTCAATTTTTATAAGATGGATAAAATTGTTTTATCCCCTGTGTAGGTCCGGATTTTAAGATGTTGAATTGAGCTACGGCTATCAGTAAGTATCCACAGGTCTCCAAAGTTGCTTTCGCTCATGATGGCCTCTAGTCGCACATCGATTGCAAGTAGTTCACTTCGGAAAAATAAGTATAATATAATCCATACAATCGTTATAAATTCAAATATAGTATAACAATACTATATATTTGCACTTGTAAATGTGTAATCAATTGTAAAAAGTTTTACTCCGCGCTTTTTCATTACAAATCCGCGTGAGGCCAAAGAAAATTACATATTTAGCATGAACACAGTGGAACCATTTGCAAGGTGGTAGGCTGGTGGGATGAAGCACGAATCGCTTGCCTACTTAAAATGTCATTCATGCATCATCACTTTCATACTTTAAAACATTCATACTTCATCACTTGCTTACTTTAAAACTTTATTCATACTTAACGTGACCATATGTCCCGTTTTGAACGTGACAGTCACGTTCTAGGTTGTCCCGTCGTCCCCAAGCACAGCTTCGGGACGCCCAGATGACCCGTTTTTACAAAGAGAACAACCCACGATAACAATTTCAAACAAGAAGGCACCAACAATCAAAAACTACGACGGTAATGTCTAGTAGCCCGGCGATGACGGAGCACGCGCTATACGTGTCACAAATATGTAAGTTGGTCAGAATCCTGGTCTATTGCACTTAGTTCTAACTACATAACACCGCATGAAGAAACAGAATGAAACACTGAGAATATTTATACAAAAAGTCGTTGGGTGGAATTATTCAAACACTTTCACGACAATAATTTAAATCGTATTGAAAGAGTATTTTTTCTTATGAATAAGTTGTCAACGAACTACAGAACAAAGTTTCAAGTTGCAATTTATAAAGCAACGTTAATTACCAAAGTAAAGTTTAAGAAATCCTACCAAGAATTTCATTATTTTTTTAAAATCAACACCAAATATACTGTAGCAAAAGTGTGTTCTTCAGAAAAATGCAGATCACATGAATTATTTATTCTCACGTGTTTATTCATGTCCTTTTCACTAATAAATAAAAACTAAAGAACTATGTGTTTTCTTGAATTCACATAATATTACCTAAAAATTTAAAAAAATCTCCCGTTTCGAAGGAAAAAATAAATGATCACTTTATTCATGCTTCATCACTTGCTTACTTCAAAACTTCCTTCATACTTCATCACTTGCTTACATTGCACCCATTAACGGCAGAGAAGCCAGATACACTGAAGGGAAAAGCGATTCAAAACAAAGCGCGTTCTGCCACACTTCCATTCGCGCAATAAGGAGGAGGATCGTCCTAAACGCTGAAAAAAACACGTGATCGTGATTCCTTTGAAAGTTTTCGGGAGAAAAGAAATTGGAACACATAACTAGACTGCGTCTAAGAAAACAAATTCATTGTTGAAGCACTGATTCACTTGCTTCGGTTGAATGCGCGCCACTGCAGAAATTATAACATAAGGGAAACGAAGTCTCAGATTAAGATGGCTCCGGTATTCAATCATCTGATTATAAAGGGCCGAAGAAGAAAAGATTGTTCAAACAAGACATCGAAAGTTACAATTTTCTAACAGAAACACATTACAAGCTTCAGCCTACAAGCTGTAGTAGGATGTGCAAAATTGAAGAAAGTAAGAATAATACTCTGAGTGTAATGCTAGTGGCAGATATCTATGGTAAAAAGAAATCAACTCTGTGACTGGGTAATTTTTTAAATCACTCTTTAGATGCAACGCTTGCAAACGTGTTTTAAATACCGCTGAGCCAAGCGAGTTGTTATTTATATGCAATATACAAAGCATTATTAGTATAATATGATCCAACGTTAAAAATGCATTAGCCTGTAAAAATCGCAGGATGCAGCAGAAAATAGACTCGTTTCCAACCCCGCGGAAATCGTGGGATACGCAATCAGAGGCTAAAGGAGGCACATTACCCAAAAAATGGCCAAAATAGCAATTTTCATTTTATTGGCTTATTTTGTTGCTCTTATCGTTCTACTTATTGTGTCAAGATTTCAAATTTGTACCTTTAATATTTCAGAAGTTATTTACGATGAATAATGAAAAACATGCGCAAATGACAACTTTAAATGGCTTTTTCTCCATGTCGGACTTTTCTTCACTTTTCTTTTCAAAATGCTAAGGCTTTTTTTCTTTTTAAGATAGAGCTTTAAAATTTTTGTACACGTTTATCGTTATTCGTATGATAAAACTGTGCATGCAATAAGCCTCCAATTGCTTAGTTTTTTTTATTTATTAGATATAAAATGAGATGCTGCTAAATTTCCTCATATTTCAGTATATAATTCAGTACAATATCTATATTTAAGCGAATATTAGATACACCTTTAATTCCATGCATAGTTTCCTGTAATATATTTCAGTGAATCTATAAATAAAATTTGAAGCAAAAACATTCATATTTGAAAAAGAAGTAGGGATTTTAAAAAATTATTTTTTCTTTAAAAAAATTTAAATTCCAACTAAACAAGCAGATCAAAATGGATTTTTTTCTCTTCGAGATGACTTCATATGATTGTGAAGTCTCAATATTATCAAACCTTTCTCAATAATACTTCAAATAAAAAATATGTTAAGAAGGTAATATGTCCCCATAAACGGAAAAAGATTCATATTAAATTATAGTCTAACAAATAAACTTTCGGTCCGTTGATTTCTAAGAAATAGAATGACATTTAAATTATCATAAAAAATTAACATAAATAATAAAAAAGAACAAATGCTTAAGCTTTATAAAATAATGAAACAATCGACTTTAAACGTGGATATTCTTTACAAAGTTCCATGAGAATTATCTGAATTTTTATTTAACTAGATACTTATCACCTCATTAAAGAATTATATTTCATCGGTAGGATGTATTGATCCCCCATAATTATTCATTTTATTATGTTCTCTTATTGTCTGTTAAAGATTTCTTTCCAGAACAACAAAGCCATTCTTGAAAAATATTTTGAAGACACCGTTCAATACACCTTTCGATTTTTAGATAGAATTCACTTTAAATTGTTAACCCTAACGTAAACTTTCGAAACCTCTCCCATGCATCTTCTGTTCGAGAACATGGAATAGAATTTTGTTCCGATGTTCGATTTTCTGATACATTTTTCTGAAGAAAATGTTTATTATTGTTCAGAATTTGAAGGCGAAAACATTATTTTCCGAAGTATCGAGGTAAACTTAGCACTCAAGATGTAAGGGGGAAAAAGAAGAAAGTAAGGGGTGCGAAAAACTTTTTCCATTTTTTTCCCGCCCATGCGAAAATAAATGTACGATTCTGGCCGGTTCCTGTATGGTTCAAGGGCTTTCGAATCTAAAATGTATATATCTATGTCAAACCGCCATCTGAGTTATCAATTTCATGTTTTTCTCTTTTTTT
>BGPR01000255.1:432720-531574 GCA_013235015.1 Araneus ventricosus
TGTCACCGGAGATTTCCAGGAAACGGGAAAAGTGAAAACTTTAAACTCATACTATACTTCTTTTAGTATGTCAACATTAAAATGAACTACTTTTCATAGCTAAATTTTAATCATGCAAAAGTCGGGTCGAAAGGGTTAAAGAACGTAAATGATGGCATATCCATAATATTTCTTATTTGAAGACAACGTGGATTTTGTGATTTTCAGCCATGGAATAACAGAATGTCGTTCATGATTGAAATATATTTCTTAAGTGCATCACCATTGAAAAGATTTCCTGGACTTGCACCGAGAAATACGAAAAGATCGATATCCAACCCAAGCTGTATCGAAGATGAAATGCAAGCGATCATCTCTCCAGGTTGATAAATGATGATAGCAAACTATTAATGGTGAAAGTTCCCGCAATTCGCAATTATCACTGGATATTACTCTTCCATTGGACAGTTACACATGTTTATGGTTGGATTCATCACACGTGCCTTAATAAATCGTGTTCAGGGAGCAAGTTGGAGAGGAAGTGCAGATGAAAACTTTTAATCGTTTGATTTAAAGATTCGAATGAGTTTTCGAAAAGGAAATGTTGGGAATTTCAAATGATTATATCAACTTCAGTCAATAATTTTATGGATTAATCTCTGGGACTGACGAAAAGCAGTTTGTAAAATCAAAATATGTTTGAGATGATTTTCATGAAATGATTTTGCAAATTTATAAATGAAGAGTTTCTTACCGAAACTGCACATAACCATTTTACAAAGTAGAGTTTCAGAAATTGATGTATTTTGTTTTTGCAAAAAAATTAAGCTTATTTAGCTTTACAAAGGCTGAAAAATAAATTTTGAGACAAAATGAGATTGCACCCTTGTGTAGTTGGTATAAAGTTTGAAAATTGGAAAAAATTGCCTTTCAGAAAAAAATGGATGTGTTCCCTTTAAAGATCCTAAAATAATTTATTTATGTGTGAAGAGCATAGCTAAAATTTATTTTATCAAATAAACCTGCTCAAAAACTAAAGTACTACGTTTCTATAAATACTACAGACTCTTCAATAAGCATCAAATCAAATTAAATTTTTGTTTGAATAAGAAAATCGCATAAAATTCCTTGGAGTATCAGTGTCATGGCTCATTGTATGAAGTTGATATTAATTTTTACTCAAGCATATGTAAAGGAGTAGAAATTTCTCTTTCAGAAAATTTTCCCCTATCGGAACTTATTTGTTTATAGAATATTTCATGTCAGTTTTATGCATGTGATAAATCTTTTTCATAAGCCCTGTTAAATGTTACGATACACCCTATTTAACTTCCCTCATTTATTTATGACTCTCAATTCAAGCGTCTGATTCGACCAGCATTGAAAACCCTTTTAAAACCCTCAGCTAATTAATTCTTATCAGAACTGCTTTTAAATATCGAGGATTTTCTCTTTTATTTTATAGAAGCTGGTTGAAACCAGTCTCCACGCTCTTTTTGCGTTTGAATTTACTGGAGTGCCTATGCGTTTATGGCACGAGAGTGGTCACGGAATGGCTTCCGAAATTCATATCTTGAACATTAATTTTAAAGTACTAAAATCTTAAAATAATTATCATAAGTTACTATGAAAATAAGCCGGAGAGATTTTACCAATATACGAACCCTTGCTTTCAACAAATATGCGAACACCACGGTGTATTTCGTATATACGAGTATAAAAAAAGTTTCAGAATTTGTAGGAAATATTTGAACGTTTCAAAACGAAGCATTACAATTTAAATATTTTACGCAACTATCTCCTTCCAAATGTAGTTATCGCTCCTACCTTGTATGAACATTTCACCTATTTGGAGATAATTTTTTTGAAATCTAATGCATTGCTTTAATGTTTCTTTTCAACTGGTACCTAATTATTCATATTTATGGCTCATTAGTTCTTCTGGGTTTTAGTTCACTAAGTTTTAGTTAACATATATGAATCTTTAGTTGACAGGAAATAATTTTATTTTAACTGTCTTAATCCCAATAGGTACAATTAAAGTCCTATAGAAATAACTCACGTACCGCCCCACTAGGGAGCTGCTCTATAAAGACAGTGTGTTGAAGACACTGCTCTCTACTTTTTGAAGCAGTTATAATGCCTTTCCCAACTGCATTTTCTGAACAAATTGGCATTCTCATCATAAGCGGCTATTGTAACTGGGAAATTGTGTTTTAAAAGCAAAGGAAGATGGAAATTTCTAATTTCCCATATAATTTCTTGTATCGTAAATTTATACCTGACATTTCACAGAAACTTTCTCCCTAGATTATACTTAGGTATTTTTCAGGCATTCCCGTATAATCTCCTCTAAAGTAAAATCAAGAGACGCTGTAACTTCTTGGGATTATCCTATTTCCGCTTCCTAAAGACCAAGGGTGCCGAACTGTGCCAAATAAACAAGATCTAAATTTATGTGGGCCTCAAAATAAATAATTAAATGCTGGTGTGATGGATGTGAAATAACACTAATCACCCCACTTGATGTAATATATCCATTTATTATACTATGATGACATATAAAGATGATGGTGGCATATTTACAGGTGATAGTTTAACTATAAAAATAGATATAGTATCAGGAGAGTCTGTATAAGGGCACTCGTACTGCTGCGGTCTCTATAACTCGAGAGCTTGCTTCTCTCCGTCTGACCTTTTGCCCTCAATGACATCCAGCCGTTATAGCATGAGTCTCGCTGCGCCACCTGGTGGTGATAGGAACAAATCCCACATAAATAAAATAATACAAAATAAAATAAAAAAAATAGAAACATAGGTTTATTTCGAATACACGTTATATAAAAGAACAAGGGCAACGGTAATGTTAATGCTTTCTGCCTCACATTTGTTCGCTGCTGCTGTTTTCCAACTTTGGGCGATCATCTTGTCTGTAGTGGTTATTTTCAAAACTAATCCAAAGTGAATTTCAGTAATTTTGAATATGGCAGGAGACTCATTCTCTTTCATATTGCTCACATCGATTACTACTTCCAAACGTGGAAATAATTTCTTATGCAAAAACCGAAAAAAACAAAGAACATTTATCTTTCAAGGCGTAACTCATTTTATTTTACTATCCGCTCCTGAAATATTCTCCGTTAGTAAGGTAGAAGGAGAAGAATTGGTTCATAGATGCAACATGACTAGTAATTGGACATTGGCGAATGTTGTGGTTCGTTATTAATAATAATGCAAAAAAAAGAATTTTTAAAATGAAGCTACGAAATTTTTATTAAAATTTTGTTACATACTATTATGTTTGCTGGGCAGCAGAAATATTCGTTAGGGCCGGGAGTTTGACACCCCTGTTGAAGACGAATGGGGTGCGGAGAGTCGATTTTTCGATAACCCCAACAATGAAGCCAAATAGACTACAAGCTGTACTTTCTCTTTCCTGAAGAAACTAGAATTAGCATCAGAGAATGGATACATGGGCATTAAATACTTTATTCCCATGTAATGGATATTTGGGAATTAATACTTAATTAAATACTTTAGGATTTCTTAGCTTTAATTAGTATTAAAGCGATTTAAGATTGATTCAAGCAAATTTGATATATTCCAATTATTAGCTTGCAATTCAGTTCTTCAGAAATGTGTCGGAATTTGACTATTTTTTGTGAAATGAATATTTGTTCTTGTTATTTGTCAGTCACTGACTTTACATCTGCTGTAATCATTTAAGAATGTCCACATTTCTGATTGCTATGGCAGAACCAAAAAGTATATTGAATATGCAATCTCCAAAATTTTTGCATCACTTATTTGTACAATTACTTTTTCCTTATTGTTTAATTTACAAGGCAAGCAATGACATCATAGGTTTAGCTTTTCTGTTCTTTAATGTTTACGGGAGGTTTCCGGAAAATTGACGGGAGATAGGTGTTGATAAAAATTTATCTTTTATCATAAGATAGGCGATCGTTATTTTATGGATTCAACGTAGTTAATTTTTTTCTGGGTCAATGCTTTTATTAAGTATTTAATAGAAACTTCGTTCTAAGCAAGTACTGCCAACATTTAAATGTAGGGAAAAAAGGTTAAGACTTTTATATATTTAATGTCTTAGTTAATGCTTTGTTTCATGTTTTCAACTACGGCATTAAAATCTTTCATTGTAGTAAGAAATGTAAAACAATTAAAATCGGTATATTTGCAAGGAAATCAAATCACCTCCGGAAACAAAATTTTTATGGATAATTTTGGTTTTAAAAATAACATTGATATATATAGTCATATCTTAATATTGAAAATGAAAAAATGAAAATTAACAAACATATCTTTAATGAAATTCAAAAGTTTAATTTTTTTAATTATACCAAATAAAAAAATATAGTCTAATATAATAATAATAAACCATTTAATACCAAATAAAAATACTAAATACAGGATGATTATAATTTAAGTTGCACTTTCAGAAGGTTGTGAAAAAAGAACCACTGGTCAGAATGACCTGATATTTCATCTTAGTATACGTAAAGCAATGGGAATTTGTTATGAGAAAGAAAAAAATAGTTCAAAAGTTGACCGATTGATGGCGTTGTACTCGTGATAAGATGCTGAAAAACAATTGCTTTAAAAGATATGCTCATTTTAAGATGCTAATTAAAAGACGTGACGTGCGCACCGCACATTACACCTGTGATAAAAAGGTGGGGAACATGCAGTTCTTGCTATTCCGCGTCTGAGAAAGTAGTCATGACTCTATCATTGAAGAATCGGGCTATGCTTGTGAAGCTTTTTCACAAGAGCGGTGACTATGCGACAATTGTATTGAAGAAATTCCGTTCATTAAAGGGTTTAAGAAGCGGCTCTGGTCCGATGGCTGCATTCGGTCTGAAGAAGATGATTGATAAATTCGAATAGTCGGGTTCGTTTGACGTGAAATGTGGCAGAGGGGGGAAGCAATTGCTTCGACGTCAGTGGAAGATGCGGCTACAGCATTGCAGGAAGCGTCAAGCAGTGCTTTGGGAACGTGCAATGCACGGGGAATTTCCCGAACTTTAGACATGCCTGTCAGCACGGTTCGTAAAATTTTACGAAAGATCCTGCAATGCTATCCATTCAAAATTACACAAGTTGGAGTTGGTTCCTGCTGACCTGTCCAAACGAGAAGCTTTTGTCCTGCCATTTCTTGCTCGAATGGAAGTGGACAATGCATGGGCATGGAAAACGGTGGACAGCATATAGAACATTTCTTAAGCAAGTCGAAGTCACTTCCTTTTCTTGATAATTTAATCAGTTTTTGCTTTTTCTATGGTTTTTGGCCTAGGAACAATTGAAAACCGATTTCATTTTTGCTTTCACTACGGTTTTTGGCCTAGAGACAATTAAAAACCGATTTTTTTCCTATCTGCTGTAGCACCACCTTGTCGTGGTGGATGGGCTTTGAACAACGAGTGCCACAGCAACAAGTCACGTCTTTTAATTAGCATCTTAAAATTAGCATATCTTTTAAAGCAATCGTTTTTTAGCATCTTATAACGAGTACTGCGTCATGTGTATCGGTCAACTTCTGAACTTTTCTTTCTTTCGCAAAACAAATTCCCATTGCTTCATGTACGGTCAGATGAAATATCAGGTCATTCTGACCAGTGGTGTTTTTTTACAGCCTTTTGAAAGTGCAACTTTAATTATAATCACCTTGTATATAGTAATAGCATATGGAAAATTAGAACATGTATATGAACTCTGTTACAATCAAAACTATCGAAAAAAGACAATCCAGAAATTTGGAATTTTCAACAATCAAATTGGTTGTTCAACTTTGGACATATAAAAATTAATATAAATTTAAAATTTATATAACCGCCTTCGGCGACCAGTTTGTTTGCCAGGAATATAGTTTCAATTGAATCCCTTATGCACAATTTGATATTCATGGTTCCTTAACAAAGTAATTTTAAACTTCAAATTGTGATAGACATTTAATCCGTGTTTTGTTAGTAGCTTTGCGCATGTTCTGTTTATTGTCCACATGAACGTCCATAAGGAGTCAAGAAACTGTCCGTGGCTTGTGATAATTGTAAGTTGCCGACTCCATTTTCACTTTCGTATTCCTCATGCAAAATTTATATTTAATTTCAACATAAAAATAACGCGGCACATATGCTAATAAAAATAATTAAAACATAGCAACCACAATCATTCAGCTTAATATATACATTTCCTGATATATTTACTATTTTAGGGGACTTTTTTTAAAGATTTCTAGAAAAACTGGTGAAGTAAGAAGGAAAGAAAATTCATTAGGATATTCCTTTTACTTTCAACAATGCAAGAAAAATATGCAAATAAATATTTTTTTAAACGATGAAAACAGTTTCAATCTCATTGCAACAATGAAAAGTATTGTTGTAAATTATGCATAAAATATTTTTTTTAATTCATTGCAATTTGAGAAAAAATTGTACAGCAATTTAATTCATGTGATGGAACAGGTTATTTTTTGCCCTTTCAGATTTAAGAGAAACTTCGTCTTAGCAAGTATTGCCGACATTTAAATGTAGGAAACAAAGGGTAAGACATCTTTTCTACATTTAACGTCTTAATGTTTTGTGCCATCTCTTCAACTACGGCAATGACAACTTTCATTGTAGCAAGAAATGCAAAACAATTAAAATCGGTGCATTTGCAAGAAAATCAAATTACCCTCTGAAACAAAACTTTTATGGATAATTTTGATATTAAATATAAAATCTGTATTCCCTTTAATGAGATAAGGAAACTCAATCTCCCTGTGATACATTTTCTTTTATTCAAAACCGTTTAGTGATAATATCTATATAAACAAAAGAACTTGTCTGCGTATGTATGTATGCATGTATGTTCGTTTTTTGTTCCCCATGCACGCCCAAACCATATGACTTACTGAGACAAAATTGGCACAGTGATGGATTAGCGCAAGAGAGAGCTAACGCCTTAAAATTATTTTAAAATTCGATTTAGATTTTCATTTATTTCATGTTAAGTGGTTGCTTATATTTTCTCTAATTTCTTCCATATATTCGCATCAGAGAATCGAAATTTTTCTATTATTACAAAGTCCGGAATCTCCCCATTCTAATAAGAGTAAATTGAATCTCCTGTGAAACTTTCCTGATTTTTAGTAATTTATTAAAATTTTCGGAAACTTTCTTTTGTAAACGATTTTCTGCGCGCGTGACTAAATATTATGCTTCGCTCTGCTTATTATGCTATGCTTATGCTTTGTTTCAATTTATAAACATCAGAGAAAATTGGCTTCTTGTATTTTTCCTTTCTCTCGCTGTTTTTGTCTTTTGATGTTTTATTTTACAACGTATATTTTAATTAAAATTTTCCCTTTTTAAAGATTTTAAGTGTATATTTTTAAGCAGCAACACCGTGAAAATTCTGTATGCCATAATTGTTCATTTTAAAGTTTTATTAGTTATTATACGGTTTATTGTTAAAAAGTTTTCAATAAAATTTCCTTTTCCAAACCTCTTGCGTTTCCATTCAAACCGTACTGTTATAAAGTAAGATAAAGGCTATACATAAAAGTTTTAATTCAAAAAGAAAGAATTGAAAGAAGATTTATGTTTGTTGCGTAAAGTTAGAAACAAAATTTGCAGGGAAAAAACGGAAGGGGGCATATGAAAAAATATGGCTCCTGAGCAACGCCAGGTTATCTGCTAGTTATCTATTCAGTCACTAATAAAATAACAGTTATAATTAACAAAATTTAACAAAGATATTAACTATTTATTAATTTAATTAATTAATCAAAAATTAATTAAAAGTTAATTAAAACTCTTTTGTATTATATAGCATGGCGCATACGCAGCTATTTCTAATATAATACAGAAACAAATAATACAAATATACATGTTTATATATAATATATGTTTATATATAAATAATATATGTTTTTTAATATTGATCATTGCAATTTTTTGTTGATGCAATCACTTGATGCTGTTACGTTGAGCACGTAAAAAGGTGTATTGTTATCGATATTGTTTAAATCTTCTGTTTCTTATTTATACTTTTTTACTTTTGTTTTATATTTATATTATTTGTCACTAATAAAAATTATTCTTCCATATTAGCCATTTCAGATTTTTCTACCAATCAGTTAATGGTTCTAATCCTTGTGGTCTGCATATCCAACTATGTCCATGAGTCAAGGGCTCGTGATGCAAGAAAAGTGTCATCTTGTGTTGGCCAACGTGATTTTGGAGCACTTAACACTTTGCGGACAGGTGCGACATATAGAGGGTGCTAGTGGGTATTTACCATAAGCTCACAAAAAACGATAGAAGGTGGAGAAGTCGCCACCACTCTAATTTCGCTTTAACATTCCTCCTACTTGCCCCGATAGTTTCCACTCAGAATGAATCAGTTCAGTTTCATCGCGTTTGAAAGTGCATGAAAAGCTCCCCATAACCGAAACTGACGATCACGAAACGGAGGGAAATTACCCCTACTGATCAATATTCGACTGTTTTGGTCGGATACATATCATAAACAAAAAAAAGCAAAAATATATCAGCTGAGGGTGAATCTGATACATTATATCTTGATGCGACTGGGTACAGCGACCAAGAAACTGATTCTGAGACCTACGTGGAGGACAATCCAGTTCACGAAGAATATAGCGATTCAAACTCGAACACAAATGTTTGTATCAACCATCCATTCAACCGCTAATAGTATTAAACCATAAAAAATAAAGCTATGTACAATTAAAAAAGCGTAAATTTTGAGAAAACGGGATGGCGCATAAAGTTCGACAACCTGGTCTGAGTGCTTTAAAAAGTCGCCTATTCGTAAAGGATTTAAGGCTAGGGTAACACCTGTGGTAGAAGTCTGAGCTATGGCGATAGGTTACCTTCTTGCAGCGAGAAATTTGCTTTCCAATCTCACATAGATCTACCATTTTTTAATGCTGGTTGAAAATACAGACAAATGATGGAACCCATACCCTCCATCCTCCGATTCATGTTCCTCAACCATGCCGCGATTTAACACAGTAGACCTGTCTGCCAACCTTTTTCTTATTAATATTCGTCAAATAAAATATTGACATGGATTTTCTTAATGACATTTTCGTTATTTCCACATTTATAAGGTTGTAATGAAATAAAAGTTCATTTCTGTCTGAAGCTTTCACCAGGCCATTAACTTTTAAACTTAGAAGCATCTAATAAAAATCAAGCAAAATTTACTAAATGGATCTTAATGTATTATTAATACATAGGAGGAACTCCCAAGTCCTTCTATTAAAGAAAACAAAAGCACATTAAGTATTCATCATTTACAAATTCAATAAGTAGCCCAGATGATTCTCGACCCTTTTTTTCTCATTAAAACTGATTTTATCATGTCAAATTCTCGTGCTGCGTTTTGTTTTTAAAAGTCAGAGTAATGCTATTAAATGCCGAATAATAATCTTTAATCACTCTTCGTACATAATCAACTTAATGTTTAAATTCGAATTATTCTTAACATAATTCTTTCTTCACCATCCAAAATCTACATTTTTATAGAATTTAAGAACAAAAAAACTATAATGTCACGATGCTTGTCATCCCTTAAAGTCTAGCCGAATTTTTCACGCAGATATAAAAAAAGACCAACTTACATGAATGCTCTTCGAACCTACTTCATGTTAATTAGCAGACATTTTCTTAAGCCTATCGTTCGCAAGCAATTAAAAGTGACAGCTCTTAAGAAAAGAAGTTTCCTAGAAAAATCTCCGGATAGGAGAGCGAGCTATAAAAGCCACGTTCGCGGAATTTCAACTCGGAGCTTCTAGGGTTATAAATTTCTGCATTAACAGCCGAGCGATAAAGGGATGCCCTAAACGCCACATAGAGGTATTTTATTAGAAACGTTGAGGCTGAAGTAGATTAAAACTATCCAACAGTAAAAGAGTGGAAATACTGATGGGGAAGAAGAGTTTTCTGAGGAAAAAGTTTTTAAAGACACTTGCCAGTTTGTTATCGTAAACAGATTTTGAGAAAATGGTGTCTGTGCGTGGCTTTTTTCTTATATTCCTTCCGACCAAATTTAGCTGCCCGATTTGCTATTTTCATTTAAGTTAAGTTTGGTTTGGTTTTTCTTATGGCGCAAGGGCCATGGATATGACCATACTGCGACAAACTAAAGATAAATGTGAAGGGATATAAGCAAAGGGATATAAAAATTGAAAGAACGACAAGTATGAAAACGTACTTTAAAATATTAACATAATTTATATAAATGGGTAAAACTTAATGGACTTTAAAAATGCAAAAAAGTTAACCTGAGGCGTTTTATAAAGTAAGGTAGATAATAAAAATGAAGGTGCTTGAAAAAATTGTAAACATTGAGCATTACAATTTGTGCATTCTGATAGAATATTGCGGACAGATATATCGCAGTTACATCGCGAGCACATTGGTAGTTGTTCTCCCACCAATAAATGAACATGAGTGTATCTGGTATGTCAAACGCATAAACTGGTTAAAAGAGTATCTGCTTTCCTGTTCGTAGGACAGGGCCAGAGTCCCACAATATACTTTAAAGCATGAATTTTGTTATCAGTTTTTGAATCCCACTGGTTAAGACTAGTAGTTCTCATGATTAGTGTTAGAGTCCGTATGACTGGGGGGGTCATAGTCTGCCCGACAGGGGGGGGTGGCGGCCTACTGTACGGGAGTAGGGATGTAAAGATGACCCTCTCAAATTTTCGCCAGATCCTTATTTATCTACTACTTCTTTGCATGGATGGGATACAAAAATTTGCTCTTGCGACGGGGGGAACAGCATTCCGGTCCCACTACTGGCGCCCCCCCGGTAGTTCTGTGAACAGTAGATCTCGCGTCCCCTCCCCCCAAATAAAAGAAACCCTATAATGATATTTGTCTTCAAAAATTTGGCCATTTTTTTCGTGTACGAATTATTTACAGAAGATTCTGCTTTAAATAGTATTCATAAAATTACAATTAAACCTTCGCTTTTATCAGAATAAATACAATTAAATGTCTCGCCATTACCAAAATAATTGTGCCAAATGGTGATTTTAATTGTGACAAACTCGCCAACCATTGAAACTATGAAATCGGCCGCCATCTTGAAAAGGAATAAAAAAATAAAAATCCCTACACATACGTTGTTTTCAATGAATTCAGGAAACGTTCATGCAGATTCAAAGAAAATCGAACAACGCGTTTGGTCGTGGCTGCGTTACAATCAAATCAATAGACAAAGAGACAGAAAAGTTTATTTTTACCGAACGCTTATATTTTTCGCGTTGTTATTATTCGTCTTTCGTTTCCTTGTGTTTCGAAAGTTTTGCCAGATTGATTTAAGATTCTTGTTGCCTCTCTTTTAATCGATGGGTTTTATCATCTACTGTAGTTTGAATAGAAATATATTACATCTAAACACCTTTTATTTACACTCTTTATTTAACTTGAATTCTTACATGTTTGTAAAATATTCATTTTGCAATTGAATTTTCATTCAGTCCTAATGAACTACAGCTCTGAAATTTCGTACAGTAGTTTGTTCCCTATGACAAAACATCTTTTTAATATTTTCAAAACTTTATTAACAATTAATCGCTTAATTTTAATATGATTCGACATGCGAGCCGCCATCTGGTGATGAATTTGGGAAAATTGATTACAGAAGTCCATGCTAAATAAAGAATTATGACATATATAAAAAATAAAAAAGCAAAAATTAAAAAATAATTATTTTTATTAATAATAGTTTTTGTAACCAAAAATCTGTAAATCAAAGCAAAAATCATAAGAGCTTGATGCGCTGAAACCTAAACAATAAAGAAATAAAGTCAGAACGAAAATAACTCCTAAACAATTAAAAATTACAACACATTATTAATGTTTCCTATTTACTTAGAGCAATGATTGACAAACTGAGATACTCGCGCTTACAGTTGTTTCCGGCTCGCCGCAGATATAAAAATCGCCATTAGTAATTCAACATTTACAGGTAAAATCAAAATACAGTTTTTAGAAATGCAATCGAAGCTTCCTTCATCGCATTAGTAATAAATATTTTTTAATAAAATATCTTTTGAATCCTTATTAAGTTTCATAATGAGTTCTATTTTCCCTCCAATTTTTTTCTTCCGCTCCGAAAAAAATTGCCCATCCCTCAGTTAGAATATTAATATAGGTGCCTTACGCTTTGACAAATTTTCCTTTCACTTTCCAATTTTTTTATATAAAAAAGTTATTTTCGACTTTTTGTTCTAAAAAAATACTGCATACAGAAAAACTTCTATTAACTATCAGTTCTGTTATCCGTTATCGTCTAAAAAATCTAATCAGTCATTTCTGTGCATTACGACTCTTGTATTGAAGTTTATATTGATAGTTTTGTAAAATTAAATACAAAATATATGCGTTATTCACTTTTAAGGGATTATATTTTCGTTCTCGTCCCAATCCAGCAGAGAAATCACGTTACTGTACATATGTATTAAGAGATTTCGATTATCCGTCTATTCGGTTATCCGTCACAGCGATAGATCGGACGGTGATGATTGATCGGAGTTTTAATATATTTATTATTATTATTTTTATTACTTTAGGATTCAGTGCATAATTATTGAGGAATCATTTCATGATTTTCAGAAAAAAAGATTACGTAGCTAATTACGCTTTGACCAAATGCAAAAATTTAGTGTTTTCATGTCAATTTAAAATTGATAATTTGGGAGGCATATGCATTCAAGTCAAGATAAATCACAGCAAATGAGAACCCTTCATCAGCTGCTCTTTTCAGCTGATGAAACGATAAACTTTGTAGCTGAATGCGCGTTTCACATCTGACAGCCTTTTATTCGAAATTTTAATTACAGCTGAATGTACGAATTCTATGCGATTCGAAAAGTTATTCTAACCGTGGAAACCAGACTTAAATATGTTCTGGTAACAGATTTCAAAGAGAGACCGAAATGCTAATTGTGAAATTATTACTTCGGAAATTCCCGGCGAACGACTTGTTCACTTCGTCTAGTATTCCAATGATTTTATGGAGACGCATACATTATAAGTGAAATATTTTCATGTGCCGATAATTATAATGGATGCGAAATCAAAGGTGAAATTCGTCAACTGTCTGGATGTGATGTAATTAAAATATTTTTCTGAAAATACAGTGAGTTGCCAATTTAATGTTGACATTTTAACATTTATTTGGCATTGTTGGTATGCAAAAAATTTTGAAACCTTATTTAACATAATTATTCAAAAGCATTTCAGATAAAAAAAAAACCCGATTTGATAAAGGTTTTAAATAATTATAATAAATTTGAATAAATATATGTTTCATTGTAGCAGCTGAAAGCATTTTTCGTGTTATTTCATTCTTTTTAAAAAAAATCTTAGTATCAATTCTGTAAAAATAGATTCGAGATTATGAAGTTCATTTATTTTTTTTAAATATTAATTTCATTTCTACAAAAATACATTCTAGAATTTGAACATGATTTATTTTTTAAAAATTTTAATCTTAATGTCCGGTCTGTAAAAATACAATTGAGATTATGAATTTCATTTATTTTTTTGAATATTAATGTCAATTTTGTAAAAGTGCATTCGAGATTATAAGAAAAATATTCTTAAATTTACTGACAAAACTTAAGACAAAGGCCATACGCCAAATTTTTGTGGATATAAGAAGCTATAAACAGCACCATATTGAAATATTTTTTAATATCATCCTTTTTGTAGATATTTATATGTTTTATTTTGAAATTTAAGATTAAATATAGAAAGTTTAATATTATTGGCCATTTTTTATTACTATGTTCAGACAAGATGCTACGTGAAAATAAAATCTGAGTCCGCGTAGACAAATGATAATCTTCGTTGACATCAATATACAGGGTGACCCAAACAAGTGTAACAAGCGTTTATTTCCTTAAATATTGATACTAGACATATACTTTCAATTACAAAGTTTAATTAAATAAGATAAGAATTTGTATGAAAATATTTTGATATCCAGGAGATTAATAATAAAAAAAGTTAGAAAAATTAAATTTTTATACCTTTATCGAAGGGCAAAAATGTCAGGTAGTAAAATGTTTTTCTTACGTTCACCTATTAACAAACAAAGTTACCTGTTTCTATCTGCAAAACTGACAGAGATATAAGAAGACAAAGTTAGTGACTTAGACCACTTTTCCATTCCTCTCACTGCTGTTTCAATCAGTTATTTTAGGGATAATAAACATATTTCAATAAATTATTTAAAGGGCGGAATCAGGAAATAACAATGTATTTTTTAACTCTTGTTAAATCTAAAAAATAGTCAAATAATACATTAAATGAAGTATTTACAAAAATAGTTTAACTTGTGAATCTTCGAAAAATATTCAAAGCAGTGACCGCTCATCTGCTCAGAAACAAGCAGTGCTAGAAAAATATTACTAGAATACAATTGAGATACAATTTTTCGAAAATAACTTTACTTTCAATAGTCATATTAAGAGTAGTCATATTAAATGTAGTCCGTATTAGCCGAGTGTTCGATTATCTGAGGTGATAACGACCCCAATGGGATCGGATAATCGAGGTTCTACTGTATCTGAAAACTTGCAACTAATTTTACTAGAAACGTCTAACTGAATTCTCTTCGCGCGTTCGCAACTGAGTTACAGTAAAACTTCGATTAACCATACGGTTAATCGAAGTTCGAACCAGGGCTACGACGGATAACAGAAATATCTTAATATATATGCACAGTAACGTGATTTCACTGCCGGCTTGGAGCGAAAATGAAAATAAAATCCTTTAAAAGTGAATAATACATGCATATTGTATTTAATTGTACAAAACGATCGATATAAACTTCAATACAAGAGGGGCAATGTACAGAAATGCACATTAGACGTGATTTAGAGGACGACGGATAACAGAAACTGACGGTAAATCGAAGTTCTGCTGTATTAAAATACGTATTTTATTCAGCTGAATATTTAAAAAAAAACATAAACGGCACACTACAATTAAAAAGAAAACAAAAATGCCAGACCTAAACGGGTCTTGATAAAAATTACGACACCTCGTAATCACTGCCCAGTTAAAATCTCGCAGCAAGGCGGCATTGATTCGAGGAAATTTCGACCGTTTTAAAAAAGTCGGGAGCTAAGATTTTTCTGAAAGAATGACCGACTTGTGGGAAGAATTATTAATGAGTCTGAATTCCCTGAACTGTTACTTTAATTCAAGCACAGTAACTTGGAAACCCGTCATTATGATCAGCTTAAATTTTACTGCTAGGACATTTTTATGATAGAAGCGAAAAACACTTTTTCATGATTATGTTAATTTCCCTTTAGGCCGCGCCGTGATGCTGCGAAATTATTTGGCTGTTGCCAAAACTGCAGACAAAACTTTCGAGTTCTAATGAGGTAGAAAACTTGGAAAGAGTATCCTCTTTTTCATTATTGTTATCGTGTCTTCCCCACAATTTGATTCCGACGCTCTAAATAGGCGGGGGAAAAAAGAAAGAATCTTTTAATTTTCCATGTTTTTTTCTTTTTTGTACTTGGCATGCCAGACGTGGTGCTGGAATTGAAATAACTGAGTTTTCTCCGTCGGGAACTTTATTGAAATGTGGGTTTAAGAAGAAGAAGAACAGGAAGAAGTTTAAACTGATGAGGAAAGGAATTCTCAGTGGGTATACCAGTACACGTTGAAGGATGGCGTTTTAATTAAGATACAAGAAATACATATATTAAGCACGGACGTTTATTTAAGATAACGAAAATTTCCCCTTACAATTAGCTTGTGGTCTTAACACGATGGTTTGAAGAAAAAAAATGGCGCTAGTCATTGAATTGAAGTTTCTTTAAGATATAATATCAAAGAAAATTCATGCATATAAAATTAAGTGGAATTTTTAAATGTTGAGTTTTAAATGAAATTCTCAACTCCAGTTCAAATATTTGTTTTTCGCCTTTGAATGCCATTTTTATTCGTATAAAAAGATAATGCTTTAGTTGGTTCATATCTCAAATTTTGGTTGTAACATTTTTAAAGAACATTTACCACTTCAAGAAAAATGAATTTCTTAAATAAATTCAGCGGAAATGTTAATGCATAAACTAAATGAAACATATAGAATTTCAAAGAAGTTTTTGATGCAAACTAAATTAAAAAATACCTCTGAGAGTCGCAGTTGCGAACTCAATGGCAGTTTCATTAAGAATCTTCAAAAAGACTGTGCATAAATTATTATACAAGTATTGTTACTTTTGTGAACGTTATTTGAAAGTTCAAATAACTTTTTCTATCCAAGGTTTTATAAAAAAGGGTGTTATGGTCTGACTCGGTTTTAAATAATTTCGTTTGAAATTTTTCTATACTCATTTATCAGTTTTTACTTTGTCGTATTTCCTGAATAACTTTCGAAAATATTACTGCATAAAAGTAATTTTTACACCATCTAAAAGCGCAAAAAATTGACTTTTAAATGATATTAATTAAGTTACCGTAATTTTTTCTTTAATTTTAATAACCTTTTAAATCTATTTTCAGCATAATTTACAACAATACTTTTCATTGTTGCAACGTAATTCAAACCTTTTTTGCAGTTTAAATAAATATTTATTTGTGTGATTCTTTTTCATTGTTGAAAGCTAAGGTAATATCTTAATGTTTAATGATATGTTTTAATCAATATAATTTCATACAGCTAATATGCTGCTGGACGTAAAATGTGCCGCGACCTTTTAAAGTTAAAATCAAATGCATATTTTGCAAGAGGAATAAGAGAGTGAAGTTGAAGCCGACAACGGGCATTTGTATGCTACATGACACAGACAGTTACTCGACTCCATTAGGGACTTTCATGCAGACAACGAACAGAATAGGTGCAGGACTATTGAAAGAATATGGGTTAAATATCTATCAAAATTTGAAATTTAAAATTACTTTGTTAAGGGAACCATGAATACCAATTTATACATAAGAGATTCATTTGAAATTATATTCCCGGCGAACAAGCTGGTCGCCGAAGGCGGCTAGTACGAAATAAAGGGAAACGAAAATATTTTAATAGTATAAAAATCACTCTTTATGAATCTCCATGTTTTACACTTCCGTGAGGTCAAAATAACATTTTTTGGAGTGACATACACATACCTTCCTAACATATCGTGTTGATATACACAAAACGTTTTAACGTTTTGTGTATGTGAACACGATAACTAAAAAACGCTATGAGTTAAGTGTTAGAGAGTTACAGTTTAAAAAGTTTAAAAAATATTATAGATTTTATTTTCATTTTAAACAAGTTAATAATTCAAGAATTAATTCAGAGCAAAAATTTATTATTAAATATGCTTCATTCTATGATCCGTAACCTACATTGTAATTGATTTCTTATCAATTATCAAAAACGTTTCCACAAGTTATATACACTCTGTTTTAGTAATAGTTAATTCAGTTTCTAAAGCTGCGACATATATAACAATCAATTCACGGGAATATATACCCTCAAAACTTCGATTCCTAATTCGATAAAAAAATAATTAAGAAAAAAAATATTAGTAATATAATGAAAATAAAATATCGCTTCCGAAAAAGTACAAGAAATTTCTCTAGAAGCAAATAGCAATATTTTGTGTTCAAGAGAACATTGAAATGGAAATCAGTCGAAACAGTTAGATCGGTGAATTAGTTATAAAAATGGCTCATCGGTCATGAAACTACCAATCTACAAGAAAATATTCCCTTAAAGAATGTAATTTCACAAAAAAAAATAACTAAGCGAAATCAATAACAATTGGTAATTTAATGAAAATAAAGCATCAATCACGAAAGACAGCAGTAAAATTTTTAAACAAACAAAACACTGTATTATATTCTCAAGAGAACATCTGAAATGAAAGTCAGTCAAGACAGTTAGCTCGGTGAATCGGCTCTAAAAACAATACTACGAACATAAATTCTCCATTCTACAAGAAAATATTTTTATAAAGCTGTGATTCCTTATTTCGATAAAAATAAGTAAGAAAAGTCAATAACAATAGATAGCTTAGTGAAATAAAGCTTTATTCACGAAAGACGGCAGGAAATCTTTCTATAAATAAACCTTAGTAGTAACTGTATGTTCAAGAAGACGATCGAAATGAAAACCAGTCAAGACAGTTTAATCGGTGAATTAGATCTAGAACAACACTACGAATTCAATAAAGGCCTATTTATAATCTACTAGAAAATATTCAATTAAATACTGTAATTCCATAATTCCCTTAAAAATAACTGAGCAAAATCAATACGTATTGGTTTGTCAGTGAAAATAAAGCAGCAGGAAATCTTTCGGGAAACAAATGGTACGATTGTATGTTCAAGAGAACCATTGAAATGAAAACCAGTCAAGAAGATAACTCGGTGAATTAGATCTAGAACAACACTACGAATTCAATGCTGGCCTATTTATAATCCACAAGAAAATATTCCCATAAAGACAGTAATTCCATAATTCTCTTAAAAATAACTAAGGAAAATCAATAAGTATTGGTAGGTTAGTGGAAAAAAGCAGCAGGAAATCTTTCTGGAAACAAATAGTACGATTGTATGTTCAAGAGAACAATTGAAATGAAAACCAGTCAAGACAGTTAACTCGGTGAATTAGCTCTAAAAACAACACATCGAACGCCGTTATCGCAGCCAGCCGTTATTTCTCAACAATTCCGACTCACGTTCTCCCCCTTTAGTGAAAAATGCCTCCGCTCCATTTTCTCCGGATAATAGTTATGTTAGATAATCGAGATAGAGCATTTAGCATCCGGCAATGTTTGGACTCAATTCAGCATTTCGAACGAATGGTTGAAATGATTCTCCGATCCCCATCCAAGGGAGCGAAATGTAACAATAGTCGGGGAATAATGGCCTCCCCAGCACAAGAAAACGGCGGCCCGAAATTGCCGACAGGATTCCTTGGGCAGAGAGGGAAGCAAAAAAATAAAATAGAAATGAAGTGTTAAATGGCAGAAAAAGCTTAAAGCTGGCCCCCGGAATGATGTAGGAATGAGAAAACTGCAAACGTGGTATACTACCAGACAAGAAACATCGGTTTGGAACGGGTCCAAATAAAAACAAAGGCACCAGAAGAAAAAGCAAGAAAAACGAAAAGGAAGAAGCTGAGGAAGAAGAAGGGAAAAAATAAATAAATAATGAAAACGAAACTGGAAAAGCTTTTACTTTATTTATTTTCCCCCTTTCTTGCCTTCATCTCAGAGGAAAGATTTAGAAATAGAAAGGGGAAAACCTATCAATGTTTTAAGCTTTCCTGTATTGGGCCGCCGGGCAATAGCACACTCAGCAGCAGACTGATGGGGAGGGGGAGACTTGACTGCTCGGGGGGGGGGGGCGCGTAGAAGTTTCGTAGAAGAGTCGGCCATCTTGGTCTCATCCGGTGCCGCCTCATTAGGTGCTTAACGAACTTCGCATGCAAGGTTGCACCAATCTTCCTGGCGGATCTGGCATATCTGCTTATTTAGCTCCAGCCATCCCTCCTAATCTTAAGACCCCGGTGACATGATCCGTCTCCTATCTCTGCCAATCCTTCCTTTTTTAAATTTAAATTCGTCTCGCATTTCATTAATGGCGTAAATATGGGGATTATTTTTTCATTCGACTTGTATCAATGTTACGGCCATTAATAATCTCTACGTAAAACGGTTGCAAGAGCAGTTAATTTAAGAATTTGAATATTAGCGGGAATATTTTGGTACTTACTGATAAATATTTACTGTAATTTGTGTTATTATTATTTCAAATTTTGCATTCGTTTCATAAATTGTTTTTATTTATTTCATTTCCTATGCCGGCCTAGGTTACCAAAGGGTGTAAAGTCAACAGGAAGAAAATTTTCGAAAAATACATACAACATCCACCTTGGGTGGAAAGTGAACATAGGTAAAATTCATGAAATTCTTCTAGCGAGGGGTGAGAAATAAAATGTGCATAAAAATTTTAAAATAACATACTACACCCATCTTGAACGAAAGGTAATAAATAGCAAATAATAAAAAATGTGAACATAAAAATATAGTAAAAATAAATAAATAAAATTAATAAAACATAATAAAATAAACATAATAAAATTAATAAAACATAATAAAATAAACATAATAAAATTAATAAAACATAATAGAATAAAAATCAAAGCACATATACATATGCAATCCATTCCAAAACGTACATTCAGACTTTTATTTACTGCAGTGATGCGTTTAATTTGCTGTGTACATTTTTCTTCATCAATATAGTTCACAAAATATTATTATTCAAGAATACCTCATTTTTTTTAAACCTACTTGCAGAATTATAAAACTTGCTGAATTTGTACTGAAAAAAAAATTGCATGAAGATAGTTTTGTGGCAGGAGGATTATAGAAGGGACGAAAAATAAACCAAAATGAAGCACATATTGTAGGTTTAGTTTAGTTTAGTTTAGTAATATTAATGTCCCATTTTGAAGCAACACGAGGACTATTATGGGACTGACCCGGCAATTTTGAACCGCGGTCAAAAGAGGACATCTAAGATGGTTTCAACTATCCGAAAAAATTTGTATTTTTGTGTGTTTGTAAAGTTGTTTTTAACTGGCGTTTGGTTTTTGATATGGCATTTGATGATGTGGATTTCATAACCCAGTCAGTGGCGGCGATTGGGTGGAAAAAGTGTGAGGGCGACCAATTTATAGACATCTAAAAGACCCGGAAGTACAGGGGGTAGACAATGAAATTTAAAAATTTAATTAAAAGAAATTTGCTAGTTTTACCGAACACTGTTGCTTTTTTTTATAATTCCTAGTTTTAAGCAGCTAAAATGAAATAAAAATTTAATTTTTCCCTAAAAAACTAGGTTTGACAACTGACTCTCCCATCGCCCCCCTCCCGCCGACACTGCACCCAGTGGTGTGTGTTTGTAAATCTTTGCTTTCTAAATTTATTTTGTTTTTCTCTCTGTGGCGATGGATATTATATATAACATCTTTATACATTTTATTGTAATGTATTTGGATAAGTGTTTCAGATTGTCTGTTATTGTCGGTCTTATTTTCCATCGACCAGATGAACAGTTGTTTGATATATTTATGTAATTAAATATAAAGTTTGCCCAATTGAAAAGGAGGCCTTAGCTGTATCGACGTTCTATCACATCCTAGTAAGTTAATGTGCTAGCCGATAGATGGCGCGGTGTTACTCCCAGTTGCACCTGCGCACCGGCTTCGCATCAATATCCTCATTTCTGCAGAGTTGTTTCCGCAGTTCGTTGCATGATGGATTCCTCCAGATCAGCAAAAAGAGCAGTTATCCAATTCTTCGAGCAGAAAGAGTGCATGCTTCACAAATTTATCGCAGGGTGAAAGAGGTGTACGGAGAGCTGTGTCACGCAAGGTGCGCCATATTCCGGTGGTGTCAGTGTTATGAGGCGGGACTCGTAAACATCAAGGACTTGCCAAACCCTGGGCAGGCGCACATTGTGACCAACAGTGCCACGATTTCGGCTGTGGATGAGCTCTTACGGCAGAATCGTTGGATCACCACACGTGAAATTGCTGTTGAATTGTCGATAAGCAAAGGAACTGTTCATCGCATAATCCACAAAAAGCTTGGTTATGGCAAAGTTCGTGCACAGTGGGTGCCAAGCATCTGTCAGAGAATCATTAGACGGCGAGAATGGGTGTTTGCCTGACCCAGCTGTTTCTACACTGAAGCCATTCACTCCCTTCCTACGCGCTGGGATCAGTGTATTAATGCCAATGGCGATTATTTATAGTTGTATTGTTCCACATGAACTGTAATTAGAATATTGTTATTAAAATTTCTTTACATATAACTGTAGTTTCCTTTTCATTTGGGCACACCTTATACCAGTCCTTTTACTGACTGATGTTTGCAATTTAAATTTGCTTTAATAAATCACCGGTTTCGTCGTGTGTGTGGGCCTGGTTAGGGTTGGGTATGACGTGGTGGCTCTGGCGTCCAAGCGGTCGTTTCTGGTTTTATTCGGCTTCTTCTTCTTCTGTGGAAGAGGGTGCTTGTCACTTCGTTGTGCTGGGGTGATTCTCTTCCCCTCCGTACTATTACCAGGCCTTACACCCAATGGGGTAGGCAGGGGCGGATTGGTTTTGCGCCATACCAGTGGAGGGACGTTTGGCCTCATACGTATGATTTGACATGCAACAGGCCCACGTACAAGGCTGATCTTCAGTGGAATCAGGTTTCGAACCTGGAACCCTCCGTCCCCACTAATAGGATACCATTTACCTGTTATGATTAGATTTAGGCTTATTAGAATCAAAATAGATAATTTAATATTTAACTTAATATTCCCAGGTTCGAACATTGTCTAATAATTATTTTTATTGATGTAAACAATTTAACACTCAGTATTCGTCACAAAGAAAGACAATCTTAATTTTAAATATATATCATTAAACTTTATTTACAGTATAGATATTTGAATATAAATTCTCATTAAATAAAAGTAGCCCAGGAAGAATATGAATACATAAAAAAAATAATTAAAACAGTCACTAATCAAAAGTCTGTAAATATCTCTAGTAATTCGATCTGATCAAACATATTTCAACTCTCCAGGTGGCGTCCCACAAACCACAGCCACGTATTCATTAAAATATAGACACTTGTAGTTTCCAATCAAAGACACTAATAAAGCCATGTCACTTAATTTTCTTCCTCACTCATCTTAATAAGGTCTCAATAAAATCTTTCAGTTTACCAGGTGGCCACCGTCATTTGGATAACACAGTCGCAATGAAGCCATTCAGAAAAATCGGCCATTTAAGGTTTCCTCCAAACAAACCACTTCACTTTTGTTTTCTTATCTCTCCAACCCTTTATATCTTTGGGGCGCTTCTTTCCCCCTGTAAATACAGCCACTCTGGGTGATCTGCATACCTAATTGGACAGAGGGTGGTGTCTCTCGATTTTTCCGGACACTTGTAGGATGAACAAAAGAATCACTTTGTTTCTAGTAACTTTTCAGAGTCGCGCCACCATTCCGGCAGGTTCTATTCTAGAGAACTCTGTAATACCCTTTGTATCAAATTCATATAAACACAAATATCACACAACATATCATTAGACCCAACACAACCTCCACACGTATTGAAGGAGGTTGGCGTTTGGTAGCTCTGCCAGGAATACAGCATCACCTCGGCACGTCCCTGTATTTGAGCCGTCCTTGGCTATACTAATGTAGGAATATATTTTATACCACCAACTAATTTTCCAAAAACTTCAACATATAGACTTTTTCTCTCCCTTGCTCCAAAATTTTATTTATGACTGGCTTTTTTAGAGCAGCTTCTGCCCCTAGTCTCTGTTGGATAAGAGTGTACTTCTTATAAATTCCTTTCATTTGTGACTAGCTTATATACCTGTCGTTGCTCGGGGTGGAAATATTTTCACAAGTCTAAGTACTTATAACACTTTAGATTTAATTAAACGGTTTTTTACTGTAATGTCTTACGTTGAATGTCTTTTGACCTCTCCTGTTTCTCTGACCTCTCGGACATCAGCTAAACTAACCTCTTCTCTTTGTCTCTGTACTTTGAACCACTTCACACGAGTCTGACAACCCTTGGAATTCCATCTTCCCATCCCCATCATTTCTACGAAGACAACAAAATACTTCATATTATGCTTTTTGTGGCTACCCATTCTCATCTTTTTGGTTTCTGTGTGCTTGACTGGAAGCACCATTATTTCTTTTTCCCCTAAGCCCTCTCCCTTCGGTAGGAACGGGAATCAGTTAACCTTTAATAACTTTACATACTGACAATGGCGTACCGAGGGTAAGTTGCCCTCGACTTGTACTATGATTTTGTTCCCCTTCGCCCTCTTTCATCATAAGAGGCTTAACTTGCTTAAAAACGGTTCTCTGGACAAGATATTTTTCGCCTCCTTATTGTATTTGACTTTAAAAATTGACACAAACTTATTACTCTTTAAGATGGTGTAAACATAAATTTTGCACAATAAGTATTTCAAAAGTTATTGGCGGAAAACGTCTAAAAATAGCTTAATTTTCTTTATTTAATTAAATAAATAAAATTCTAATTTCGAAATAGTTTTTCACGGCGTTAGCTCCCACTTGTACTAATCCATCACAGTGCCAAATTTGGTCGCCGAAGTCCAAAGGTGTGGGCGTGCATAAAGAACCAAAAGAAAAACGCACACATACTTTCCTCTTTTATATATAGGGTCAGTTGTGGTAATTTCTGGGCGAATTTTGACTCTGTCATTTTTTTCTCTTTAAAAGGATAGTATGCGAGGGAGAAGAGGTCAATATCTGTTGTGAGTGCATAAACATATTCTGCTGGATTCATCAAACAATGCCTCATTTCAAAAATAATTTATTAATTAATAAACCTCACAGCGTTCTTATTTCACTCCGAAGTGTTTCCAATCACTCCAGATACTGCGGGTAATTGGGAACACGTATTTCGGCTTCTGATCACAGTAACGAATTGATTTGAAGAGAACATATTTGAAATGATTAGAAACTACTATATATTGCCTCAAAATGCATTCAGCTGCCTTTTCCCAATTATCACAATATACTGCTTTATTAAATGCATTTAAGCAAATATATCTTTAATTTCATGGAATATTGCATATAAACTATTATAACTATTTACTACCTTCAATTTGGCGTCACTTATAAACATTCTGAGTCAAATTTTTCCGGGAATAGTTGAGAAATGAATCTTTATAGGAATTGAAATAACTGAATATTATGACACACTTGAAGGAAATAAGTAAGACTTAAAAATCACACATAAAAATTAATTCAAACAAATATTTCAATTAAGTAGTAGAAAGTAGATTTTCCACTTGAAATCGAACGTTCTATTCACTATTCTACAAATTTTTCTTTGACATTTACACTATCTGAAAGCCAAATTATTCTTTCCTACAATCTGTTAAAAGATACGTTCTGGGAGTATAGTTTTTAATTGACTCTCGGAAATGGCAAACTGATCATTTACCACCGAAACAAATTTTGATTTACTCAAATTGGTGGTTTTTAAACCTTTTATATCATATTCACCACCGTCATATTTGTTGAAAAATCAACCATGGATAATTTTTCAATACTTCCTCCATCACCGTAACTCTTTCTCTTATTGAAAAGAGCCAAAATTTTCATCTTTGGCTTCCTCCATCAGTATCACGTTTCATTCTTTGTCGTCTTCAGTTTCTTGCTTTCTTCTACACTTGAAGTCGAACGGCTTCATATCATTCTTAACAAACAACTTTCATACGTAAAAAGTGATCCTTAGGTAGGTCACATGGTAAAATGTTTTAAAATGTCAGTTGTTAATTTGACATAAAACAGTGAAATTTACTGACGGGGCAGAACACAAAGACATTTCTAGATTTAAAATTGCCACCATCAAATAATAAATTATTCTAAATGCACATAACTACAGGTTTAAGTAACATAAGATGCCTGTTCCCAATTAACCCGTAGTTAAATTTTTCAGGTGTAATTAAGAACACTAACTTGTTCCTTAAGATGGAATCCAAGAGCGAAAATTGAAGTTCCTCGTAATCGTTATATCCTACAGATATGAGAAATATCTAACACAACATTTTAGCTTGTATATAGCCGGAATAGAGAACGAAATATGAAACGAATTTAGAAAATTTGAGTTCACTTTTCTGAACACGGTTGCAATTAAAAGTAACAAGCCTTATCAAATAACAAAAGTAGGAAAGTGTTTATCTTCTTCCTCTAGCGTGTCTTAACCAAAGCACATGCTTTTCTGTTCGCTAGGACCTCACCAGTGCGCTCTGTAGTCACTATTTCTTATTATTACTTGCTCCCAATTTTCCCGACTGACCCTACAGATGTTTATTTTGATAAATTTTATTTATTTATTTTCATTTTGTTTGTAATGTTTATTGTTATGTATGTTTATTTATTAATTATACAGTGCTGTTTATTTTTAAGTATGTACCTTCAAACTAAGATTCGCGTGACTTGTATTGTATCGCATTTGAATTTTATTGTATTTGTATTGAAATTATTATTCAGTATTGTATTTACAGTTTTTTAATTATCTTTATTGTATAATTCTTTGCCTTGTATTTGTGTGGAAATGTTTTATCCTTTGAGTAAGCGGGTTGGCGTTGGAAATACAGAAAAAAGTTTCCGACCGCAAATTCGACTATTGTATGAGCAAGAATTCAATGTATCTAAAACTGTTTTAAACCTTAACAACCACTATCATCCACAACGTTCTTCGGTATAAATATACAAGTCCAGTCCAAACAAACAAAACACAATGGCATCGAAACAGAAATCCCAGCCTTCCCTTTCACTTGTTCCGGAATCCATTGACTATTCCCTCCAGTCATTTGAGCAGAAGGAAATCCACAGATAGACGACGATAGATGACGTTATGAACAGCCCAAGAAGTCTCGGGGATCAATAGCTGCAGCTACACGAAGTGAAGCGAATTTACGGCAGAATCCACTGAAAAATGGTTATCAAGATATATGATCGGTCAGGCCATGATATCCCGGCCATTTTTTTCATCCATACATCGAGTGTTCGGGTCTTTCTTTTTAATTGAAGTATGGAGGGCTTACTCCGGCGATCACTGAAGCCTAAACGGATAAGAGAAAAGAAGTGGTCAGCGGCAGAATTGAGGTTTCGAGTTGCCACGGTGATTGGATGTGGCTTCGGATGTCTCGGGCTCGAGAGGTATCATTCTAAGTGCAATTTTTAGCAGATGGCACTTTTTTTCATTTTTACCTTGAAGATGAACATATGGAGAGAGTTGCAGAATTTGGACCGTCGCCTACATTGGACCGGTATCATAACTTCAATTCTATTAAATACTTGGGCTGCAAAACAGGCAAATTATGCTGTAACGATGTTAGTGTGGTGTATGAAATCAATAAGAGAAAGCACTACGTGGCTACAATTAGAGAAAAATTATTTGAAGTTGTAGTTATAGGGGAGAGTCGACGAATTATATATGACCGGCGCCTACATTGAACCTGTATCATAACCTCAATCCTTTTAAATATTTAGGCCGTAGAACAATTATGATATAACGATGTAAATGGGATGTGAGAAATCGATACGTGGCGACAGATAGAAAACAAGTGTTTAGATTTGAGTAAAGTCAATCAATTATTTTAACAAAAGACAAAAAGCCCTTAAGTTGGTTCAAAGTAAATAGCAAAATACATTATTTCCTCAGATAGGAAATTTATTTGGCTACAGTTTACTATAATAATTTTATTAAAATAATTTAAAGATAAGTTTAGGGAAAATTTCTTGTTGTTGTTTTGGGTTTATTATCTTGAACTACGGGAATAGCTCCGAAAGCAGTTATTTTCTCTAGTAGTCTTTATGAATGGAAAGTCGGAAAAGCCAAAGATATAAAAAACAATAACAGGACACGAAAGCTTTCAAATGTTTGATCAAGAAGGACAAAAATTAAGGGTGCGTATCATTTGTGAGAAAATAAATTAAGAAGAATTGATACAGTGCAAAAAATATCATACTTAGGTTGGTGCATTGTGTGCTGATGTGAATTTTAGAATCATATAATAGTTTTTCTTTCATTGCGCTTCAAGAATTTCCTGGTCCAATTTGTGAAACCAATGGCCTAACTCAAAAAGCCAGTTTCCTTACTTGGACCGATGGCACAATTTTTAAAACTATTATTTCGTACTTTAAAGTGTATTTGATAAATTTTAATTACTTTGTTTGGAACATAAATAAACTGCTAAAAAATTCTACTACTTTTTTCCCTGAAAATTACTTAGCTATCACTGACTTTTAAAAATTTCCAGGTGGTCCAAATTCGTCAACCTTCCCTTATGTATTAAGTAAAAAGAATTATAAAAAACTTATTCAAAAGAACACGTTTTTGCTCAGTGTATTAAAAAAATAGAAATTTTTTATTTTATAAAAAAAATTTAGTTCAAATAAAATCATATGAGCGTAATGGGCTGATAGAAATATTCTGTATTAATTAGAATTTTTATTATATTTTTTAAATATTTAGGAATAAATAATTATAATAAATATTTAAGAATTTTCCTTTTTTATAATATTCATTTTGGCTTAATTTCATTCTCGTATTGTTTTTAACGTCTCACGCTTTTACGACACTTGTTTTGACTTTCAGATTTAAGATAATTTTTTTTTTTACTTTTTGGTACGCTGATAACAGCGTGTTTTTTTTGAAATTATATCTATTATTTTCGTATTTTTAGAATTTATCATATTTCTTATTCCAGTATCATATTTTTTATGAAATCTTGTAATCTATTTTTTCGTTGATGGAGTAAGGCATGTTGAAATATCAAGAAGCAGACCATGTCTATTATCTTCATCTAACCAGAACTTAAAATTACGATATCTATCCCTGAAATCCTTCAAAATGTTCTTCGAAATAACTTCCATGTTTCTTTACAACATCCGTTTCTAATAGTACAATTTAGTGAAATACAAAAACTCTTTCAAAGAATGTAAGACTTCCGTTGGCGAGTTACTAACAGATAAAGTTGCCAATTTTAAGCGACTAGTAGAATTGTCTTACATTCATTAAAAATGATATTCATTTTGATTATGACAAATATTCTTCATTAATTGGACAAAACTCTTAAGGTATTTTTTTCATCAATTAATTATTCGTTGTAAAAGAACTTCAGTTTTGACCTTTTTCTTTTACATTAACTATACAACAACTTTAAGGCTGAAGCACTGAAAGAATGTTTTACTCTACAGAAAAAGACGTGTTAAATATGCATCTAATTTACATTAACTGTACATCAACTTTAACACACTCTTTAATTGGTAAGTTATTAACAGATAAAGCTGCAGTATCAGTTTCAAGTGACTCGTAGAATTTTCCTACATTCATTAAAAATGATATTCACTTTCATAATGATAGATATTCTTCATTGATTAGACCAACTCTTAAGATAACAATAAAGAGTATAATTTTTTCATCAATTAAATATTCGCTTTAATTGAACTTCAGATTCTAATTTTTTTATTTGATTGAGCTGAATGGATGTTATATTCTTCAGGCAAAGTGTAATCTTTTTTACATTAACTGTAAATAAAAATTATTCTTCTAAGACACAAAATTTTCATTTTATAATACCTGTGGTAGGGGAAAAATCTCATTTTTTCAATAAGGAGTCAAATTTAATCTTTCATTTTGAGATGCGAGTCCTGGCTTCACATTAACTAAAAATAAGGAAAAAAATTCAAAAGTTAAAGGTGGCATTCCATAGCCTGTCATCTGACAGCATTCGACGTTCGAGCGATAAACTGGGATTGCTTTCGCAGCCGTCAAACATTTCTGGCCGGAACCATTGAACTTTCAACTTTTCAGCTTCATCAAGAAATACCAGATTTTTTTCTACCCTTAAAACGAATTGGAAAAAAGGAATTTTTTCCCTCCCTGTTGGGAATTTTACAACCAAAGTTAAACGAACTCGAATCAGAGAGAGAGTGTGAGGAAAAAATAAATAAATGAAATGAAATAAAATAAAATAAAATAAAAAATGAACAGCAAAGTTCTCAAGACTTTTCTATTCTTGGTGGCGCCATTTTCACTTCTATTCCAGCGCAATTTTTTAGAGAGGTATCTTTCCACCTGGTCAGCAAAACGTTCCAGAAATATGCGCTCGAAATATTCCATTCACCCGAACAGCTTGACCAATGCTTTTTTGATGGGAAAGAAAAGGAAAAGGAAATTGAAAATTTCAGGCCCGTTTTCAATTTCTCTTTTTTCCATTTATTGGTCACATTCAGTAACAGCTTGAATTGGGTGGAAAAAAGAGGAGAAAAAGTCTCAGCATAGTAATAGTTAGGAAATTTCCTTTCACGGTTTTTGTTTGATCAAACCATTGGCAGCAAGAAGACTCTTTTAACTTTTTTACCGCGAGTGAAAAATTCTATCTAAATTCATGTGTTTCGATAAAAAAAAAAGAGGAAATTAAGCCTAAAAAGAGGTTTTTCAAAATTTTCACTCCTTATCGTATTCCATTCAAAAGTATTTTTCATAAGCCGTATGACCATTAAAACTTATCGTAAAGTTATAAGTAATACCGACTTGTAAAAATTTGATCAATTTTCATCGTTTAATTTCTGTCATCTCTTAACAGAAGGTTAGATTTATCTTTTGAAATCAGCTTTTTAAAAAACTCAATCTATGGAAATAAAATATTCTCCCTTCTTTGTTATATTCTAGTAAAATATACTTAGACTATCTGGAAATGATATATGAATCTAATAATAAAGGAGAATGTGTGCACATGTGTGTGTCTGTCTGTGTGTTGGCGTTCTAGACAGACCGCTAGACCTAGAGCAATGAAATCTGGCACAAAAATACTTTGGAGAGTGGGAATGTGCACCTCGGAGCCGTTTTTTAATTTAATTTTAATTCGATTTTTAATTAATTATAAAAAAAGAAATTTTGCGTCTTTTCTTAATAGCATCCGAAAATATTACGGCACAAAAATTATTTTCACACCATCTGAAAATTTAATTTTTTCTTTTCAATGATATCAATTCAGTTATCATACGATTGTTTTGTCAATTTTTAATAAATTTAAAAAAATATGTTTTGGCATATCTTACAGCAATACTTTTCATTGTTGCAACGCATGTCAAACCGTTTTCATTGTCTAAATAAATATTTTATTGTGTGTTTCTCTTCCATTGTTGAAACCTAAGAAAATATCTTACTGGATTTTATTTCATCAATTTTTCTGTGAGATCTGTAAAGGAAGTCCTGAAGATAGTGAGTATAAAATGAAATAATCCAGTAAACTGAAACATTATCGTTGCTGTGTTTTAATTCTTTTCATCAGCAGGTTTTAAGCCAATTAACATGTTGCTGGACGTAAAATGTGCCTCGCCAATTTAATGTCGAAATCAGATGCGTATTTTACGTTAATGTAGACAAGAGCACGATACGAAAAGAACGCGTGTTAAATGTCTATAGCAATTTGAAGATTAAAACTACTTTGTTAAGGGAACCATGAATATATAATTATGCATAAGATATTCAGCTGAAATTTTATTTCCGGCGATCACACTGGTCGCCGAAGGCGGTTGTATATATATATTTTTTCTCAGCTCCTATCGCATACATATTCGAAAGGAAGTATTGCTTTTTATCACCTCTCATGGTCAAATTCCTAGAAAAGGGAAACCACCATCACTTTCATGATGAAAGAAAAAAGAGCTGAATACCAAATGAAGATAAATACCGGAGAACAAATATGAACTACAGTAACATAATAAAAGAAGAAGTGGAAAGTAACAAACAGCTTTTTTTATTTATCCCGAAATATTAGATCACAAAGATAAAGAGTAATATGAAAAATAAAATAGTAATTTTAATCACGAGATCGCAAATGTCTTTTTATGCTTCACCTTAATTAAAACTCGTATCGTTTTCTTCGAAACTTGAATATAGCTCTTTTGTTTCGAATTATTTTCCAACCAACTTGGCGAAATGAAGTTTATTTATTTCTTTTCTTGACCAAATTTGGCGATGCCACTCGATAAGTTTCAATGTCTTGCTTTTTCTTGAATTGTAAAAGTACTTTCGATGTTAAATGGAAATATATAGATTCTAGTAAATGTGAACAATTTTTAAGATCTCTTTAATGAGGTAAAACCGCCGCTGGCAAAGATTTAGTTATCGGTTATTAGTTGATATATATTCAAATTTTTTCCTCTTGGACGGTAACTGGTAATACTTTCAATGATGTAATTATAAATCTTTAAGCGCGAGGATTTAATATTATATACAGGACTATTCAAACCAATTAAAAATGGCTATAACTTTCTTGTAAACAACGATAGGGGAAAAATATAAATAGCAATGCAGAGGGAAAAATATAAAAAGTAATGTAGAGGGTCGCTTGCGTAAGAATAATTACACTTTCTTGTAAACACCGATATGGAGAACAAAATATATAAAACGATACAGAAGGAAGCTTAAAGTTTCGCTTGTGTACATAATAATTTACAATGACACCAATTACAAATGGCTATAACTTTCTTGTAAACAACGATAGGGAGAAAAATATACATAAAAAACAATACAGAGGGAAACTTAAAGTTTCGCTTGCTTACGTAATAATTGTACCAATTACAAATGGCTATAACTTTCTTGTAAGCAACAATAGGGAGAAAAAATACATAAAAAACAATACAGAAGGAAACTTAAAGTTTCGCTTGCGTACGTAATAATTGCACCAATTACAAATTGCTATAACTTTCTTGTAAACAAAGATATAGAGAACAAAATATATAAAACGATACAGAAGGAAGCTTAAAGTTTCGCTTGCGTACATAATAATTAGCAATGGCACCAATTACAAATGGCTATAACTTTCTTGTAAACAACGATAGAGAGAAAAAAATACATAAAAACAATACAGAGGAAAGCTTAAAGTTTCGCTTCCGTACGTAATAATATGCACATGGATCTTTCCTCGGTCACAGGAGCAGCATCCATGTGGTAGTCCACTTCACTATCGTGTAAAGCATTCTCAATGCGCACCTAAAGTTTGTTCACTTTAGGACCCAAAGTAAGCGTTAAGACAGATCCTGCAACATATCACAATTAAATGAAGAAAGGAGAAGTAATTTCCAAAGATTTAGATGGTCGCATACAGAAAATTCATGTGGTGATTGAAAGTGCATCAATGACTGTAAAAAATGCTTCATAGTGTCTGGCGTTAAATGTACTACCGAATCCAGGTTGCTCCAGTAACCGCAGGAAGTCACATAGGGCAATTATTACGTACCCAAAGTTTAAGAGCTTCCTTCTGTAATTTTTCTCAATATTTTTCTTCCTGTCGTTGTTTACAGGGATGCTATAGCCATTTGTAATCGTTTCGAAACTACTTTGAATAACCCTGAATTTATATTGCTTTAATAATACTCAACGTATCTGAAGTAATCTACATATTTTTTCTTTCATTTGTAATTAAATATGGATTTATGTGTTTAAATCGTCCAATCAATGGAACATCTCATAGTGCAACATCTTTCTTTCTTAGTAAATCCTGAAATTTCCATGGACTTTTTATATATGATATAGAGAGTCGTAGCTCATGTCGCATACATGTCGGGAAAGAAATATTGCTTTTATCACCTCTCATAGCCAGTTTTCTAGAAGAAGGAAACAACCACCGCTTTCCTTCTGAAAGAGAAAACAACGGAATACCAGATAAAAATGATACCCGAGACAAACAGGATCTGCAGAAACGTACTGAAAGAAGAAACGGAAAGTAATATACAGGGTGGTTATAAACTATTGGACCCATTTCAAAAATTAATAAAAAAAACTAATAGAAAACTAATAATATTACAACAAAAGTTTTTTTAATGAGAGCGCATTTAAAAACGCTTTTTTCAGATAGATAATCTAGGTGGTCGTAAATTATTTGACATCTCCCATGTTTGAGAGAAGTTATCTGCGAAACTATTAAAGCTAGAAGACAAATAAAAGCATGTATTTCTAGGGAATTTTACGCTCTTTAATTTGTGAAATCAATTGTAATTCGAAAACTGAATAGTTTTTGAGATATTCAAGAAAAACTAAAAAAGAAAACCAGAAAACGCGCATTGGCTTCTGCTGATCGGTAACCATAGCGTATGGAAATATCTCGCTGTAGTTAACTTAGAACGCCGTAATGGTACACCACCTATCTGAAAAAAAAACTTTTTTACTTGCTCTCTCATTTAAAAAAAACGCAGTTGTGACATTATTAGTTTTTTTACTAATTTTTGAAATGGGTCCAATAATTTATGACCACCATGTACAGCCTGTTTTTAAATTTATTTTGAAATTAACCATTTCAGTGAAAAAACGAGTGAATAATGTACAAAAAAATGAGAAATGAATATTTGCCCTAAGTTAAAACTCGTATCTTTCTCTTCGACTTTTAAGTACAACTCGGCTGTTTCGAATTATTTTTTATTTTTAATAAACTGTAGCTAATTTGTACATTGAGGTCATTGATGATACACGTCAGAAAATAACCTCCATTGAAAATTATGAGCCAGAGTTGGTTATTTGAGGTTTAATGGTGCAAGATATGAGCCAATGTGCTGTCCTTTATACAAACGGGACCTTTACAACTACGGGAAGATAAAATGATTTTTTTCTACCAAATCCGCGATACCACTCGACAAGTTTCAATATCTCTCGATTTATTGAACCATAAAAATTTCCCTCGATATTTAATGAAAGCATCATGGATAGTAGAAAACGCTGAGCTTTCAGCGCTCTTTTTGACACTGGTAAAAATTCTTGGTTAGAGTTAGTTGTCGGTTATTAGTTGTATAATAACCTCCTCAGTCCGAAAACCAAATTTGTATCGTATTTCTTCAATTTTTATCGTAGTTGGTTGCAAATATATCAAAATATACTAGAAAATGTTACAAAATATTTCAATTTTTAAAAAATGTTTTTGAGAAAATTAGTAGGAGACATGTGGACCTATGCTGTACCATATAGCAAATTTAAATGTATCGCATCTATTTAGTATGATTTAAAATCTGGAAGAGTTTCATTTAACTTCGAGGAAATTTATTTTTAAAAAATGTGTACTGTCTCCTACAGGCGGCGATAGATCTGGGAAAGTTAAAATAGACAATTTGCCTCTTGGATTATAAAGAGCAATTGCTTTAATGCTGTAGTTAGGGCTGGCTTTCAATAAATTTAGATATTTTTTTATATTTCCAGAAGTGGCGGCTCGTGAGCTCAGAAACAAGGAGAGCTGCAGAAAAAACGCTTATCAAGAGAATACAATTTTAAAAGCTAATTTATCAAAATTTTAGGCAAGTAGGCAAAATTGTTTAATTCCAAATCCAGATGTGAAATTTCCTGCTTTTCAAACAAACTAAGCAACCAGCATATGACATTTTCTATTAATTTTACTAATAAAAATTGAAGTGAATGTTGATGTGACGATTCCTCTGACGAAAAAAAAAATAATCGGAGCTCCACATATACACTTCTCTTCTTGCCCAGTTCACTCGATAACACTCTTTCAAAAATGAATATCAAATAACTCATTACAGAAAATATATTGTTGAGCTAAAACTTGTTAAATACATTTTTTACTGAAATACTCTAAAAATTTGAAAGTTTTAGAAGAGTATTATTCGCTTGAATCTGTCGTCGCAACACGAACCGAAAGCGAAACTCATGAACAGCCAATGAGATTACTTGTGTGAGAGTGAGTAAAAAAAGAAAAATATATTAAAAAGAGCATCTTTTTTTCGTTCAATTGGCTCCGTGCCAGCCAGTGCTGTGTTGACTTTCAATCCATAGCCTGTCTAAGTTAAAGGAAGAAAGAGTTGCTTTTTCACTCCGGAGTTTCTACTCAGTGAACATATTTCGGGGGAGGCAGATTATTTTGCAGCTCAGACCTGCGTCTCTCTTTGTTTGGATTCATTTTTTGCCTTTTTTCAATTTGTTATTACTTTTTCGCATTTTCGTAAGTCATTGAACTCTGAGAGTGGAAAAGTAAGCAAATAAGATTTAAAACAAAAAATACAAGTTTAAAAAATAATTTCATGGGGTGCTGCAGCTCTGCATCCCTAATGGACGAGCCGCCACTGATTCTCAGACGTATTTGGTGCAATATCCATCTTTTTTTTCTTTAATTTGTAAATAAATTTAGATTTACATTTTTAAATCGCCGAGTCTACGAAATATTTTATAGTACAACATTTTCCTTCCTTAGTAAATCCTAAACTCGCATGGACTTTCTATATATGATATATATACCGCAGCTGATGTCGAATACAAATCCCGAAAGATATATTGCTTTTTATCACCTCTCATGGTCAGTTTCCTAGAAAAAGGAAACCGCCACCGCTTTCATGTTGAAAGAAAAAAGAGCTGAATACCAAATAAAGATAAATACCGGAGACAAATATGATCTATAGAAACGTACTAAAAGAAGAAGTGGAAAGTAATACACAGCTTTTTTTATTTATCTTGAAATATTCCTTTCCAGCGAAACAGGGACGAATAATACACGGAGAAAAGAAGAAATTCAAAAGTGAAGTTAGGTTACAGTGGAAGAAAATAGCTTTTATAGTTTTCTGAGCCATATTCCTAACAAGGTTATGCCAGTTTCTGTGATGTCAAAAGAATATATTTCCTAAAAAGACATTTACTGAATGCCCGTCGTATTGAATTCGTTCAGCAGCGTATTATTTCACTTTTACTCGACTCTTCGTATCTTTCTGCAGTAACAGGACACTTTTTCGGAGAAGAAATACGGATGGAATCTCAAATACAAGCTTTTAACAATGCCGTGATGAAATAAAAGTTTCTGGTAAGCTAATTTCAACTTCGGCATTCTACAACATTCTTATTTCTGGAAACAATGTCTTTCAGAGCGTGCTCGTAACGCAAATGAGATAAAAATGGAGAAAACGCGAATAGGTCCGATAGGAAGAATACAAGCAAACTCAATTTTAAGTAGCGGAACAGCAAAATATGTAACATCCGTTTTAGGGTTTATAAAATTTGGTCATAGAACGTAAAAGAAGTAAATTAACTGTTATATCGGAACTTCCTAACAAAATTTTCAAGGCAAATAAACTATATGTTGATTTCTTATGGCTTAATTTTTAAAAATTGAATATTGTCTTATAAGCTGTGAAAAAAACATAGATATTATTAATAATGATAGTAAGTAATAGGTCTGTAACTTTCTTGCTTCTTTCAACGTTTTCAAATATTATACATTGTATTGTATCATAAGCGGTGAAAAAACATAGAGATTAATAATAATGATAGTAAGTAATAGGTCTGTAACTTTCTTGCTTCTTTCAACGTTTTCAAATATTATACATTGTATTGTATCATAAGCGGTGGAGGCAGCAAAGAGATTAACTTTATCGATACGGGAACGTCCCTTCAAGCAAAAGGCTGTGAACTTCCGAATATCACTGTGAATATCCCACTCCCTTTCGTTAAGTTTGATTAATTTCACACCCGCAGCGCGCGCTTTCTTCGTTAGAGTGGCTCTCACAGAAGGGTTTGGGAACAGGAGAATTCGAAGAGTGCCAGCTATCATTGCGTATTTTGAGAGGGGAAGTGAATTTCCCTTATCTTTGAAAGAGAGGCTCGGACGTTCCCGTATTTTGAGGTCTCTCTATTCTAGTGGTCTTAGGAATCAAAGAGTTAAAGACCCGTCTCACCTAATGACAGTCACATAAACCCCTGAAAATATGACATTGTAATCGTTGTAATCCTGGTTTCCTAACAGGATTTTGGGGACAAAACAATCATGATAATTCGAGAAAAATAGCTTTCATCCACGACCCCCTTCCCAAACAAATCCCTAATTACAAATTATTTACACTTCGAAATTGATTAACATGCATTTCCCATACCAATACAGGACTGAACAAATGAATCTAGAACACTTTAAAACGCAAATCCGCATTTCTTCTTTTTCCCACCAAAGTTCATGCGTTTCTTTTTGTGTTTTACTAGCGGCACAATTAGGTCCGGTCACTGGCGTATGAAATTAAGGTACCCGACTAGGTTCGGAGAAAATATTTTAAAAACTCATGCACAATAAAGACTTACAGAGCTAAATAACAAAAATAAGCTTTAATAGTCGCATTAAAGAGAAATAAAAATTCATATATTATCAGATGTTTTTGAAAATAATACACTTTTTCTAAGAATTTTAATAAAAATTTCAATGTCAAGAAAAACAGCATAATTGAAAAAATATGGGATATATTTAATTTTAATTTCGCATGCTTACTTTCTAAAAGGTAATAGATAGAAAGATAAAATTTATTTTAAAAAATAAATATTTTATGAACGTTCAAAGTTCGCGTCATTGATTTTTCGCCAAAATCATCCTATGTTTCGAACTGAAAGTAACTGTAAAACACATCTCAATAAAGCTATCATAAAATCTACGGTATATGGCGCTCTCAAAGGCTTTTGACACATATGTGAAAAATTTCAATGAATTTTAATGAATTGTTTTGTAGATATCACGTTTTTTGTAGACCGATTTTAGTGAAATTTTCATTTTTCAGAAAACGCATTTAAAAAATATAGTAACGTATTAGTTCAAATAAATACCAAGGAATAAGAAAAAAAAGACTGTTTTAGAATCATAAAAGCTGTGGCTTTATTTTTAGATCATAAAAAAGTTTTTCAACTTTTCTTCGAAAATAGCTTTTTCAACCTAGTTGGATACCTTGTCCGGTACAACACAGATAATTACCTACGGCATGATGTTTTTCACTCTTTAACGCAGAATATGTTTTCAGATATATCAGAAAATTTAAATCGGAAATCATAAAAGAAGAAAATATATAGCTCCAACACGATTGTAAAAATACGATTGTATAATACCAAAAGTGCTATCTTGTTGGAAGCAGATATAAAATTGAAGAATTTGATAATTTTGTCATGGAATCTGTATTGGTAACGGCTATAGTAAAGCTTGATGCTTCAAATTTATAATTTTTATTCATCTCTCTTTTTTTATTCAGGAAAACCACTGATCCGTATTAACTTTAACTATTAATTAAATTAAAATAAAATTGGTAAAATTAAACTTCAGAGCAAAAGCAAAGCAGAAATATTCATTAACCATTAAACATATCCTACCGTTTCAAAAATCTCACTTTATGCTTTGCCGCTGATATTTCTTAAAAGTCTGTGATTATTATCTATATTTTTAATTGAATTATATGTTTTCTCTTTCACCTTTGTATGGAAGGCTCAGAGTTAGAATGGACAAAGTCCTTAAAATTCATTTCTGAGAAAACAGCTTCAAAGTTGATTTGTTGCATTGAACTTTAAATCTTTATCATTATGAACTTCAATCATTTTAGAGCAGAAAATATAACATCTCTACATTACCATGGGTGTAAAATGGGCAAAAAAATAACTCGGTTCACTTCAACTTTGAACCCTCCATATATTTCACTAAATGATACTGTAACACTTTAACAGGTAGTTACCAATGAAGGCATACGTATAGTAAGGTTTTGACAATCATATATTCGATTTAAGTACAGATGATATCATTCTTCACTTAGAACATCATATGTAATTAATGACTATAACAATTTTATTTTACAACCTTTCTAACCTTGCCTTAAGAAGATTATACTTCGTCATTATACAGGCAGTTTGCTAGAGAATTTCAGAAATATTTGCTTCTAATTTCGGTCATTGCTTTCAGACAAAGATTTATACTTATTCAAAAATTATTTTTAAAACAAAATCGTAAAATGTGCCGAGACAATTTAATGTTCAAATTAAATGCGTATTTACCTTAATGTAAACAAAGAACAAAACAAGTGCAAGACTACAAAAAGAACGCGTTTTAAATGTCTATAGCAATTTGAAGTTTAAAACTACTTTGTTAAGTACTATATTACTACATGAATATAAAATTATGCATAAGAAATTCAGTTTAAATTTTATTTCCGGCGATCAAGCTGGTCACCAAAGCCGGATGGTTAAAAATATATTGCACTTAAAATAACAAAGGAAAGATTTCAAAAAGACAATCCTATATAGAAATCCATAAATTTGAATGATCTGGAGAAATTGGGATCCATATTTCTCGTGTTACCCATGGATTATGGCGCGAACCCTATATATATAGGGATTTAATATAGTATATATAACATATTTTAGTTATAATATTTTCACATTAAATGCGGAACTGTATTTTGTATTTAGCTTTTGGCATTTATTGCTATGACTTTGAATCATTAAGCATTTACTTAATTTTCTCGTTCTTTTCTTAATATATTTTGGAGATTTACTCCTATATTTGTTGTCTTTTTCCAGTAATTGGCCCTCGCAGAAGGTTGGCGCCTATAAATTTCTAAATAATGTGACATAATCGATTCCTAAGGTCGATTGGCATTGGATTGTTGGAATTTCATATCTGGGTTGTCTTTTTCATAGTAATAGTTTCTAATCTTATTATCTTTATGTATTTCATTGTGTGAATAATATTAGGTTATATTGTTCTTTTATATTTAATTTTAAATGAGGGTTTAATTGGCGTATATGATGAGAATGCTATTTGAGTTTTAATGGTATAAATATATATATATATACCTTCGTCCAGATAATTTACAAAATTTATGCCGTTTTGGAGTGCAATTTCATTTAGTTATAACTTGATTAATACATTAATGAATGCCTGATATAGTAATTAAAAAATGCAAATAAAAACTAATTTCAAAACTGTAATACATCTATTTTAATATAAGCAGTAAATACTTCAGAAAAAGTAAGTTTTATACTTTCCTGGAGACACAAATATTCTAAAAAAATGATAGATGCTAAAATCTTTAAAAGCTGAATCCTCAGTGACTTCCCTATCTTTTAAAATTCCGTCTCATCTTCAAAGTTCATTCATTTAATTTGAAACATACATAATTTAACAATTTTCTTTTATATGCAAAGGCTTTGTCTTTTTTCAGAGAAAGTACATCTGATTCGAAATTGCAAGTGAAAAACAAAATTAGATCCGCGTTATTCATTATTATTTCTTCGTTTCGGAAAGAGCAAAACTTTCACGTGTTTTACAAGGGAAAGTTAGGGAGAAAAAAAAGAAAAACTCAAAACAAAACTGATTTTTATCAGCACGCAAATAACCGTGTAATTAATTATCAAAAATACGAATGCACACACATAATTTTTCAACGCAGTTCGTCATAAAGAAAAATTAAATCTTCGGGCAACGAAGAAATTCTTTTTATATGCTAATTTGGAAGAATACCAATGTGGAATAAATTTATTCATTACTTTGGAATACTCATGTTCTGTTTTACTCCCTGGATAATTATTTTATCCAAACATAAACAAAGAAAAATTTTCCTAATAGTTATGGACCTGAATATTTATTTCTTGTTTACCTTTCCTCATTTTACCGAAAAATTTGTCCATTTAAATTATTAATGTTCGCCGTGTCGGCGTTTTTATGTTTGGCCTGAAATGACCGCCAAATCCAAATCATTTAATTTATTCAAAAGAGTGGTTCGTTTTGAAATATTACTTTACTTTCAGAGTGTTATGAATATTTTATTGCTGCATGTAAATATTGATAAACATCTAGAACTGGAAGCCTAGGACATTGTAGGTAAATGATTTAGATTTTTGTTCATTCCGAGTGTTCATTAAAGTTAATTTATAATTAAACTCCAACTAAAATTTACAAGAATTCTTCCGAAAACACTGTGAATGTTTTGCATAATTATAAAAATACCTCTCTATCATTCTATTCGTGGGAATAATAAATACATCATGCCATCATTTATTTATGCATTAAAGCAAAAAAGAATGTCGTATTTACTTTTCTAAATATTTTAATTAAAAGCATGTTTTAAAACGCATTTGGTATGTTACCATGAAAATAGATGGGGCATTAAAGATGAAACAAACACGTGGGCGTACAGCATTTTTTAATGTTTTATTTGCCATAAATTTAAGAAGAAATTTCAGGACATCGAAATGCAGTATTGTTTAGTTGTGTTTTAAAACAAAAAGTCATATCGTCTTCTCTTTAATAAGTATTTTTAATTAAAAGCATTTTAAAATACTTTTGGTATGTTATATTAAACAGACGAGGCATTAAGACGAAACAAACATTAGGATGGGCCGAAAAAACCTTTTTTCCTATTTTCGATAATGGGTAGTGCGGAAAAGGTGTCATTGGTGGCACAAAGTTCACATAAAAAATTTGAAGTGTGTAGGATAAATCCTTCATTTGCCGCAAATGCGCAGAAATTTCAGCAAAATTCTGTTTTTTTACGTTTTTAACAAATTTTGTCAAAATGTTGAAATATTGTAATTGGCCGTATTTACCTGTAATAGTTATATAGTTTTTAAATGATCTGCATTTTTATATTAACTTTGTTCTTACTAAAAAAAACAATGATGCAGCTATTTCTTCACCGTGACCGGAACGAGGTATCAAACGTCCCAAATATTGAGAACCAGGTTCAGGCAACAGAGTGATATACTCTTCTTCTTCCTGTCGACAATGTCACTTGTCCTTTTCCCCCAATTTTTATCTCTTCTTCCATCAAAGAATACGCTTTTAATTTTTAGTCCATCTAGATTTTCTTCCTCCTGTATATTTTCCCTAATTTCTTTTAATCTCTGCAGATCTTATCTTATTCTTATCGACGACGAGATTCTTATCTTCCGTAACAAGTCCTGCCTCTTGCAACACGGCTGAAGTAATTAACGCCGCATGTCTCTCTCATACACCAGTTCTAAATGCAGCAGATGCTGTATGAGAAAGGAAAATGCGTTTGCAAGTGTCTGGAGTTGATGTCCTTTCAAATTCTACTTCGTTCCAGTCGGATTCTTCAAAGTGTTCACATAATGAATCTTCTGAAGATTTCAATAGCAAAGTAGACTGAACGTCACTCGTTGAGGGACCAGCGACAAAAGTACTTGAACATGCAGCCCTTTTCATTTTCCTAGCCACTGTTTTTGTAAGGGCTTTACTAGTTTGCTTGTCAATGTTTCCTATACACATTTCTCGAACAGTTCTCTGATCGTGCAGGAAAGAAAACTCTCGTTTTGGAAATTTACGGTTCTTGTCACAGGTACAATAGTCCAAATCTTTCCATTTACAAGCTTAAATGTCAAAGAGAGAGGATTCAGCATTTTGTATAAATTTTTCGCGGTTCTTCTCTTTTATGCCCTTACGGTGAATTGATATTTCTCCAGATCGGCACTTTTTGTAATAGATTTTAATTTTTCCGTTAACGGTTCGTTTGGAAACTACAGGTGTGGATACCTTTAACCAGATTGCTGTAACTTTTTCCCCGACCACCTTAACAAGATCATCCACTGGTTGAAGATAAACATTCAACCTCAATTCAATTTCATTTCGCAACCAGTAGTAGTGGAGCATGATGTCAGCATAAGTTGACAACTGCATCTCTTTTAATTCGCATGGTGCTCCAAAAAAGTTAATATCTACACTACTGGTGTCTTATGGGCCTCGGCTCAAGCCATTGGTAAAATCGCCTTTATAAAGGCTCTCAAAACACAATAATAGAAAGTTAAAAATGAAACAAAAGTACTGTATCGCACGAGACAAGTACTATATCGCATAACCCCTCCTCCAGCCTCATCGTTTGCAGACTTGCAGTCGCCTACGCTTCGCCAACATAATGACTCATCACTGAAAACAAAGAAATAACGAAAGAAAAGGAGAAAAGGACAGAAAAAGACAGATCGCTCTATATTGAAACAAAATACTTTTCCCATTTATATGCGAGAAAGAAAGAATTTAATATCAATAAAAAGCTAACTTATAACGCATAACGCATATAAGAAAATTAAAATGCAGAACATTTGATACACTATATAATTATTACAGGTAAATAAGGCAAAATTTGTTGAAAATGTAAAAAACAGAGTTTTGCTTAAATTTCTACGCATTTGTGGCAAATGAAGGAATTATTCTGCACACTTCAAATTTTTTATCTGAATTTAGTGCCACCAATGGTACCTTTTCCGTACTACCCATCATCGAAAATAGGGAAAAAGGTTTTTTTCGGCCCACCCTAACAAACATGGATAATGCATTTTTTAAAAATAAATATTTTCTGTATCATATAATTTTGGAATTTATTGTACACCAGCAGCGAGAATCCAGGAAACACGATATTAATTAATGAACAGGTAAAGGAGAGCTATGTTCGTAAAACTTCAGGCTGAGATATAATTCAACTAAGTCAAGGTTCAGGGCAAAACTCTTCCCTCCTCTTACGGAAATGGACGCTGGTAAACTTCTTTCTTCCTTCATTTGACAGATTTAATGCTTCTTTGATATTTTAAGATTATGAATCATTGAACGTCAGGAGTATATTTTATTTGCTTCATCTCACGTGCTCCGAAAAAAAATGCGACTTTTTGTGAAAAATAATCTTCCAAAAGCAAAAAAAGTTTTCTGTTACCAAAGGAAAATTACAGAATACAACTTACTTTTGTGTAAGATACAACTGAGAAATCGATCATTTACCCATCCTGGAATTGGAAAGTTCTGTGAAGACGAAAACTGATATGGTCCACCCCCTGAAATCCACAACATAACTATTTACTTTGGTAACAGTGCTTGGTCATGATTAGTAGAAGCTTTCTTAGGTCAAATTCTAATAAGTACTAACTAAAGCATTGGTACGTACAGGGTGATCCAAAAAAACTATGGACCAAACTTGACGAGGAAGTAAAACACACCAAATATAGCAGATTTGGTGTATATAATTGTTGTTATTTTGGATAACACCAATAATTGGAGTTATTTTTGGATCACCCTGTATGTAGTATTGGTGCATAAAGGGTGATCCAAAACAACTATGGGCCAAACTTGACGAGGAAGTAATACACACCAAATATAGCAGATTTTATAGTAATTTGCCGGATCGAAAATAAAAATTATAGACCAGGGGTTGCCAACCTTTATTCCCTCGCGCACCCCTTGATTAGTCTTTATATTTTCGCGCACCTCCTAATATTATATCCCCCCCCCCCCCCCACACAACCATCCGCCTATGCAAAGATCTTTTTATCAATGACATTAAGGGCTTGGGGTTAGCTTAAAAGTCGAATGACTCGAATTCATAACATTTGCTGGACTCTTTATTTTTTATTTGACATTTTTTTTGCATTTTTACAATAGTATTAGCTCAACGCCAAAACAAATGAAATCAGTATTGTAATAATTTCGCATTAATCTATAAGCATAGCTAAAAATTACACTCCTTAATAATTAACTATTCAAGTGATATAGTTATTAAATACCAAGTATTAACTTGGGGAAACGAAATCCTGTTATTTTTTCAATTCCTCATGTTTCCTTGTTTCCGACATTACCAACCTTGATTTCGCATAGAACCCCAATTAGTCCTTCGCATACACCCAGGGGTACGTGTACCATACGTTTGGAACATCTGCTACAGACGGTAGAGAGCTCATATTGTTGAGCCTGATGGGGAGAACGAAAGCATAAAAATAACAAATTAGTAATAAACTACATTTACTAAACTGTGCTTATTACAAGAAATCTTCAATGGTGCTATCGCCAACTTCAATGCACGTGTCTCATAGGCAAGTACGAGATTGAGAAACTCTCTCAAACTCACCAGGCTTCTCGCACACTTCTTACATGCATGAAATGAATCAAATTAAAAAGAAGCGTCTGAAAATGTTGCTGTGACTAAGACTCCCGCAATTTATTACTGAAGCGTGTGTTAACATTTCTAGATGCGCTTGTCAGACAGATAAAATAAATCAAGATAAATAAAATGAAATAATTTAAAAAAATAATAATAATAAAATGTGAAGAAATATCAACTAACTTTAAAGCCATGTATTCAAAACATTTTTTTAAACATGAAACGTAAATACAGTGCTGAAATTACTTCAGGAGACGTATCGAAAGCTCCCCCTCGAAGGAGAGCTTCCGAAATTCTAATTCCCAAATGCTGTGTTAGCAACACCAGGTTTTAATCTAACCGACTCTTTCTTCAAATTCATGAATATTTCTACCTACTTTTAGAACTACTTTCGAATGCACGATACCCACGTTTCGAATTAGAAATGCAATGTTTGAATGAAAAAAAAGAAAGAACTGATTCTCACTTAACTTTCCAAACGTGTAATTTGAAAAAGAAAATGTATGCCTGCTTCATTCTAGCAGTGAGAAAAAGCGTCTGTTTTAAAGTTATAACGTTCGAAAGTATACATACGTATACTTCGCAGAAAAAAAGACCTTAAAACTAAATAAATAAATAAATACGAGATAGAAAAAAATGCGCTTTTCTTTGATTAAAAATTTTCAACTTTTAGACGAAGAACGCATTTTCTTTTTCTGGCCTTTTTTTCCCTCGATGTCTCTCTCTCACCTTAAACTCAATTTGTGTTCAAGAGAAAGTATTTCTTCTCTTTTATTTATCTCTTTCTAACTTTCATGCTTTATTTTTTCGTTAAGGCTTCACATTATTTTCTGCCTTAGCGATATTTTTTTAAAAAAGAGTCCACATGAAGAAATGTGTGATAAAAGAGGAAAACTGAATTATAAAATACAAGACTAGAATTTTGCATTCATCGAAATGTTATGGTAAATTTAAACATCTATTTTCAGTTGTACGAAATTTTTTTAAAAAAACTCTATCGTTGCTTGTATTGTACTAATGTCCAAAAATTTACCTTGAATTGAACTGCTTCCTCCAATCTTCTTGGAAAATATATTTTCTTGCTAAAATGAAAACGATTGAAAGTATATAATCAAAATGCTAAGTTATGTCAACGCTTTTAGGTAGATTCCTTATAGGAAGTCTACCTATTGCAATGGTTCTCATGACGCGACTTTCGGAAAATTTCTGCAGATCTTCACCGATCATGACCCCTAGAACCCAAAACCACCCTTCGTTAAAAAGTTTATATATATATATATATATATATATATATATGCCCATATATATATATATATATATATGGGCGATCATCCACACATAGAGGGGGGTGGAAATGGTGGGGGGGTAGAAATTTTCATTTTCCCATAATTCCTTTACAATTGAAAATAGAAATAAAATTCAAATTAGACGAATTATTTCCTTATCATAACGAACAATATTTGCATTTAAACTTTTTCGATAGCTACAATTGCTTAGAAGTTATGAGCTGAAAAGTGATTTTTCCACCTTTCCCCTCCTGTCCCTCAACTTAAAGTACGTTTTAACCTATGCATGTTACCCCTTGTTGGAAAGCGCTCGTCGTTCGCAGTCTCTTCCACCCCCTTTCATTCTTGTAACTCAAATCCTTATGAGAATAGAGGGCGACATGTTCTATTCCTTATTATTATTACTAGAGATGTATATGTATAACGCTTTTGACCATGTTATCTAGTGAACACGATATCTAGAGTAATTTTGATTAGATTTTAACCGGTGAAGGACATGTTGTAAGGACGGTGAAAATCTCGGTCGAGTTCGTAGATGGGCTAACCAGCTGAAAGGGGGTGGAAATACTGGGGGACAGAAAATTGGTTTTTCCCATAATTCCCTTGCGATTAAAGATAGGAAGAAAATTCAAAATAGACAAATTATTGCCTCATCTTATCAAACAACTTTTGTTTTGAAACCTTTTGATAGCTACATTTTTTTAGAAGTTATGAGTTAAAAGCCATTTTCAATCCTCTCCCCCAACTTATCATTTCCCCATAGCTCTGTTACGACTAAAGATAGAAAAAATCGCAATTAGGCAAATTATCACCCAATCATAACGAACAACTTATATCTGAAAATTTTTTGACAGCTAGAATTGCTTAGAAATTATGAGCTGAAAAGCGAGGTTCAATTCCCTCCCCAATTTATCTTTTTCCCATAGCTCCGTTATGATTGAAGATAGAAAGTAAATTTCATTAGGGCAATTATCATCTTATTATAACAAACTACTTTTATATTGAAAGTTTTTTGACAGCGAGAATTACTTAGAAGTTATGTGCTCCCATCAGCCGCATTCACTTCCACCTTTTATACGGTAAACAAACTGATAGACCTGACTTTATTCCGGATTAAAATGCTTTCAAGTCTAATATTTTTAATGTAAAAATACTGTTGTATAAAAATAAAAATACACAATTTCCTTTTCTGATCTAAAATGTTTTTAATTAAACTAAGAATATCAATTGAACCAGACGATTTTTAAAAACAGCCGTTTTTGCTATAAATTATTATGTGTTATCTGGAAGAGTTTTCTGCTTTGTTTGTTTACATTAAATGCCTGTACTACATATATCCGGTGTAATACAAAGTGAATGGATCTTCAAAGCGGAAGTCTAACATACAAGCATATAAAGTCAAGGTTTCTAATGTAAGTAAACAAACCAGAAAACTCGTCCATAGGTACTTCAAATTTTGTTAACAATTATTAAAGTAAAAGGAAGGTTTTAATAAATATTTTGAAGCAATTACATTAACTAGTTATTTATTCATTGATTTAAAGCATTAAAATAAATCAAATCAATAGTTGGTCCTGATATAAATAGTTAATCGTCTACTTTTAATAATTTCTTTTAGCATTTGTCGAGAATTCTGTTAATGTATCATGGCAACAGTTCTTCGTATTATTCTTGTTCTTCAACAATAAAAAATATTGTTACGAATTCTGTATGAAATTAATTTTGAAAAAAATATTAAAATGAGAGAAACAAATTGTACGGAAATGAAATTTTTGTCATTGAAAAGCCAATTTTAAAAAATGTAATATGGTGTAAAAATAGTTTCGTGAGATAATATTTTCCAAAGATATCTCGGAAAAATGCCCGTTACTTAATGTTTAATTAACTGAAATTTTAAGTAACTTTTGGTCTTTAAAAAGTTGGAGGTGTTCTTTCTCTTGTCTTAAATAAAAAGTGTGCAAGGTTTTTTTGAAATCAGTCCAGTGGTTTAGGAGGAGTTATTGACCATACATACATAGCCACAATGACTTTTATTTAAATTAAGATAATTAGTAGATAATTTAATTAATAATATTTTAATTAATCAAACATTTAATTGTAATAGAAAATTTGCTAATTAGTTAATTTGACAGATTAGTTTAATTTGATATTTAATTAAACTTGGTTGTACCAAGATTTGTTTAATAAATTTAATATAAAATAGCCAAAAAAGATAGATATATAAGAGTTCCCTTTAACTTTTTTTTTACATTTAAAATATCTCATTAACTTTAAAATTGTTTTGGGTTTTCTGCCTGAGTATTTGCTTTTAACTGTCGATAGAGATTTTATGTTCAAAATGGCGGCATTCATATCCTATGCTTTAAACACACGTGTTAAATTTGGAACTCACAATGTTTAATAATTTTTATTCTCTTATGTGTTAAGAATTTAGTGACTTTTATCTCTGTAACCAGGGAGTTCTCTAAATGAGCCCATTCTAGTATTGTTTAAATGTCATGTGATTCTACCATATGGCAAAATAATGTTTGCCAATTGTATTGTAACCTAGATTAAATAAATTAATTTTTAAATCTAAAGTCTTTCTTCATTCGTGTCAACTGTCAATTTCTTGTTACTGTTTCAGATAGGCTAGCTTAATGTTATCTAGGAGATATTTGAACTACTGGGATGTTTATTTCTTTATGACTCCTACCTCTTGAATGATTATGTGTTGGGATATATAAAAAAAACCTTGACCAATGCACTAAGTCTAGCATACCCTTTTGAGTGGAATGATAAAGCTTTGATATAGTAAAAAATTAAATGTCATGAAAACAGAATCACAGCTTAAAAAATGCAATGTGTCGAAACAATAAAATCATTGGCTATGTCTGCATTGATTAATACGTAATATTTCATTACTTTTGTAACATTAACGTAAAGGAATCTACCTTTGCCTTCCAGCTTGCCGAAAGGGTTTTTTTTTTCATTTCAAACATATATTATTAAATCGATGATATAGTATAATCGTTAAGAAATTAGTAATATATATATTATAGTCAATGTGAGTAATTGGTTATTATACATAATAACTGGTTATAATTAATAACAAACACATAAAAATCCGGTTATTAAATACAGGGTGATTATAAAGTAACTACACATTGTTGTGATAATCACATTTTATTGCATAAATTACATTATTAATCAAACATATCCCATACCGGCACATACCTTTTGTACATTTCAATGTGTCCCTCTTGCACATCTCGGCACATCTAACAGCGTTCCACCATAGCCCGGAAAGCATAGCACAACATAGTTGGTGTAATTTCCTCAATTGCGGCTATAATTCGTTCTTGAAGCTGTTCAATGTTGCGTATTTTTACCTAGTACACCTGGGATTTTATAAATCCCCGTGCAAATAAATCTATGGGGGGTCAAATCTAGTGAGCGTGGAGGCCACATTCTTCGCGAGCCCGAGAGAGATTTCTTTGCATAGGGATTTATAAAATCCAAGGTGTACCAAGTGAAAATACGCAACATTGAACAGCTTGAACAACGAATTAGAGCCGCAATTGAGGAAATTACACTATGTTGCGCTATGTTTTCCGGGCAACGCTGGGAGCTGTGCCGAGATGTGCAAGATGGACACATTGAAATGTACTAAAGGTGTGTCCCGGTATGATATGTTTGATTAATAATGTAATCTATGCAGAAAGATGTGATTACCACAAAAATGTGCAGTTACTTTTATAATCACCCTGTATAATAACCGCTTAAAGATCCAGTTATTGTATATAATAACCGATTTATCACATTGACCATAACATATACATGAATGCATGAGTACGTTACAAAATTTACAACATATGTATGCACAATCCATTTTATCTAGACATAATTTTATTTGGTTATTTTAATGTAATTTTTGTCTTTAATTAACTGTGAAACCCTTTTATTTCTGTTGTAATACTTTCCATATGAGGTTTCTAAGTGTTCTTAATTACAAATTTCAAAATTTGATTGTTTGTTGATAACTGTATATTTCAATTTTTTTGAACTACGACATAATAACTAGTGTCTGAGGATGCCATACCTGAATCATTAGCCTGTCATATTAAATACAATTTACCCGTGTTCTCCTCGAAATGCTTTTCTATTTAATACTGAAATGCAAAACACCTAAATCAGAAATCACACCATTGATGGGCAATGGCGTACCAACATAAAATGGCGCCCAGGGAAAATACCGAAACTGCGCCTCCCCTTCTTTATTCTTTTGAAATGCGTTCCTCATTTTCTTTTCGTAAACTTTATGCCGGGGAGTTCAAAAATTAAAAGTGCAAATAAACTTAAAAATTAACATACAAAACATTTTTGAGTTGATAGAATTTACAAATTTTTTAACGAAATTTCGTTAAATTTTCACAGAAAACTTGGTGCATTTTAACTTTAATTCTTTAAATATGGCTAAAATCAGAAAATCACAGTTTTTTGTAAGAAACTTTCAATATATTTAAAAAATATAAATAAAAGGTGAATTCCATTTATCTTGTATTTGAAAAATAATATAATATGTGCAAAAATCTCTTAATCAATCGAGAAAAAAACCCCACACATATACGAATGAAAATGAAAAAATTATATGCATTACATTTTTGCCCAGAGACAGTATATAAAAACTCTAAACATTGAAGTAAATCTTTTTCTAACACAGATACAATCGTACAAAAGCCTTTATTTAATAATATTCATAATATAATTCATCATATAATTCCATACATATCTTTAAATATATTATTCAAAATTTACAACTAATTAAGTTTAATAATGTTTTATATAGCAGCTTATGACAAAGTTGAAATTCATCGCATGAAATTAGGGGAAAAGCTATTTCAGCGGGGAAAAATGCTGATTCAAAATATGAAATAAAATTAACATGTTATTGATTTGTCTATGACATGTTAAATCGCACTTCCTTCTTATTTTTGTAGACATTATTTATGTGCATAAAGAAACGATACATTATTTCTGAAAACTTTTGAAGGCTTTAGGGTATCCTAAATGTTAAAAATTAACATTTCTGGTTTTTAATGAAGAAAAGTGTTAATAATTACAATACTTTAGTATTTAAATATTTGTAAATGTACCTAACATAAGGATTACAAACAAAAAATGACTGTCATATTTACATATTTAAATAATTGTTTTATGTTGAGTATTGGTAGCTTGATGATTTGATAGTCAAGGCCAATTTTATTGTGTTTGTTAACAGTAAAATTAATTGGTGACAATAGCGTAACTTAGCGAAGAAAGAAAACTCTTCACATTACTGCAGGAATTGAATTTCTCTTCTTTATGTATTTGTTCTCGTTAATTATTGAAAAAAAACCGTTTTCATTTATTTTGATTTAAAAGTCAATACGAACTGATAATTTTTACCAGGAATTGCAAAACTTTATTCAGTCTTTTCTCTCTCAGTATTTTTTTTGTTTCTTTGCTTTTGGCAGAACAACAGCATCTAAGTTTTGCGAAATAAAATTTAAAACAAACACTATCGCATTTTCCTCATACAAATTATGCAAATATTCAGTATTGAAAAAAATGTAAAGATAGCGATCTTACGTCTTTTAAAGTTACTAGAGTGCTCTTACACTGAGCGAAGAATATGGAATAATATTTTCCATTTTTCACTCTTCGCTGATTGAAAATAGGAATGACACCTTTGAACATTTCATCACCAATTTCCGAAGAAACTGATATCAGTCGATATGAATCTGGCATACCGTGTGAAACCCTCAGAAACCCTGATGAGATAATCATCCTTAACCATCTTTCCTTATCTCCCTCCTCACCGAGACTCAAATCTGTGAAAAGGACCTTCCTTTTAAACGAGATTTTAATTTCATTGATGGGGGTTTGGGTCGGCAAATCTCTGAAACATAATATTACTTATTATTTTGTCGCAGCTTGAGGTTTCCGGGTTGTAAAAATGAGCCAGTCGCCAAAGCACAAAAACAATTGCTTACAATATCGTTACTCCATAAAATTGTGAGAATCATTGTTTCATCATGAAAATAATTCAAGATATCGGCGCCTATTCTGTCCCAGACAACTAATGAATGGAACGATAGTCGAATTCGCAAAAGGTTCCTATCCAATCGGAATCTGAGCTGTCAATATTTCTGGACAAATCGTGGATACTTATGAAGCATCTCTTTAACTTTGAACTTTGCTTCAGACGACTTGTGGGTTGTTTACAACATATTTATAGATTCCCGGCCTATTTACATAGATTTCATCTACTGAATTCCCCAAGTTGTTTTTGTGATCAGGTGGGCGATGCAGATCATTATATATTTGATTGCACTCTCGCCAAAGAATTCCATCTCAAGAAGCCTGCAGAGCAAAATAAGAAGATACAGTTTAAAAATTTAATGCATAATAAAATGGCAATAAATAAATTCATGAAAGCATATACTATTAGTAACAACGTTTGTGATTCACTAAAGAGCCCGGAGTGAAATTGCTTTCAAATTATTTTAAGATATATTTACTCTTTTACCTCAACAGCACTGATTAAGAAAATTTTAGGTGGGTTGTCCCTGCGCCCTACCTAAGTTTTTAGCACATTATTTACGTTGTTAATTTTAACTGATTATATTGTTTTTAGGTTAATCCTGGACTTATTAAAATGTTTTAGTACCATAAATTTTATTCAGCATTCACCCTTGGGGAATCCCAATTGGTAACTTTGCTTTTACAATTCTTATTTTTAAGATTTGATCATTTTATTCTTGTATTTTATTGTTGTTTGACCGACGTGGAATTAGATTGATTTTATTGTTCTCTGTACTGGTGAGAGACCACGGGGGTCTGTTTTTGATGCTCTTTTGTGGGATTTTTAAGGATACTTTCAAAAATTTTATTGCCTCCTTCTTTTAACTGGTGTGTTGTGCTGAGCTTGTTCTTGTGTTTTGCTCATTTGGATGCATACTGGGAGCTCCCCCTTTTGAGTGTTTTGAATATTTTTAATGTTGGTTCCAGATCTGGTGATAAAAATCAAACAAAATTCAATTAATTTATGGTTCTCTCCAAGTATAATAACGATTCAGTGGCGTATTGTTTTGTTTTCTTGTGAGTGTGTTTTAGGTTACTTTATTTATTTTGTTGTTGCCCCTTTTTTGCAATTTTTGTAACGTTCTGTGCTGTGTTTGTGATGCTTTTGTGAGTGTCGTATCATATTGACTTATTTGTATTTCTTTTATATTTTCCCACCGGTCTGCTAAAGGTCTTACACCCTTTCGGGTAGGCCAGACCGGTATAGGTTTTAATTTAAAAAAACATATTCATAGGCATCGTCAAACTCGTCTTCAAAGAATTCTTAAAAGGTCAGAATGGGCACAAGTCAGAATGAGTTGCTTTCTCCTCTCGGAGCCCACGTGATCTCTCTCTTCCTGGAGATTCTATCACCTTCGCCGTTGAGGGCAGATTAGAAAAAACTTACAGTGATGTTAGATCAACAGATTAAAACCTTCTTTTGTAGGATGTACTTCAAGCATAGTTCACGCAGTTAACTTCATAAAATAAAGTAGATTAATATATTTATTTATGTTTAATTTAATTCATTGTATATGATTATATCATGTTTTATGCATGGTTTATTACACACGAAAAGAAAAAAGAAACTTTCATAGCTTTCACAAGCCATATCTCTTTCAATACTGCATCACCAAATTGACCCATTCAGATTTTGCTGAAAAACTAAAAATTGTTTTTATGGAAAGATCATAAGCAATCGGCATCTATATGATTTTTTTGCAATTCAATTGTCTGATTCAGTTATTTGTCGCAAATTAATAAAAACATATGCCATTTGTTTGTGATACCAGCTAAGAAATTCGGTATGTCGCGTATATGTGAAGCACTGATTCGAATGTTTTTTTTTTCCTTCCTGTATTTTATTTTGGATATAGCCTACATGGTTATATACACATTGTTTCAAACAGGCATAGGGCCGGATTTATACATTCTATGCTCTAGGCCAAAGCATTTAAATCTCCGCCCGCTGCATTCAACTCAACTATAGAGATAGGCAATGTAAATGTGTTTTCAACCTTGCACCCTTTAGGGCAGGCCGGGCTCCTATGAGTCTTAAATAATTAAATATAGAGATAGATAATGGAAATGTGTCGCCAGTTTACTTAATGAGTGTGGATGTGCTTAAAAAACAGTATTTAATATAGCCTTTTCAAAATAAGACAGAAATTTTTAAATATTTCATTGTAATTTCTTTTATATTTGCGCCTTCCGATTGTTTCGCCCTAGGCAATGGCCTAAGTTGCTCCTATGAAGAATCTGGCCCTGAACAGGCAACATAAGCTAACCATACATTAGCGGAACAGAGGGCCAAATATTGGTCAATTGTTTAGATATAACCCTCTCTATTGAAATCTCAATTCATCGAGTTTAATCCGTTTCCACTCATTTATTTACTTTCTTTTACTTTTTCTCGATTACTTTTGATCCCTTTTCCCCAAAAAGCTTCCAATCTAATAATTGGTGTCGTCAAATAATCGCTTTACTGTGAAAGCATCGCCATCGCTTCGTTATTGGTCGAGACACAGATCTCCTGATGCGTGAACCCTTGGCGACACTTGGCGATTCAATCAGGTAATTGCAGACGCCTTCTATTAATCAATCTCTTTACTGAAACAATTTTAGAACAATAAATCTCGATGGGAAGTAACAGGAGATGTGTCCTTCCCCCTCGGTCCCGTCTTTTTGCTTTTTTTACTTTTGAGGACCGGTCGAATCAAATATCAATGAAAAAGAAACACAAAAAAACGAATCTTGTTGACGATCTGAACGAGGGTAACTGCTGGCTTTAGGGTGAAAGTCCCTTTTGCCCCACCCCAATCCCTGTCCTTCCTGCTGCTGTTATTGTGACTGCTTTTGTTTTTCGATGTCTTTCTTCTCTCCCCCTGCTTCTGCTACTCGGATGTTCTTTCGCTTTGTTTGATCTTCAGAAATTTCGTTAGAAACATGAGATGGTCCAGTAATCTTTTTTTCAGTTATTTTTGTGCTGTCTCCGTCTGAGGACTCACTCTGCCTCATGATCACAGATAGATGAAAGTAAAAAATGTCGATTCACACACAAGAAAATATAAGATTTTTATTTACAGATCTCGTAGTTGCCAGAAGAGGTGGGAGGGTTTCGTTTGTGTACTCTTCCACGTGGTGAAATTTTTAGCAAGGATTGATTTTCACACGTCCAGACAGAAAGTAAATTTCTTGAAAGAAAGACTGAATGCGGTACCATAAAATTTTCCTGCAATGATGGGGGCGTCTGAGATATAAAATTCCAGTTCAGAAGGTTGAACATTCTGTAACTTACAGACTCAGAATTTTCTTTTTTTATGAAGAATAATTTTAGCTGCTAATTAAAGATTGTCTATCATGTCCTGTTCTGGATCAGCCAATCACTAATATATTAACTCCTTAAGAGTGAAGCTTTTTGTATTATCTAATGAAATGACTCCTTTCTGCTTTGGGGATGCGTTGTCGTATTGTATCAATTACATGTCAATAAAATACTTTAGATGTTAATGGATTGCCCATCATTTTTGTATCGAGTTACAACGTCTGTGAATGGCTTAATTCTAACTTACCAGTTAAAAATGACATAATTCGATGAACGAGTGGATCTCGGGAAAAATGGATAAGTGGTTAAATATTTTGACATAAATTTTCGGCTGATGCATTCGAATTTTAAAGACAAAATTATTTTCAATATCTGTCCTTCAGATAGAGTTAGTTTAGATTCTTAACCTTCATTTCGGTTGATTTGTCCGAGTCTCAAAGACAAAGACAGAATTAATTTCAATATCTATCTGTCATTTGGTTGATTTGTTCGAAGATCAAAGACAAATATAAGGTTAGTTTAAAAAGAGCATGTAGGCTACTGATGACGGACCTAGCAATTTCCAGCAGATTAGCAGATTAAAATGAGAGAGTTGGAGAAGGAACTTCGGAGAAAATTTCCAGCTGGAAACCTTCTTCGAACACATCAAAGCGGGAACACGGTGAACTGTGACATACTTAACGTGCATCAAGCGCACGTGGTCGGGCGGTTATTGGTAGAAAGGTGGACAATTCACGTGACACCGTAGTCACGGGGAAAACGTCATTCAGAATGCCATCTAAATGCGTCATGTTTTCCAAATGTGACGTCATGTCTTTTTTCCTCCTGCATGATAAAAAATGGATTCCTAAATTGACGCCTGACGTGCATCACTACATAACACTGATTGACATCCTTGTGGCAGTCATCTAATCAGCAATTCGAGTATCTGCCATTAAACTATAAATATAAGGCTTTATTGTCGGAAAGGTCACAATAATTCTTAAAGTAAAGCAATTAATTTTACGAACATTTCCCAGAAGAAATGACAATATACATTATAGAAAAAGCAATATAATCGAGAAAAGAAAGCGAATGTTTTATATTTTAGGAAGAGCGTAGGTTTGAATATTCTGAAGATTTATATTTCATCAAAATAAGAATGCATATATTTTTTAGTACAGTTGATGGTATCAGAGAAAAATAAAAAAAAGCCGCAATTTTCGAGGTAAAAAAATAGTCTAGACTGTCTGATCAGTTTAATAGGAGAACACAATACATCGCTTAATTATCTCTACCTGATGTTAAACGATAGTTTATTAGTGGTATAGGCCGAATTACGAAAAAGAGTAGCATTTAGGTTACTCTCAGTTGATTGAAATTTACCTTTGACGCTTTCAATAAGTTTTGATCAAAACTTTTTAATAGTGCTTCTTTTTAAGTACTTTTGTTTTTCCGATCGAGATAATATCTCAATTTGTTAGTCTGAATCTATTAAATATTAATTTAAGTCTAGTGATAGCGATTACTTTACTATGATTTAGTATTAAAATATCCAGGATTCATAGAATATGTACGGTTCGGCTTGAAAAATGTGGCAAAAGTATTGAAAAATCATTATCTTAAGATGTTTATGAATTCTGATATGGATGAACCGCAAATAATTAGAGCATTTAAAAATATATGTTTGCTTTGCCGATACTGGTGTTTTAGGAACAAAGGAAACACCTTCGAAGCATTTTCTTCAATTCTTCATGAATGTAACACGAAAAAGAGTAAACGCTATTTTAGTTGAGAAAAAAATACTTTGAAAATTATATTCTGTTTTTGCCAAACATTTTAGGTGTTATGATAATTTTTATTCCAAGGCCTTCAACGTTTAAATTTGATTTCTGTTGACTGGAATGCTGATTTATTTTGAGATATACCCGAAGTCATTCTGGAATTTAAAAAAAAATTTCTCCCGTTATTTCAAAAATGAAATAGCCTTAGAAACGAAAATAAAGTTCTCAAATTTAATTTGTACAACACGTTTAACTAGTGGGAAATCATTTTGAACTGCCTGAATTAATAAAGAGTGCTTTATTAATTACTGCCTTTATTAAAACTGATAACTAGATAAAATTTCTGAAAAAACATGTGTCTGCTAATATCATAGTTTAAAAACTTATTTTTGTACGCATCTTTTTACATCGGCAGACCTTAACTTAAAGTAGCGCATTTGAAATATTTGGCATATTTTGTTGAGCAAAACGGCGTTAGAAATTATTAGTAGAGAAACTGGAAACTAATATAAAAAAATTACGCTTTTCAAATAAATAAATGAAAATAAGTATGAATAAATAAATGAAAGTAATTAGAGAAGTAAATAAAAATAAATAAATAAATATAAAATAAATAAATAAAATGCAGTGATAATTCTACTCTGATTTCTCAATATTCAAAATATTTTATAATAAATATAACTAAGTATCAGATAATATATTTACCCACATTACAAACAACTGCTATTTTTGGATTTTTTTTAGAAAAATAGCATGCCAAATTATTTACATTAAATGTAATACAAAACCATAAAATAGTACCGTCAGAACTATAACCATGAAACAGTTGCTCAATTGAAGATGGAATTAACATACTTTAACCCATTAGCACCCAATTTATTTTTAATTAAAGTATAAAATTGGCTGACCTCAATCTAGAAAGATGGATGGTAATGGTTTAAATTAAATCTAATCATAAATGATTTTACTTTTATTGCATTAATGCTCAAAAGTCACGTAATCCTTATTTAACTGAATGTCACTAAATCCATTAAGCCGGAAATTGCGAACGGAAATTAATTTCTCTTTTATTTCACTAATTATGTCTTAATGAATTTCTTTAACAGTTAATTCTAGCTTTAAAAGTCATAAATTTGATTTTAAAAGCTTAATTTTATCAAAATGTGGAAAAGAAAACCTTGCTTAAAAACCGCAATTTTTAAAAATTAATTTTAGGAATAAAAAGAGGATAAGAATTATAAATTTAATATTAAAAACAATTGAAATTTTTCGGTGAATTTCAAATTAATATGTGTCAACATGAATTTAGATTAACATATATATTTTTTTATCCTAATTATTTCTCTCATTTTACAAATTTCTTTGACAGTTTTAAAAATGTATTATGTTATCTGATAAAATAGAAACAACATGCAATCGAAATTTGTTTCTGGAAATTATTTTCCTATCAAGAAGTGTCATAATGTCATTATGAATTCCTATTTTGCCCATTTCTAGTTTTCTTCAGGTTTTGAAAAGGAAATATAAACGTTTCTGAGCATATCGGGAATTTTCAGTGCAATAAGCGGAAGATAGATCAAAACTTCTAAACATGGCTAAAAGCCTATATTAGTTATCGCAACCTCAAAGAAAATTTGTATTTTATCAATAAATATTAATAGCTGAGTTTCCTTAATCAGATTCTTCAGTTCAGGGAGCATATACAAATGCAATACGCAAGTAGATAAAAAAAAGATGTATATATTCTTATTGACCCTCAAATATTGGAGAACAGGTGAAATACATGTTGGAAATAAATTAAAAAACGCATCCGAATTAGCATGACATTGAAGAAGATGTATATTTTTCTTGGTCGCAGCACATATTTAAAGGTCTGTATTTTTGGGGAGGAGGTGTGAGAGTGTTGCGAGCTGATATAGTTTTCCGTAGTTCCCTGTATGTTAAGTATTGTCTTTTTTCTTTGTCTTATGTTATGGTTACAAGTAGTTAACCATCTTTTGCCATCCCTGTATGTTAAGTATTTTCTTTTTTTCTTTGTCATATGTTATGGTTACAAGTAGTAAACCATGTTTTGTCATCCCTGTATGTTAAGTATTGTCTTTTTTTTCTTTTTCTCATGTTATGGTTACAAGTAGAAAACCATCTTTTGCCATCCCTGTATGTTAAGTATTGTCTTTTTTCCTTTTTCTTATGTTATGGTTACAAGTAGAAAACCATGTTTTGCCATAATAAACTTTCAAGTTAAAATGTAAATTGTTTCCATCCGCATTGTGTTGTTCTCTTTCTTTAGAGAAATTAAATTTATCAATTTAGGTTAATTTTTCACAAGAATACATTTATGTACATGAATTCAAAACAATTTTCTAACTCTTTGATAACCCTTTTTTGTTAGTTTCTTTGGTAATTCGTTCAAATGAAAGGCTTTGAAAAATACCTACAGAAGTTTCAAATGCAGCTCTCGGGAAATATTTCGAAATTTCTGAATGGAATGTCAAATGGAAACTCAAAAGAATCTGTCAAAGATAGGTCTTTTTGTGTGTGTGTGTCCGTGAACACGATATCATAAACATAATTTTTTTAAAAAATTTAAGGCATAAGCTTTTATTCAAAATGCACTTTAAATGAGAAAATACGTTTACACATTATAATTTCGGCAAAATGAACTCAAAAGTAAAAAATAATTATTCTGATTACAATAAAATGCATGATTCGCATAAAATAGTGGGTGCCTTTACCTTCTAGGAATATTCCATTTGTTTAAGGAAATATACACAAAATATAAGGTGCTATATAAGGCGCCCACGCTTTTATTCGTACCATGCATTTTATTGTATTAGAAAAATTATTTTTTACTTTTGAGTTCATTTTGACGAAATTATAATGTGTAAACGTATTTTCTCATTTAAAGTGCATTTTGAATGGAAGATTATACCTTAAAATTATTTATTTATTGATTTTATTTTCAACTTTTTAGTGACGGCTGACACGAATACACACGACATGTTAGGCATAGTAAACAAAATTCAATTATTGAATTCTCCAATATGAAACACATATTAAAATTATTATATACATATGTACAATTACATTTTTAAAATTATTTAATGACATTATCTGAAATATAAATCCGTAATATATTACGTCATAACTTACAATTATTATCAACAATGTAATAGAAAAAAAGAGAATAGATCTACACAACTTTCTCTTTTTGCTTTGAGTGCGAAACGGTTGCCGCACACGAAGTAAAAAAAATCTATTTCTAATTGTTGGCGAATTCCAATAGAAAGTAAATCCAAAACGTGTAGAAATACGAGCTACGTCATTCATCAGTGCAGCGCCGGGTGTTGTTACAACCCTACGTAACGTGAGGTTACCACCTTCCAAATTTTATCGCCCAAATATAAGACTAAAATTTTAATATAATTTTGTTAGGTTTAAAATAGGTATGGATTGCAAATATTGTATTGTCTGCGGAAACCTAGCACTGTTCTAAATTTCAAAGCTGTAGCTCGTTTGGAAGTGGGTAAGAAATCGATCTCAAGATTTGAGGACAAGATATCAAGCTGAATAAAAGCTTATAAAAAAAGAAAAGAGCTGGATTGATGAAGTTAGGTATGTGGTCTTGACACCGAAAGTGTAGATTTGTATCAAATTTTGGATCCGATCGGTGAAATGGAACAGTTCCAAAATGCATGCATATTTTTCTTCACAATATTAAGAAGTTAAATACAAAACGCGCCATATAGGGTCCAAACCATCCTTGTCGATGGAAAAAAGCTATAACTTAAAGAAAACTAGATGAAACTCATCACACTTATAAAAGAAATAAATTTTTATTTGTGATTTTACCTCTACAAGATAAAGAAAAGCATAACAATAAGAGAGGGAAAAAATAAGAACGTAAGAACGATTTCAAGAGCTAATTTAAAACACCAAACATCGTGCATTTACACGAGTATGAATAGCGAGTTGTCTGGATTGTACAGATTAAGATTAGCTTGTTTTTTACAAAAGAACTAGAAAACCGCATTTTCAATTCTGCACCGAGAAAAAAAATCCCTAATGTTTTAATTAAAGTTACTCATACTGCCGCAATCTAAAGCTTTCAAGTGATTTCTGAAATGGGTTTGAGGGCTTATTGTTGCCTTTTCTTGATTTATGCATTTGTATTTTTTAGATATTTTTTTCGCCCTTATTGTTTCGTTAAAGGATTGTTTGCTTCTTTTAATTACATAGTCTAGAATTAATGAATTCACATAAACAAAAGAAGTTTTGCTTTGGACTAAGCAGAGATCTTATAATTAGTACTTATTTAAAACTTTCATTTGTGTTTTTTCTATTGCCTTGCAAGCTGTGCAGTTTTTCTAAAAAGAAAAATCCGAACAATGGCATTTACTTAACTGTATTCATTTCTTTTTATTAAAGAAAAGCTACTTTGTGAGGTGGCTCATGAAATATTATGTATCCTCAGAATACAATGAAATTTCGTCTTAAGAAATAAATAAATCAATAGCCTGTCTGTGATGCAATTAGAGTAAAGATTTTATTTATGTCTTTCGAATTGAAATGTTTTTATAAAATTGGTTCATCTATTTACTATCGAAAAATCGGTAAAAAATCATTTTGAAAAACTTTATTTATATATTTATATTTAAGAATTTTTTAAAATTTAATAAGATATGAAAAATAAAGATTACTTTCTAATCCCTTGCATTCACTCAAAAAGAAATCAAAGAACAAAATTACAACATGATGACACCTTGACTTCAAAATTTGGCAAATTGGTGGTATATGCCTGTTGGAAATTGTTTACAGGGATTGGGAATATACACTGACTTGTCAGACAAAGTATAAAAAATAAACAAAGGAGTTCATTAAGCTTAGCCACGGAAGTGATGTGTAACTGTCCTATAAACAGGACGCTGGGATTTAACGGGTTGCTGGAAATTAACATTTTCAAGTTACCAAACTGAACACTAATCTGAGTTAGATGTGTAAATATCATAGATTTTCTTAATATTAATTGAATTTAAATTATAGATACTTAAAATGGCTTAACTGCAATTTCAAATCTTGGTTTCAGCTTGCACGATTATAACGTTAAATTTCATCAAACTATTCTAGAGTCGCAAATAATTGGCAATTCGTTTCGTTCTAGAAGCATTTCGACCTATTTTTAAGAATTATATGTATAAATAGTTTTTAAAAATTTCCCAGTGGTCGAGATAAATATCAAAATATATGACCAGCGGGAGTTTTATTTCTTAGACTTTCAAAGTACACATACTCAATTATTCATACTTTTCATAGTACATTTGGCTTCACGGTATAGCGAAGAGAACTGAGAATCCATTTTTGATTTCTTCTTTTGACTGACTGGTCCAAAATGTTTATACAGATGCACAATGTTTGTGTTAAGGACATATACTTAATTCCAATCATTTAGCTTGTTGCGTTATTGATTGCGTTGAGTTATCTTGATCACACACACGGGCAAGTCTATCTTTTGGCCATTTTGACGTACACTTTGGCACATATCTACAATTTCGGTGTTAAGATCGTACACTGAAATTTAATCCTCTAGCTTGTTGCTTTTATGAGTAACATATACGCAAGCAGACATACAAACAGACTGTTAATTCATTTGCTGATTTCGTCCAAAATTCGATATACATCTACTGCAGTTGTACTGATAAAACTTAACCATCTGATTCCTAAGACCATTGGAATAGAGAGACTTCAAAATACTGAATGCCCAGTTTCGCTTTCAAAGATAAGGAAAATTCGATTCCCTCTCAAAAACCGCAATAAAAGTCCTTCTCCGAACTCTAAGAACATCCTCCCCTGTTCCCCAATCTCTTTTAGGCGAGCCACTCTAACGAAGAAAGTGCGCGCTGCGGGTGTGTAATCAATCACATTTAAAGAAAGGGGGTGGAAACTTCTCAGTGATATTAGGGCGTCCGCCGTCTTTTGCTTGAAGGGACGGTTGAGACGTTCCCGTATTGATAGAGTTAAAAAACAAACTGCTTCTATTTGGTTCATTGCGCTTTTGAAATATCGTGTTCAGATGCATACGGAGGGACAGAACGCCGCCCCATGTCCCTGTGCCTGATGCCATTACGGCAACTGAACCAGTTGAATGGACATCGGACATTATACAGAGGGATGTACAGTACAGACTTCTCTTTGACGGATTTCATTCATAATTTGACATAGGCCTGCAATTTTATTGGAAAGGCCAAAACTCATTCCTCTAGTTTGTGAGTTATCGTACTCTCAGTCAAGCGGATAGGTATACATAATTTGAAAAAATATGTTTTTTTCTTACTCTGATATGCTTAAAAGGTGGGATTAATCACGTTTCCGAATTTTTTGACAATTACAGTACTTTCTATACTCCGTGTACAAGGAATTAAAAATAAAACTGGCTGCACATTTGCAATGGCGATTTATTTAACCCTTAAATTCCCAATGTTTCCTTTAAGGAACATACCCAATTTTGTCTTTTAAAATCTTGAGAATAAGACTGAAGCTCTAATGCTTAAAGTCACCATTTATTTTTTCCCTCGAAACGGGGTATTTTTTAAATTTTTTAGGTAATATTACATGAATTCAAGAAAACACATAATTTTTCAGTTTCATTTATTAATGAAAAGAGCGGGAATAAGTACGTGAAAATAAATAATTCATGTAATCTTATTTTTTTCTGAAGAACACATTTTTTGCTTCAGTATATCTGGTGTAGATTTCAAAAAAGAATGAAATTCTTTGCAGGATTTTTTGAAACTGGATTTGGTAATTAACGTTGTTTTATAAGTTGCGACTTGCAACTGTGTTTCTTGTTCATAAGGAAAAAGAACTTTTCCGTTGGAGCATTAGCGCTGGGCAGACATAGAGTATATTCAATAATTATCCGAAAGTTCGTATGAGTTATACTACTGGCGAAAGTGTTTGACCAGTTCCACCCAACGACTTTCGGTTTCCCTTCATTCTGACACTTTATGCGGTGTAATGTAGTTAGAACTAAGTACAAGATAGCAGGATTCTGACCAATTTACATATGTGTGACACGTATAGCACATACTCCGTCATTACCGGGCTACAAGACATTAGTGTCGGATTTTTTAAAAATTTTTGGCGCCTTCTTGTTTAAAATTTTTCCTCGTGGTTTGCTCTCTTCCTGAAAATGGGACATTTGGGCGACCCGAAGCTGTGCTTGGGGACAACGGCTGGCTACCAAAAAACGGGACGTATGTTGACATTACTAATGCCTGTTGTCGCCGGTAGGATATATATATTGATAATTACATTAAATGAGTTTACAAACATATAGATGGCAGTCTGAGTGCTGATAAGAAACCGAAAAGAAATCAATGTTTTTCACTTGAGGCTGCATCATTTTCGTTTTGTTTGGAAGCTTGAGAATACCATATTTTATTATAACAATGTTGAAAGAAATTCCTTATTCTTATTGTTAGTTATTAAAATTCATCAGTTTTTAATATTATATTTTATCAAGGAAAAGTTTCTGAAATAAAGTCCAGTGCTGTCAGTTGGTAACAAGCAGTTTTTTAGCTATAAACCTTACATAAAAACAAAATAGGACTTAATATATTCTTCCCGTGTATCAAGAAATGAAAGTCAGAAAACATTTTTAAATCAATTTTTTAAATATCGGGCTTTTAAGAGTTCAGTGACATAACAACAACAAAAATGAAACAAAATCCCTTAAATTCATTCTGAAATCATCATTCTAGCATTTGGCGTATTTATTTTATAATGCAAATCATTTAAATATGCAGATGAAAAATTTGATGGAAAACGCTATTTTTTTATTTAGTAATTTCATTTTCCACATCATGGCTTCTAGCTCCCCTACATTACTTTGGCTATATATATAGAATCCTTATCAATTCTTAAGACTTTTATCTGAAACGAGCAGGGCAACCTACTTTACAACTTGGTATTCCCTAAGTGTACCTCATTTACCCCATACCAAAAGCTTTACATCCCGGCTTGATGCGCGCTGCTATTTTAACGGTGTTGACGGTGATTGAAGTCGTGCAATACCGTTCCAAATTCGCCAATTTCTTGGTACACAGCCTCCAAGACTGCGCTAAATCGAGCCAAGACATAATAATAAAAAGCTCTTTTCTGTGCAACTTGGCAGATGATGGTATCTTCGATGATTTTGCAAGAAGGAGGACATGTTGCGATATAGCGTCGTAAAGAATGTTCTTTTTTTCTGCCCAGGGAAGGGATAAATTGTGGCGGGAATCTGTAATCATTTCCGGCCTGGGTTTCGTCACCAACCACCAGCGGGGGGTTATCTCTGGTTCGCAATTTAAAGGCACTAAAAAAGGCTGGAGCATAGATGAGCATGGGTGGGCCAACGATTGTGCTTATGAGTGTTCCCTTTGCTCACATTAATCTTCTTTTATCGCAACAATAATTTGATGAGTAGACTATCCCGACGTTGCTGTCTTCAACAAATGACAATGACTCTGATGTTCTGAGGCGGGAATGTCATTTGTGGAACTGGGGGGGGAGAGCATAAAAAGCTATGTTTCTGGCGAGGAGTGATTTAAACCTTTGGTGGCAGAAGTCGTAATCTTGCCTTGCTTTTTTATAGGTGATGGATAATATTTTTTATTTTTCTCAAAAGTGAAGCTCACATTCAAAAATAAGTTGAATGCAACTAAAATGTAGATTGAACGATTTCTTAACCACCAAGGCAGTATCTTGAATTTATTATAGCCACACCACTGACCTCATACATAGTTATAATAGCCGGGAAATAACTTAAAAGCAACATATAAAGCTATGTTTTTCGTGCAGAGTGATTTAAACCTTTTGTGACAGAAACCATTAGCATGCCTTGCTTTTTCAGAATTATTGGATAAAAGTTTCTTGGATTCTGCTGAAAAGGAATTCTAGCATTCAAAAATAAGTTAAATTCATAGTTGTAAAATCTTGGAAATCGCTTGTAATACACGCAAAATCTTGGAACTCAGTACCAGTTTAATAGTGTTAGAAAGGCACATTTCGGTGGTGAAAATACGACAGTTTCTCTTCGGTTGACTTTGTAACGGTGTTCTATAGTTTAGAATAACCAACAGTATTAAGTGTCAAAGAATTTGTTATAAGGAGACATTCTTTAAAAGCGTGCATTTGGTTTCCAGTAACCAAATACACTCAAAAAGGCTATGAAACTGTGACATCCTCATATATGTTTTGAAAATTTAAGTCATTTCGTTTCTTTTTAAAATTTCTTGAAATAAAACTTTGCATCTTAAACTTACTGTGTTAATAGCCATTTCTGCTTGTAACTGTGTTTTTTTGGAAGGTGAACGTCATAGTTTGAAACTACTATTGGATGCTAACCGAGTGATTTTGAGCCATCATATGATGACAAAAGTACGCTTGATAAGCAATTTGATGTATACCAAACACAAGTAAACGGCACATCTTTGGGAAAATCTCAACTCGATCCCAAGACTCAGTATCTGCCGTGAGACACAATGACTTTTGTCGCTGCTCTAAAATTGTCAAACTTCCATAGAACAAATTATTTCTACACAGAAATTTTTCCTGTTTCAGTACATTAATAATAAATTACAAAAAATTCGTATTTATTACACATATTTTCTACGGATTTTTTGAAGTATTTTATTAGTATATTGCAGAATCTTGTTTTGTTTCCCGATGTTTAAGGAAATGGTGCAAAGGATTCATGCACAAAGCTAATGTTTTTTCGATTTGGTGAAACACTCTATTTTTGTAATTCAACCGTCTGTTTTTTCAATAATAATTATCTATCGACTTGCAATATGTTTCAAGTTATCCAAAATTTAAAAAAAACACTAATTTCGTTTGAGTTCTTTTGGATTCATGCATTTGGAAATTCTGCATTACACAAATTGTTTCCTATTTTGTTATTAATGCAATATTTCATTTACAATATTTATGGTATTCAAATCACTAACATGAGGTAATGACATACAGAGCCAAATGCAATGACTTAGCCTATTATCGATTATTTGTGAAAATGACCAACATGGACGGATTGAGAATAAAATAGTTTATAGGGATGTGCATTGTTTTCTGGAGAAAGCATGTCTCTCCCTAGGACGATACGCTCGTTGCCCAGTCCTATAAGTCTAGCAGACATTTTCTGAGAACATTCTGAATTCACTCACGGTAACAAGGGAGTGCAGACGCCTCACAGTGATTCAGTTTCGGATTCTAGCCTGTTCAAGCTCATTATTTAAGAAAAGTGCCGAAAGATCTATTTATTATGAATCGCTTGGGAAAAAAGTGAAATCCAATCAAATTTAACAATTTTACGCCCTAAAATAGGATAGAAACGGTCCAAAACCTTATTTACTGAAGAAATATATTTACAATATTAAATTAGCTCATCTTTACAAAACATAATCTCTTTCTTCCTTCATTTTCAAAGTTAGATCTGCTTCAACTGCTTTGAAAAAATTCTGAATCTTCGAAAGATGAAAATTCAGAATCATTTTGACTAGTCGTGTGTTCATCGGCAAAAATAGGCTGTATTTGATGCAATCATATTTCAACATTCTAGAGTCTCTTCATTCAATTTATTTTGTTCTTACTGAAATATTTCTGAAGGAAGTTATGAGAGAATCTGAAGTAATTAGTAATTGGTTTATTATATTATTGGATTTTCTAGAATGCATTTCTCTGAATGTCTTCCATTCCTTATGTCATCTTCTTTGTACTTCTTCAGAAAGGTGCCAAACTGGAATTGCAAAGTTATCGATTATTTTTGGTCCGTGTATTGAAATTTTATACAGAGTAAATAGCATGGGAAACTAGCTATATAATCTAACATATAATTCAGCGATTTGTTGGAAATGTTTTTTGAATTTAGGCATATTTATCGAATAGGGGAACAGCGGGTAGTATGGTCCATTTAAGGAAAATTTAATATGAAATTTATATATTTAGTTCGAATGAACTGTAACTGTTCAAAACTTTTCTTCATGTTGATTACATTGAACAAATTTATCTAAGCTATGCCAATTACATATGACAAAGAATTTTTAAGTTGATAAATTGCAAAAATTTAAATATGCCGGGTAGTATGGGCATACTAAAAAGAACAAGGTTTAAAATAAAAAGGAATAATTTTTTTCCTTAAAATATATATATATTTTGAGCCAAATTACAATAATATAAAGATTTTTTTTTACATTTCCAACGTTATCTTATTAGTTATTTAATCTTAGTTATTTATTAATTATTTAATTTTTCTTTGCAGTGTTCTTCTCAGCCCATCGTAATAGTCGGATGCAGTCCTTTCAGATAATTTATTTTTCAAAACACTTGCAATTGAAATTAGTTTAGTTTAGTTATATTAACATCCCGTTTTGAATCAACAAGAGGACTGTTTTGGGACACACCTCGCAATTTTTAACAGTTTTATGTGCGAATACGATGCTGATTCGGTAGACAGTCATTGGCTGATACGAAAATGTGTAGACAGCAAATAAAAAGAATGTGATGTCATCACTCTAGAGATGCTTCTTAGTATTTGCGAAATCAAGGTTCGGGAAAAGATATAAACCCACTTTTGTTTTTACTTTCTCGTATACAAAGAAAAAAATTTCGCAATCGTCAAAAAATTCGACCTCGAGATACTGATAAGTGTCCACGTTGTAGACATCCCACAGTACGAAAAAAATATTTATTTGAATTATTTGTTTGAACTGCGGTCAGATGACGAGGACGATGCCCGGGCCGGCCCCCCCCCCCCCCCTTCCCTCGCCAAATTCCACACAACTCCAGCACAAAGGCGTTTGATCACTGCGCATGATTTAACACGCAACAGGCCCCATACACGGCGGATTTTGGTGAAATCGGGTTTCGAACCCGGAACATCCCCAGTCCCAAATCCGTTACCTTACCAACACGGACCCCCTTGCAATTGCAAGTTTCATGACATCCACAAATCACTCTCCTGAACCCTCGGCTTCGGGTTTTTTCTCGAACTTAGAAATTTTTTCGGAAAAAAGTGTGTTTTACTCACAGGTTCCGTACTACCCGACAGGCATTAAAAAGAAAAACATGGTGACGACTAAAGTCGGTTAAAGGAAGCAGGATGAAACTTTCACGCCATAATTTAAATAAAGTAAACTAAATAATAACAGTAGTTTCATAATTTTATTCTTCCCCTTAAAAGTGGAAGGAGTCGTCAAAAATTATATGAAGTAATCACTTATAGCAAAGGTTCCCAACCTGTGGTACGCGTACCCCTGGGAGTACGCGAAGAACCAGTTGGGGATACGCGAATTCAAAGTCGGTGATGGCGGATACAAGAAAGCATAAGGGATTAAATAATTTTATTTCCCAAAGTTCGTGTGAAAAAAAGCGAAAGTTGTGCAAGTCCTAAAACCTACGCTCAAAATAAGAAAAAAGAAAGCAAAAGGAAACCTGAAATTATTACCAATACTGGTTTCATTTGCTATGGCGTTGAATTAATACTATTGTAAAAATGGAATAAAATGTAAAATCAAAAATAAATCCCGCAAATGTTTTTACTTCGAGTCATTTGCTTCTTACGCTTACCTAAGCCCATAAAATTATTAATAAAAACTTCTTTGCATAGACGGAAGGTTGGAGGCGTACGCCAAAATAAAAAAGACTAATTAAGGGGTACGCGAGCGGAAAAAGTTTGGTAACCTCTCTCTTATAGGGTCACAAACAAAGAAAATTTCCTGATGAACGAAACAGAGAAGTTATGTCAACCAGTATCTACACATGGCAGACTCATGCTATGGCTGTACTGTAGGCAAAATAATGGGTCGCTATCTACCAGTAAGCTCAAGAAACACTAGGTGGCCTATACTAACCGCCATTCCCCTACCCACATGCAAGATTATTCAGTATGGTGAGAAATTTTCTTATGAATTCCTTAACTATTCCTGTTGTTTTTGAAGTTTCGAGAAATTTATAACAAATTAAAAATTACTTAAAACAGGAAACTTTTGAAATCTTTTATAATTACGAAGCCATTTCCTTGAGCCGAAAAAGATTTAATGGAAATAGAAAAAAGTGTATCAAAATATTTTCTGATAAACACTATTGCAAAATATCTGCAGACTTTACTTTCATGAAGCTTTGCTATAAAAGTTACTAAGAAAATATGAACGTATTGTAAAATATTGTATTTCTATTTATCGGAAGCAACTAATGATAGAAAATATCGGCTCTGATTTCACGAAATTCTTTTCCATAAAAAGAATAAAAGATTTCATTACTGAAAATGTCTTCCTTCACTTTTTCACTATTATTTTATCATATTTTATCTTCGATTTAAACCATTTTCTTAGTATTAAATATTCCACTATTCTTCACATCAGCTGCCTATTCCGTTTTAAATTTCCCATGTCAAATATTAAGCCTATACAACAAAATATCCTACGTTTGCAATTTCCTGTTTCTGAAGAAAAATTGCATATAACCGATAAAATTAAATTGTTCCACAGTTTCACCGTTGAGTAATTTAAAATATTGAATACACTTCCATAGATTAAATTAGGGAATAAAAATCGTCTGCTTCTTTCTATTTTCCTTCTTTTCAGAAAGGAAAAAGAATTACTACTTCTAACATAGCCAGTATAGAAACGAAATCACGAAAATAGAGCTGTTTAATATAATTCTAAAAGATATTTTTACAAAATTTTGTAAATACTGTTTATATTGTCTTGAATAGTCAAAATAATAGTTATCAGAAATACAAGTAGATTGAATTTTAAATATTTTATATCTGTTTCCAACTCGATTCTTTGACTTTAATTCTTCGAAACATATTTTTACTTCTACTGACTAGCGTCTACAAATAGTCTCGACGGAAATATTGAAAAACCAAGTATTAATGTAATAAGGTAAGTTGTGGTAAACGTATAGAAAAGTTCGTAGGCTTTTGCGAAATTTGAAAAAAAAAATAATAAAATGTGAACGTTTCAGTTCCATGCCATTATATCGAAATGGTTCTAGTTTCCTGAAGATGTAAGTAAATAGCAAATATTGTTATTAACCTTTTTCCAGTAAGTGATAGCAAGGTAAGAAGACAACTGGCTGCAAATCTGGTAATATCTTTGAAAAAATAGAGAATTTTGAAACGACTTCATGAAATCTGGAAATAAAACAATTTGTTAAATTTGGGACATTTTTAACTACAAGAAAAATTTCTATTAACATTTAAACTATTTTATATCTATCTGGAAAAAGGTTTTACTACAGAAAAATTGTTTCTTTCCAGACAAAAATTAATATCAGGAAACAGAATCCAAGACCCACATAATCAAAAACACATTTTCGAATTACATGGCAGAACTGCACGATTCACAGCATGAAATGTTTATCTTTAATTATTTTAATAGCCTTTTGTTGTTATCCTAATTGTTTACAACTAATTTATGTAGTGATATGAGATATCATCGGCTATAATATTCGAATTGTTTATCCAAATTAAAGACTGCATGTTCAACAAATACGAAAGGTGAAATAGGAGACAACATCCATTTGTTGCAACTTCTAAGTTCAACCGTAATTTTCATATTTCCTTAAAATGGCCTCCATTCCTATCCATATACCATAAGAATGATTCGAAATCAGTTTCTTTCTTTTCATTTTTAAAATTTAAATAACTTAGGCTATTATTTTAAGTTTTGAAACAAACACTTTCGATTAAATAAAATGTGAGTTAGGAAAATAAATATTTCAATATCTCAAATGATAATTGTTTAAATAATTAACATATTGTTATATAATTCATATTGCTGATATAAAATTGAAATACAAGACGATAATTACATAGTATAATTGCTCAAATAATATCTCTCATCATTTCTGGAATTAAAGTTTCACAAGCCATTTATTATCTGCACAAATAAACGTGAGCATCTAAAACTGCAACGAAATCCAACACATCGAATTCAATATTCTTGAAGTTTCAACATTTGTATCGTTCGTTCGGAAACTACGTTCGGTTTAACAAAGATATATTAGCGTCCCGTTTAGAAGCAACACGTTGGCTATTCTGGGATGAACCTGGTAATTGTGAACAGCGGTCAGATGACGAGGACGACACCTGGTCTGGCACCACTCTTTCCAAACTTCCGCGCCACATCAGCGGGATGAAATTTGACCCTCGAGGTCATATTTAGCGTGAAACAGGGCCTACATACAAGACTGATCTTCAGTGGAATTGGTTTCGAACCTCGAGCCCTCCGGCCGCGAAGCTGAGACCTTGCCGCTAAGCATCCGCGGTTATTGGAAACGAATGTGTTTTTTTTTCCAATATAACTTATATTACTAAATATAATCTATAAGATTACCTCTTTATCCTTAACAATTGTTGTTTCTTTACTTTTAATTATAGGTTTTATTTTTATTATAATGCTAGGAAAGCGAAGATAACAAAGTTGCGAATATTCAGTTAATTCATGTTTTCTTTTACGTTTAACCCTTTGATAGTCATATTGTGGCTTGTCATCTAAAATCTCAATAAGCAATTCAGTATCTAAAGTAACAATTCTTCTCTTTTTCTTTTCTCCTGAAATATTTTTACATTTTTTTTAAAATTCACAACATTTTACAAGCATTTTTAGGCAATACCTTTATCCATTATTGCCTTTTGTACATACAAATAACGTTCATAATGTGCATATCAAAGTCTCGCAACATTAAATGTTGCGTGCTTTGAAACATGAGGGAGAAAAGCACTTGCCTCTTTTCAATCCTTTGATTCGACTGTTATCAAATTTTGAAAATACTAAGTACAGGTTTGTTAAATGCCTCAGAACACGGCGAATTTTCCCAGAGGGAGTGAGAGTTTCTGTTTTCCGAAACTGTTCTTCGAAACCGATTTTCTTCCCGAAATGAAAGACGAGTACTTCCAGTGCCATTTGAAAAAACTCTCCGAGTTCCGTACTGCCAGAATGTAACATTGCTATCTCCGGTTCATACGCTGAAAGTAACAAGCACGAAGAATGCTCTCTCTTACTCGCTCTAGGAAAATTCGTCCTTAACACTTTGCACTCCGAAAAATAATGGGATGCATAATCATACATGTGTGAATGTAAGGAATGATTTAGCGCTTTAGGAAGCTGAAAAATATTGTTTTTAATTTGTTTCAATTCCTAAAAATTAATTTGTGTGTTTCTGCCGTTATATTGTCACGAAGTTGTAAAGTTGTTTTACTGACATGCTAATCTTGGCGACTTGGCGAAAAATTTGCAACCTTGGCGTCAATTTTGGCGACAGAATTGACGACTTTGGCGACAAAAGAAACTTTCTAGAAAAATCCTGAACTGTCGTCCTATATCTACTGGGAGACAGTAATTTCATGAACCGTCTAAAGATTACATTACTTCCTATGTAATGTCGTCACTTCCTGTTGAAAAGTATGAAAGAAAGCTCTCAATCCAAGAGTAGTCAGTTGGAGTTTGATCAGCAAGCTGGCTGGCGAGCAAATAAGAAACCTCTGAGCGCTATTGAAATTGCTGTATCTGAGATTTATTGGTGATCTCTACTGAGGATTTGTACTAGTGCTGTTTTAATACTTGTGCTACGTGTTTAATCCTAGAATATTTGTAAAATAGAGATTTATTTTTTTCAATCCCGCTTATTGGTCTGCATTCACATACGCACACAAGACGATTTTGTAACAATATGTATTTATAACAAGCGCTATCCAACAAGTACGTGTAAAAGATGCATTATTCGAAATGTCGAGTCTCACTCGAAATAAAAATACAAAGGTTAAGAAAAAATACGATATGAACATCCACAAAAGGCATTTTTTAAAAGTTTTAATGATTTTTAAACTGTTCCCTGAAAATTTTTTTCTAAAAATTATACGATTACTCAAATTACTATAAAGAGGGTTTTTATTCAAAAGTTTGCAGTCGTTAATACAAAATTATATTTGCCTCATCTTACTAGTACTGGTTGAATGCGACTTCACAAATGAAAGGAAGTTCTTCAATTTGCTTCGGTATGAATCTCTTGTAAAATTAAATAAGAATTAAAGCATACTCTACTTTATCAAATGCATCTTTTACGATATATTCGAGATTTCGGAACGACCCAGAAAAGTAGAGCGTCGTTTCCCCAATCATTATAAAGCATAATTTCAATGCTCCCCTTTCCTATTAGACATCGTTAGAGCAGCAATAAAAGGAAGACAACCTCCCTCAAAATCATCAAGTGATTCCAAAATCATGGATCTCAAAAGCTTATTAAATAAAATGGATTTATCCCGTTTCTCCGTCTACCCTCTTAAGTTAATGAGTCAAGTTAATAATTCGAATTTTATGTCGCCGTAATAATTTCCCAAACTCCTTTGTAAGTTACATCTCTCCAGATTTTCTGGAGGATCACTCCCGAAAAAGAAACATCATTAGAAACAAACTGTGACCGCGGGTCTACCATTTCGGAATCTATCTTGAAAGATATTTCTCCTCTTCATCCTCGAAATATAATTTTGCTCCAATCGTTTTAATAAAATTCTTACCATCCCTTCTCCTTTTCCAACAATAACAACACTGCTGCTGCTGCTTTCGACCGGGGGAAGTCCATTAGTAGGAGAACTGGAGAAAACCCTTTTTAAATTTTCTGACTCCCGATTCCGGGACTAAAAGAAGGAAAAGAAAGCAAAATACAATTTTTCCCATCAGACAGGTAATTGCACTTTAGTTTAAAGTTCGTTACTCAAGAATTCGGGAATGTAATTTTTCCTGCATTCTTTATAACTCTCCAGAATGTACTTTTAAATACACATCGCTCCGAGTTAATATTCAAATGCTGGAGGGGATGAGGCAGAATTCCTCTCTCTCCAAGCCCCATCCCCACCTCCATTCCCTTCCATGCTCTTTCTCTTTCATTATCTTTCTGGGGATGGGTGTTTTTATTTATTTATTCCCTTGCTTTTATTATTAGTTATTCATTCCCCCTCCCGTGAACCCGTACCCCCCTCGATGTTAAGCTCGTAACGAAGTGGGTCTCTTCTCCATCGTTTTCTCCTTTTGGAACCTAATCACGAGGATGGTCCATTAAAGCTGGAGGGGGGTAGGGACTTATAGAAGTCATTCCTCACGCTAATGACGCTTTATAACTGTGAGCCTCCTCTGCGTCATTTGACCCTATATATCACCCACGAGAAAGACTGCAATCGTAAATTTGTCTTATCAAAGTGCTATTATAATAGAATCCCCTCATATAAAGAGCGTGGTAAAGGTTTTTTAATACGATGTAATTATTTTAAAGGAGGGGGATGTTTGGTGAAATGAGCTTCTTTGAGATTAAATTTGATTTGTCGAAATGGGTTTGGTGACTTAATAGAGTAATTCAGTATAATTATGTTTTTCACTGTTTGACGACTAGGTTGCAATGCATCATCGATATATACAAGACAGTATGAACTGTGACTTTCTATAACAGATAGCATTACAACAGTTTACCTTACGTCTGTTCAGCAATACTATTTACAAATTAAATTTGATTTAATTTGACAGAGAAATTCACCGGAATAATGTATTTCTTTGTAAGTCAACAAAATCACAATGCACTATCTTCAATATCTGCAAGATACAAGTGGGTCATTCTGTGACAAATAATACACTGGCATACAAAAGTTAAGGAACATTTCGTAAAATGCGATAAATTTGCAATTAATACGAAAACTATGTTTCGAAATCAGTTCTGGAGAATCGTGTGATATTCAATAGAGTATCATATACATATTACAGTGAAGATTCGGTCACGAGGGCAATTAGGGAGACCACCAGAAATGGATGAAGGCGAAAATGGAGTTTCACAGAAAGCTGATAACGAGATGTAATTTTTATCAATGGTTATGGTTTAATGTGCATAATATTTACATGCATTTTCGTAAGCATAGCATAAATATTCGAGAAGATATAAAAGTTTCCTTAAAAAATCCCAAATTTTTCCGCATGTGTTTTTTTATAACATGAAGAGTTTTCATTCAAATTATTCGAAATTTGCAGAACGCTTGACAATATGTTACAGAAGTATTGTATTAAACTCTGAAGTAAATATGTGGAATATTACAAGAAATATGAGTGTTTGTACAAAATAATTTTTTACTGAGCATGTGCGAGACGCAGCGGAATTTTTCTTTCATGACTTCAAAGCCAGATATATAGAGCAACTTAAAAAATATCCAGTTGAATCCCATTAAAATTCAGAAATCTGTCAGCATTTCAGTGAGCTGAATTTAAATTTCTCTTTAAGAGAAGCTAAATGATGAGGGTTCTTGCACAAACTGATATTTTTTAAACTTTAATCTTCGAATGGTATTCGAGAAAATGCAATTTAAATAATGTTTTTAATTTATAAGTTTTCATGGTATTCAGGATATTCATTTTTACTAAAATTCAATATTACGGTTCGAAAATTCAAATTTTAAAAAATATCAGTTTGTACAAGAACCCTCATCATTTAACTTGTCTTAAAGAGAAATTGAAATTCACCTCACTGAAATGCCGACAGCTTTCTGAATTTTAATAGGATTCAACTGGAAGTTTTTTTAAAGTAGCTCTATATATCTGGCTTTGAAGTTATGAAAAAAAATTCCGCTGCGTCTCTCACATGCGTAGTAAAAAATTATTTAGTACAAACACTCATATTTCCTGTAATATTCAATGTATTTACTTCGAAGTTTATTTCAATACTTCTGTAACATATTGTCAAGTGTTCTGCAAATTTCGAATAATTTGAATGAAAATTCTGCATGTTATAAGCAAAACACATGCGGAAAAATTTGGGATTTTTTAAAGAAACATTTTTATCTTCCCGAATATTTGTGCTACGCTTACGAAAATGCATGTAAATATTATGCACATTAAACCACAACCATTGATAAAAGTTACATCTCGTTATCAGCTTTCTGTGAAACAGGATGTGTGAAACTCCATTTTCACCTTTATCCCTTTCTGGTGGTTCCCCTAATTGCCTTCGTGACCGAATCTTCACTGTAATATGTATATGATACTCTATTGAATGTCACACGATTCTCCAGAACTGATTTCGAAACATAGTTTTCGTATTAATTGCAAATTTCTCGCATTTTACAAAATGTTCCTTAACTTTTGTATGCCAGTGTATTACAGCAAGATTGGAGCACTACCATTCATTGTGTCAATTTATAAATTAAATTTGATTTGTCGTAATAACTGAGTAGAGTGCTTCACTGTAATAATGCTTTTCTTTGTTCTACAAATATATCGCAATATTTCATCGTCGTTTCATCTAAAAGACACAAATGCGATATTCCATGACGGATATTCTCACGGGAAGACTGAAGAATGTCTAATTACAAATTCTAGTTTCAAAAGCTTATTTGAGATTGAACGTGATTTGTGAATGGGTTTGGTGACTTAGTAGTGTAATTCAGTGTAATAACGTTTTCCACTATTTTTCAACTATATCGCAATGCATAAATGATATCTATAAGACTGTAAGAACCGTGACATTCTATAGCAGATAATATTGCAACAGTTAATATTACGTCTGTTCAGAGATTCAATTTACAAATTAAATTTGATTGGTCGAAATGGTAATTTAGTAGAGTACTTCACTGGAATAATGTACTTCTTTCTAAGACAACAAAATCACGATGCACAATCGTCAAGGATATATCAAAAGACACAAGTGTGACATTCTATTACAAGTAACCTCACAATAAGACTGAGGAAAGTCGAACCATATATTCAAGTAACAAATACTTATTTGAGTTGGAATTTGGTTTGTCGCAATGAGTTTGGTAGCTTAATCGAATAATTCACAATGTGAACAACAACAATATCGCAATGCACCATCGTTAACGATATTTCCAAGTGTGAAATTTTAGAATAGAAAACCTCACAGCAAGACGGGAGAACACACATTTATAAACTCGATTAAGTAGTTAGGGAAACAAAGCTGTTATTTATCTGATCCAATATGACCGTGGAGTTTGATACTCATTGAATTCATTGAAACAATAGAAAAGGTACTGTGGCATAAATTTGATTTGTTGATTTTCTGAAGTCCGATTTTTAAATTATGCGAGTTAAAAGTAGACTTCGTGAGGGTTAAAAACAGACTTTGTTCATATGACGAGGAGGTGCATAGGCAGATAAAGAGGTCATAGAAGTAACTATTCAACTGTTTTATCATAATGCTGATTTACAAAGATTAGAATGGAATATCAACAGAGAGAGAGAAATGTTTTTCTGTTTTTAATTTAAACTTTTGTATTTGACTATGGAGCAACTGGCCTAGAATATGCTATTTATATCAAGCAAACAGAAGTAGGTAAATGCTCTCCTTTTTCTCAATATTGTTCAGAATCTCAACTAGGTTTTTTCATCCATGAAGCATGATTAATTTTACCACGTATTTTAACAGGCATAAATTTTCTCGCTGTTTGCAAATGGCAGAATAAAATATTGTCTTTAAGGAAATGTTGTCTTTAATACACTGCAGTTATTCAGAGTAGTTTTAGCAGCCGAAATATATTTAAAAAGAGATTCGAAAGTTTTCTTACCACTTCAAAGTTTCTTTATGGCGCAGGTAAAAAAATAACACATTTCCTTAAATTTCATAGAGCCTTTCATGACATTATTGCATTGAAGGCCATCTACCAATTTATATAACCTCAAATTATAAAGAATAATTCAGAAATTGGCCTTTTTAAACATTAAATCCATTTACAGGTTCTCCTCTAAAATCCTTTCTTGGAACGTCAACTGTTAATATCATAACAATGATATCTTGGTATGGTAATTCATATCGAAATCATCCGACCACAGCGACTGCATCTGAGTGACAGTCGCCGCGACAGCTCGAGTGCTGAGACCGGAGTCCTAATAGCCATCACCGGCTACAGTTCAAGGAGACACGCACTATAAACAGCAGAGGGCAAGACTCAACCTTTAATCTACCCACCAGAGAAGCGAGATGCGGCTTACTTATCCGAAGGCTTCTCATCTACGAAATCGTCGTGCTTCCCAGTGGGACCTTGGTATGGTAAAGTGGCTATGGGCTGTTTGATGAGGTCATTTACAAAGCCTCCTTGAGAGAAAGTTGGGAGTTAAAGTATTTATCTTAAAAACTATACAAGACAGGGAGGACTGCCGCCACTTTACAACGTTGTATAGCAGCATCGATTTTGAACAAAGGCACACTTTATGCAGATGAATGCTAAGAATGAAGCGACTACAACCGTCGTTTATTTGCTTGCAATTTTCAAAGCTCTTACATGACGAAACGCATCAGAAACTACGTAAATGGTTCAAAAAGTAAGGTAACAAGTCCTCTGAGAGAAAAGGTTTATTCATGAAATCAAAAAGGTACAAAGGTACTGTGACATATAACTTTTCACATAGTCACCATGATTATTGAAGCATTTGGGCCATCGGTACACCAACTAATCGAAACCGTCATAGAAGAAATCAGGGTCCAGGTTGCGGAACCACTAAACGACGGCTTGAAGAGATAAAAATCACTTGGACATCCATTGCGAGATCCTGGCTATAGGGATTTCAATGTCTCTGTGGTGCAAGTGCTCGACAGTTATGCACACCTGTTCCGTGACTTGTTCTCGCACTAAGTGATTTTCATCCCTTCGGACTATCGAAAAAGCACCTAACAAGTTGCCACTTCAGAACCGGTGCTGAAGTCCAGGAAGCCGACTTAAAGTGGCTCTACAACCTGGATTCTAATTTCTTCTATGCAGGTTTTGATAAACTGGAGTACCGATGGCGCAAATGCTTCAACAACCATGGTGACTATGTGGAAAAGTAATATATACCATTGCCTTTGTACCTTTTTCTATCTCTTTGATTTCGTGAATAAATCTTTTCTCGCGGAGGATTTATTTCCTTACTTTTTGAACCTGTTGTAAAGTTTAGTTAAATCATTAAAAGTCTATTAGAATATTTAATTGTTAAATGCTAAAAAGGAGTGAAAATTAAACTGTATTATTGTAAAGTTTAATAAAATTATGTAAAGCTTAATTGAAATATTTTTACTTATAAAATTCAAATTGACTGTTGTAATTCTAGAAGTCTGATACGCAGCCATGTTGTTATATAAATTATTTCTCTTATATTTTTTTATTATTAATTCTTCTTCTTATTTCTTCATTTTTATTCATCCAAAATCAATTATCTTATTCTTTTATTATTCAAATAAATAAACAAAAAAATTATTATTAAGGAAAATTTTTTATTCGGTTTAAGTAAGGGTTCAGTAAGGATAGGCCTCGAAACAGAGTGCAATGAACCTTTGCAGCAGAATAGAATTCCCACCATAAGCTATGCTTCGCCTCCCACTTTGCGAAGCATCAGAAAAACAACAAATGAACTTAAGCCCGAGAAATGCACCCTCTCCCCCTTTAAAATTTTCGGTGGATATAATTCGTGGGTGTCCTTTTCAGAAATTGTCGGTAAAATTCTGACACTTCTCACACTTCTGCAGCTGTAAAACGTAAGTAAGAAACCTTTCACCTTTTTGTGGCTCAGTTTAATTCTAGGCTTCGAAGCAACCCTGAGAAACATTCTTTTTCCTTTTGAGGTAAAACACCGCCGCTGAGAAAAATTCATATTGGAATCCTTATCGGCATAGCCCTGACAGAATTATGGAGTTTTTTCACCCAAGATTACAGTCCAGAGATCCCTTTCTAAAACTTATGACGCGAGGGAGCACATGTTATTTCTTCACCTTTGACCTGGGTGCGTTTCGTGTGGGTTTTTCTGGTTAACAACTATCAACACTTCAATAATCCCTTTTCGCTGAAGAAAGTTCAGAGACCACGTGGGATTTTGCTAGAAGATGCTCTGGGAATTAAGCGCGATTGGACAAAAGGGGATCTGGGGGCGTGAATTAATCTAAGGGGTTGCATGATTTTGAAAACTTTTAACCAATGATGGCTTAACAAGTTGGCTACTTGGCGTAAATGCCATCGCCAATAAAAATTTAAAAAGGGGTGTTTGGAGACTTTTTTTAGACTAGAAGGAGATGCAGACGCTCAGACTCTCCCTTGATTTGACTAAAGATAGAAAGGCAGTGATGAGAAAATTTGGACTAGGATGAGGATATTTTTCTAAAAAAAGGAAGGAGTAGGGCGTACTCAGAACCCGAATAGAAATGACCAGGCGAGCGAAGGGCTTTAAGTGCAGCGGTTCCAAGCAGACTAACGGCGTTATCTCGGTATCAACGCTGGAGTTTCGGTGCGAACTTTTGAAATGAATCCTCTGCATGGGTCGATTTGTGTCAACATCCCATGATTCCACACAAATTTCTCGAAGAAGGCTCCTCCGTGTCTCTGCCAGCCTACAATTGATGATAATGACTCCGTATATCCTCCAGCAACCATCATGATCAACCTTTCAGTGTCTGAATTCGCATAAAAAACTCGGAGAAGGCTGCCTATCCCTGCCAGCGTGTAACCTGTTAATAATGGCTCAGTATGTTCGCCAGCAACCAACAAAACAGTCAGGCTTCTCCGGAAAAAGGCGTAAAATACATATTCCGTGTGCCCAGCAGCGACCCTCTTAATCTACAGCTTTTAATTGAAACGCTGAACTTTCCAGCCATCGGCAGTTCCGGTAAAAATAATCCAGCAGTCCCAACCAATATGATGTCGTCGTACCCAATCCAAAACTTTCAGGCTAGGTCGGGAAGATTACCTGTAGAGATGTCAAGTTCAAGGTTTCCAGCGATCATCTTCAAATAAGATAAGTGTATTCATAACCCTCATTTTACATTTTGAGAAACTAAATTAAACTTAGTAAGATGATAAAAAGTATTGTGGTAAATTTAAAACATCAAATAATTTAATTCGTGGGAACTGTAACGGTAATTTTAAACTTCAGATATTTAAATTTGTAGAAATTGTAAATTTTAATTTAGACATCAAAATTATTAATTTTAAAAAGAAAAGAAAAATTTAGGATATTCAGGAATTGTGATGAGGATGAAAATATTTAATTTAAAATAAATTATCTTGTTGGATATTTATAATAAAATAAGAATTAAAAGGTTATAGCTAAAACTTTATAGTACATGCTGTTTTGAATTTGTAATTATATTGATTGTCTAGGCAAATCCATAGAAGTTATTTTATGATTTTCAAACATAGAATATCTAAGTTATTTACAAAAATGTTTTTTTTAAAATGATTTGACATCAGAAAATGTGCATCTTTGCTACAAATAAATCAAATGTATGTTGTTTAAAAGTAGTGGTAACATTTGTTTCCATATGAATAATTTAGTTGTTATAATGAAATGAGTTATATATGCTTAGTAAAAATATATGTAATTGGCTGAGTAAAATTTTAACATTATAGAGAGATATTTCTATTAATTTTAAATATCCATTAGAAAATTATATTGGAGATGGCCACTCATATAATCCTAAGAAATGATAAAATTTGATATTTTAGTAATTGAATAGGCAGCTAGGGTAAAATTTGGAATCATTAATGAACATTTAATTAAAATCTGTTTGAAAAAGGGTCGACCCTAAATACTGATTTACTTATTTTAAAAGATTGTCATGGATGTCAAGCTTTGAAAATTCTTGTATTTGTGTCGATAATATATGTGTATGTTTGTGTGCAGAAGGGTAACTTAATAAATTAATTAGGTTTAAAATTTGGCTTTGTTTTTCTTATCATATACTTAAGCACTGTGAAAGAAATGAGATTTTTGGGTTATTGCGAAATTTTTTAAACTCTTCTAAAATTTAACACAACGCATTTGGTTAATCACTTTCTAATTTATATTTTTGTAATTATGAATGTTATTAAAGGATATTTGAGATTTGAGATAGAAGTTAAGTTGAAAATGCATCTTACGCCTGTTGCTAAGAATTTCATTAAGTGGTGATATTAAATGGTGGATTGTGAATTTGTTTGATATTAATTGATGTTAAGGTTATGAGATTTTAAGATTACTGATTTGTGTGATATTCATCGTGAGATTAAACAGCAGTGAATTTTCATCTAATTAAGCAACAGGTGTAGTAACATTCTTAACTACTGAAACTTCAAATTTTTGTAAGAGTAAATGATATAATTGAGATTCTTAAAATTTTTAATCTAATGATTTGTTTAGTAATACTTAAATGCTCTTAAATCAATCAAAGGATCTCTAGAATTTTAATTTGGTTATGCTTATGCAATTTGAGGAAGTGTGAAATACATTATTGAGATATTGTAGTGGAGTATATGATTTACATAGACAGGATATAAGGCAGTTGTAAACAAACAATCTATTAATTCTTCTAAATAGAAATCAAAATCTAAAATAAATACCACAAACCACCGACGTAGTTATTACTAACGTATTTACTGATCTGTCAACTGAATTAGTTAGAGGATTCTGTATCGTTTCACTCATTGCTTAGAGGGGTTTCCTACTCTCACCTGACGTGACGCTCCATTCGGAGCCCACTGAATTTCTTTCTCAGGGCCTACCTCGAAAAGCAGTTCATGTGGCTCTGGCAACTTCGCTACAGTAATCCCTAGAAAGGGAAAAAACGAAGCTGTCATCGCCACTCCAAGGGAGTTATTATCAGATTTTAATTGAACCTACCCTCAGTATGTGTAGAAAATGAATCGGCTCTTAGCCATGTAATCATCCTACTATTATATAACAGTGCCGTGTTTGTTATGTATGCGAATAAAACTTTAAAAAGACAATATGGACATATTGATTAAATTAGAATGCGACCCAGAGACACTTCACAGGTCCTTCTGCGGCCTATAATTAAAGCTTGTAGCAGTGTGTCACCTGACATGCTCCAAAATTTCGGCTTCCGATTGAATGCAGAAACCAGGTCTGTATGGTGTCTTTCTGATAGTAGATGAAAAACCAGCAGTAAATGTGCCTAGTGGAAACTACCTGCTCATTTTTGTCACGTTTCATGAAGTAACACTGATGGAAATAGCGACCAAATAGACGGACGTTGCGCGCATTCTACTTTTACCATTCATACGCGCTAAGTGATTGTTCCTACTAAATTAATTCTACTTTATTGCTTTGTAATTGTATCTTACGTAATTTTCGAGACTGATATAATAACTCCTGGCTTTGTCACTTGGAGGCGCTGTTTGTGGTGAATAGCGCATTGCTATTTCACTTACTTATATACTTCTGTTATGGTATGGCTATAGGCATTTAAAATAAATTTGATGGAAAAAACATTTCAGTACATACCTTGTATATACTGGTATGCAACAGTATCCTGCATTTTAATGAGACATTTTCGGTCCGTTCAATGATTTGGAGAAAAAGAAAGCTCTGATAATTGGAAGACCAGTTTAAATTTTTAATTCTTCCATTGACGGAACCCTAGATAAAACCTGCTAAATTCCAGCGGCAGATTGCCAGAGATTTATCGCTGAGATGTCGCAATCTGTCTCTGGAACTTGGTGCTGATTGCCAAACTCTCGCGACCTTAGTGGAATTAAGCTGAAAGGTTAACATTATTCCATTTTAGTACCAATATTCATCATAAAGTTTTGTAACCAACCGGTGTGCTCCAAATTTAAGCGACAGCTCGCCGTTGAATTATAGCTATGATTTGGCCAACATTTCAGCTTTTCGACAACTGGAGTTCCGTTAACAGGAAAGTACCAAATGTGTTAAGGCAAATATATTCATAAAATAAGTAAAAAGAAACAACATAGATTGATATAAATATTTCACAAATGCCAGTCTAATGTGAAAGACAAAGTAACATCATTCAAAGAATCTTGAAAGTGGATCTTTTTCCATGAATTTTTAGCAACCAAGTCGCAGTAACCTTTAGGTGAGAGTTAGAGTCAACGGCTTTTTGACGTCGAAGTTCGATTCTAGAAAAGGAGTTCCCGAACTTTTTTTCTCTCGCGTATCCCTTTATTAGTCTTTTTATTTTCGGGTACTCCATACTGTCATATCCCACTTCCAACCATCCGTCTATACAAAGAAGTTTTTATCAATAATGTTAAGGGCTTAGGCAAGCTTAAGAGTCAAATGACTGGGGTTTATAACATTTGCAGGACTTATTTTTGATTTTAAGTTTTATACAATTTTTACAATAGTTTTAGTTCAGCATTAAAACTGATGAAATCAGTATTGTAATAATTTCGCATTAACTTATAAGGATAGCTAAAAATTACACTTACCTTTGCTTTCTTTTTTTCTTATTTTGAGGGTAGGTTTAGTACTTGTACAAAATTCACTTTTACTTTTTACACGAACTTGGCGGAACAAAACTCTACAACATTTTTATTCTCTTATGTTTTCTTGTGTCCGCCATTATCGAATTTGAGTTCGCGCATCTCCAACTGGGGCTTCCTGTACCCCAGGGGTACACAGACCACATGTTGGGAACCTCTGTTCTAGAAGAACAATTTACGATTTAGATAACACAGATGGAAATTTTAAACTAACAAAAATGTTTAACATTTAACTATGCCAACATTTAGGCTACATAAATCCATTTTAAAATCAGTATGGACTTTAGAAACAGCCCAGAATAAATTCTGGAATAAAATAAGAAACCTAAATTATAAATCGCTAATGCACCGTTTATTCCATTAGAAACTTAAAATCACTTTTAACTGCAAATCTTTACTCAGAAATTTCCGAAAGAAGTTTCTTAATTCAATGGCTAAGCGCTTCCGTGAGATCAATTAACATAAGGTAAATTTGGTAAATGAAAAGTTCTCCAAATCCGAATTAAATTACTTACAAATCCGGTCTCGAAATAACTTGGTGAGGAAGACAAATCATAGGTAAATTATTAAACAGAAAAACCTCTTACACAATAATTGTCCGCATTAAAATGGAGAATCGGAATGGAAATACTGCAGAGACTTTAAATTTCATTTCGAACTCTCTTTTAAAAAGTTCCCTCCTCATCCGTCATTCGAGTTTAATGATTAAAAAGCAAGAACTTATCATCCCAAATACTAACTTGGAAGAGATTGGAATGGGGGTACCATTAAAGTCTTTCTTAACTTTTTACATCATATACTCGAGGCCATTAAAAACAAATCTTACTCGATTTAATCGTCGTTACATGTTTTTAATTTCAATCAGCCAGGAAGGAAAATCAAATTATTGTCTATCAAAGAGGTCATTATAAGGAAAAAGTATTGCTTTCAGTAACGAATAAAAGAAAAAAATGGCGACGGCTTTAGACGTTTAAAAGAATCATTGTTCTTCTTTTCTATTTCCTCACATCATATCAGATACGAAATTCCCGCCCTTTTTTTATTCTTGTTCTTTTTTTTCAAGCATTCTTTTATTTTTATTCCTTTTTCTTTCTGCTCTGTGAAAAGGAATGGTATTTTCGGGATCGTATTTGAGGTATTTCCCGCAGGACTTTTACGGGCCGTGATTAGAATTGTCTGTATCAGATAACGAGGGAATTGCTAGGCCCTGAGTGGTACATTCGAAGCTGTCTGGGAGAGAGTGGTACTTTTCCTAGGAGATGAAGAAATCTAGGCGATGACACTTCTGTCGGGTGCATTTTCAAGTTAAATTTAAACCGGAATAAGTCTCATCGCCAATCTCTGAACCAATCTTCAACTGTCTGGATGAATAAAATCAGTCACGATATTGCAAAAGACAACATTTCGTTTCTAGTTTTGAATTCAATCTTTGCTCTGCGGTTCACTTACGCCTGAAAAATACGATTTTTCAATGCAGTTTAAGTAGACCAGGGACCTTCAAAATCACATTTTTAAATTTTCAACCAATCAATTTGAATTAATAGGAGCACTGTATAAGACAACACACAAAATTTCACTGCAATATATTTATTTTTTTTCGTGTTATGGGTATAAAGGTAATTTTTAATAGAAATTAATGCCTTTTATGATACATGTTCCGGGCTCTTCAGTTTTTGTTCAAATTTCATGACATTTTATATAACTATAAAAACATATATGGAGAAGAATTTTGGCATTTATATAGAAGTTATTTTGTTATTAAACCGTAAATATTTTCTTCCATATCAAATATTGGACATATTTTTTTCTAAAATCAATAGTTTCGAATTATTCTGTGTGTTCATTTGGAAATTTATTTCTGAAACATAAGAATTAATCCCAATTTTTGTTTCAAAAGGTTTAGAGTAACTAGTGTAAAAAGTAGAGTGATTTCGAATAATTTTGGAGCGCCTGGAATATTTATCATAAAAACCATTAATTCTTATTAAAAATTACATGTTTCGCACATGCGCAGTGAAAAATTATTAACTACAAATGCTTATATTTTCTTTATTATCCAAAGTATTTACTTAAAATTTTAATACTTTGCCTCTATTGTATATTGTCACGTATTCTGTGAGTTTCGTATAATTTAAATAAAAATTCTGCATCTTATAGACAAAAAATATGAGAAAAAATTGGGGATTTTTTTAAGAAAGCCTTTTATATTTGTGCTATTTTTACGAAAATGCATGCAAATATTGCACAAATCAAACAAAACCATTGTTGAAGTCATTCTCTGCTTTCTGTGAAACTGGGTCTTCAATGAAACCGGGTAAACAAATTTCTGGTCGATTCTCTAAACGTCATCATGACCGAATCTTCATGGTAAAATGTGAGTTAAAGCCTATTCATCATTCGGTCGAAGTTCAAGAGCAGTTTCTCCAGCATTTCAAGAGAAATTCGAAAAAATGTGTAAATCCGAAAGTTTCCGGAGACTTTTGATCATATATTGTATTTTATTATAATGAACTCATGTAAACACAATAGAAGACAATGAATAAACGTTGAAAGAGTTCTTTATTTAATGAAAAACAGTAAATTTATAAAGCTTGAACTTCGATATTTTTCCTACGAATTATTTTCGGTTGCAAGAAGAAAATATTTATCAAAGCTGCATTTTTTCTAAAATTTAGGAACAATATTTTAAAATTCTAATTTGGATTACTAGTTTTCGGAGATAAATTTAATTAAATTGAAAGTCATGTGCTAACATATTAAACGTGCATTGTTCCACAAAATGATCGCAAATTAAGAAAGGACCCATACGCAAACAGTATAAAATATATATTCTACTAAACTCCATTTTAAATTGAAAATTGCATACAACAATTTTACCACATATATATGTGCATGTACTTAACTATTTTGAGTTAAAATAATAAAACGAACTAATAAGGAAACGGTAGGATAAGAAAAAGAATTAATTCTTTATAGCTATCTAATATGCCAATCAAAACACTACTCATCTTTTAGATCTTGAGTAGGCGTATACACAGATATTCTATTAAAATGAACTCATGTAAACATAAAATGAGTCGATAAAGAAATGTTGTTAGATTATTTTATTTCATGAAAAGTAGCAAATTTATAAAGCTTGAACTTTGATATTTTCCCTAAAATTCCTTTTTCCTTACAAGAAGAAAAATCTTGAAACATCAAACAAAGGATTCTCGTTTATCAGTGGAATAGTCGGATTTCTGTAAAACTTAATTTCGTGACTTCATAGATAATTTTGTGTTGTTTCATTTTTAGTGGCCTTGTTTAGAATTTTCAGCGCCACATAAACCTTTTAGAATGAAAAATTATCAAAACAACGGACAAACAAGAATATTTCTATAACCCTTAGAAACATTTGTTTATTTTTGTGTTTGATCGTCGTATATGAATCGACTAAGAAGTTCTAAGAGGAATTAACGTAATTTTAGATTTTATACAAGTTCTATGAAAATTCTTTACGGAATTTCGTGTAGATTCTTTTTGTTTTAATTTCTTAGAATTCTATTGAAATATTCTTATTGAATTTTCTAATAATGTTTCGAATCAGCTCTCTGATGAAAGCGAAATATAAAATTCTACATCATGATCAAAGAGATCAAAAACACATTATGCTTTCAGAATATTTTTTCTTCACATAATATATTTCCATGCTTCCTTTTGTTCTACTAAAACAGCGAAACTTCAGAGACAAATTCTGAATTCAGCTCTTCATGAAAACTTTATTAAATTTCGATACGTAGGAATTTGTATATCTAAATAAAACTACATGTTCTCTCGTAAATTGAATAAATCCTTTTATATTTTGATGTTAATGACAAAAATGAAACAAATTTCACTTAGAACATGCTATATGAAAAGAGATCATTAGAAGACATTTCTTTATAAGATTCTCTTAAAAGTACAGAAATTAACTAACAAAATGAAAAACCTATCATATAACAAAGTCAAGACAGTAATCGAAACAAAGATAAAAAAGAATCCGGCGGATGGACTTTGTCAAGGGTCACCCCCTGCTGGGATTCTAAAATTCAAAAATTGGGATACATTTTCTGTAGAGGAACCGACAGTCATTTCGAGTCACAGAGGAACCAAATATTGTGTAATTCGGGTCACAGACTAACCACATTCTTTGACCTGACGGTCGGTTCCTCTAGAGAAAATTTATCCCAATTTTTGAATTTTAGAATCCCACCAGGGGGTGATCCTCGACAACGTCCATCTGCCGAATTTTTTCTTATTTTTCTTTCTATTATTGTCTTCAATTTGCCCTGTGATAGGTTTTTCATTTTGTTAGTTAATTTTTGTATTATTGACATTGTATTCTTGAAATCTGCTCCTTTTACGCGCGCCAGATGCTCTGTGGTTATGTTTTTGTTCTGTTAGCTTTGCTTTTTTCTTAAGCTGTTTGTAGTATTAATTGTTTTTATGTATTTTCTTAAAAGGTCATTATGTGCGAATATGATGCTCTTTCGGCAGGTGACAGTCAAAAATACGCGGGCAAGAATGAAGAACTGTAAAATCTTCGATGGAGAATTAGTACCATCCAAGTAGATGCTTGGAGGAAACGGGAAATTCCCTTTTATTTTTAATTAGAAGTAAACGCACCTTTGCCTTTACTCCCTTTTTTCATTTTATCAAAATCTTGTCTTAAACAGGAAGCGGAATAATATTATATAAATAACATATTGTTAATTAATATTATCTTATTGGTGGAATATTGCTTATATTCTAATTAAATGACTTGATTATATTGTATACCGGATTTCATATCTTACTTACACTATTTCATTCTATTTGAAATTGGCTGATGAATGATAATTTGCAGAAAAAGTTTCAATTAAAAGTTGGACGTTCAATACTTGGTGATTAAATTCATATCAAATTTAATGGTCCCTAAATTTGAATTGATATATAAAAACCTAGACAATTTTTCTGCAAAGTTCAGTTTTTGGGAATGCACTTACTAATGAATTTAATAAATTTTAAAGGATGAACATGGATGAGAAATCAAATTTATTTGTTCAACTGTAATATGAATACTTTCTCATACTGCAAATCCTATTTTAACCCTCTGACTATGTAATTTTTTTTAAATTACTATTTAGATATAACGTTTGCAACAGTGTTCAAATACCCTTGAGCTAAGCGAGATGCTATTTATATGCAAAGCTTTATTAGTATAATATGATACATATTATACTAATAAAATGTGTGAAAATGGCAGAATGCAGCAGAAAATAGACTTGATTCAAACCCGCGGAAATCGAGGGATGCGCACTCATCGGATAAATATCGATAACGATTATTTTGTTCTATTTCTACTATTAAACACTTAGCCCATTTCAAATTTTGATGTTTCAGTAAAAAGAAGCATAGAAGACATTTATTGTGGAAGGATGCAATAAATTAACCCGCAAAAAAAACTGTAACTAAGACAGTGTCTCTAAGAAGCAAAAGTGACTAATTTATTTCATGATTGTATGATGTCAACTTTACAAACTCTTTGAGATGGAATCGTTATAAGAAGAACACCTATTATTTATTTATTTCTCTTTTTTAATATTGTTTTTGGCATTATATGAAATGTAATCCCTACATTACCACTTTTTATTTCATTAAAAACGAAAGCTAACTTATCTTGGTGAATTATTTTTGATATCCACAGCAATATAATGATTGTGGTCAGGAATGGATTAAGCAATGGATGCTTCAACTTTGGCAGAAATGTTCCTTGATGTAACAGAAAACGATGTACATGTAAGGATTTTTAATTTTTGAAGTCGTTTTAAGAGGGTTGCCGATTAACTCATTTCAACGATTCATTGGGAATTTTGGCACCATAAATACATTTGAATCATTTTGGTAAAGGTTTTTGTAAATATTGATAAAAGCAACGATTTAATTTTAATAATAATAATACGATAAAAAACAGACGTTAATTTTCTAAATATGGATAGTAAGTTTGTTAATACTGATGAAAGCAAAGGTTTGTGTAAATAATTCTCAATCAAAAAGAGAGAGAGGGAGAAAATCATAGTTTTTCAGGCAATGTTGTTGATTCCTGTTTCGTTGGATATAATTTTTTTTCTATCTCTCTCTTTCGGTGAAGCTTTTTTTCAGGGATTATACAAAACGGTTCATGTTATTAAAATTTAAAGAAGATAATCTGTTATTTGTGTAACGTTTCTTGAGTATTACTCACAATTTTTGTATTGCTATGATAAATGCTATTATCATTATTTCATCAAGATATTATATTTGTAACGATTAAAAATATATATTTGTAGAATTATTACAGTATATAAAGAAAAGAAATTAATTAGATAAAAAAAATCGTTTGGTTAATAAAAGAAATTAATTTTAAAATATCGTTTGGCTGTAAAAGAAATTAATTAAAAAAATCGTTTGGCATTAATTCTTTCAAAAAGTTATAATAAAATGGCAACGCTATATTTATCTATTGCTAACATTGCCTAGTAACGGAGAAGAATAAATATTATTGAACATGAAATTCGAAGTCGGTCAGTGATGTAACGTACATGATGTAAGTGTATGTGATTGTTTTAAATGTTTGTGTTGTGGAAGACGTCCAATAAACATTTTATTTTTGATAAAGAAGGCTCCATGTTTCTTCATGCTATGCTAAAATACATTAAGATACTTCTTTCATCTTCAAGTGCTTTTGATACTGTTAAAGTTAAGATAGTTAACCGATCGAAGTGATCTCTGTTTCAACTCCGTTTAAAATTTCGTCTGTCTGTAAATTTGTTTGTTACGCAATCGCCACCAAACACTTTGTTCGATTTTATTTGATTGAAGTTTTTTGAGGTCATAGAAAACGACATTTATGTCAGAATTTTTTTCATGTCGTTTCAAGATGGCGGCCTTTTTAGTGATTTCAACGTGTCTGTGAGTCAATGGCGAGTTTGGCCCCATTAAAACATTTGAATCATTTTGGTATTGTTTAGTAAAGTTACATTAACCCCCAGTTTCGAAACAACACGAGGGCTATTTTGGGACCTACCTTGCAATTTTGAACCGCGGTCAGATGACGAGGACGATACCTAAGCTGGCACCTCCTCTGCAACCTTCCGCACCACACCAGCGGGAGGACGATTGGCCACTAGGTATGATTTAACGTACAGCAGGTCTCATACACGGTGAGTCTTCAGGGGAATCGGGTTCCAACCCTGGAATCCTCCGGCCTAGAAGCCGAAACCTTACTACTAGGTTACAGCTGCCCTTCAGTTTGGTATTGGCGGCATACTTAGGTGTAATTTTATTAATACTAATAACAGCAGACATTTAATGTTAACTTTGTTTATACTGTTAAAAGTAGATATTTAATTATAATTTTGTTAATACTCATGAAAACAGGCATATGATTGTAATTTTTTAATACTGATAAACAAACATTTAATTTTAATTTTGCAAATGCTGATAAAAACAAAGGTTTGTGTAAATTATTTGCATTGAAAAAAGTGTGCGAGGGAGAGAGATAAGATTATAGTTTTTCCATGTTAAGAGTCGCTTTTTTTCTGTTTATTTCCCTCTAATTGTGCATTTCTCTTTTTTTGTTCTAAAGTATGCTTTTTCCACGATTCTGCCCAACCCCAGTAGCACAAAGATGTTATACAATATTGAAGGGTGTTGATCAATATTCGCAATATTGTATAATATTGTACAATATCGAATAATATTGTGCATTATCGAATAATATTGTGCAATGTCGAATGATATTATACAATATCGAATAATATTGCACAATATCGAATAATATTTTACAATATCGAATAATATTATATAATATCAAACAATATTGGACAATATCGCATAACTTGTGCTACCTGGGAAATGGTTCGTGTTACAAAAATTTGATGACTACCTCCACTCTCGAGTGTAAAATTTGCTAAATATCTGTTCCAGTACATTTTTTGTAAGTTTACTAAGTTAATGTATTTGTTTTGTAAATACAAGGAGTGAAATTTGTGTATAATATACTTGTTCAATATTGTACATTGAATGGTTTAAGATTGTAAATATAAATCAGCAAGTTATATGTAAGATATTAAATTGAGGATAAAGAAAGTTCCTCCTTGAGAGACATGTCTGGTGTTCCTGGAAAAAAATGTTGTCTCCAAAGTGAATTACAACGTTGGATAAACCTTTAAAGACCACGATGAAGAACATATTTTAGATTTTTTTTAGGGTGGGAGGGCTCGAAGTCTTCTTTTCACAAAACTACTAGTATATATCGTTAGCCATCATATTTTAAAACAATATAATATCACGTAATTATATCTTTTTCTACAGGAATTCTTCTTAACTATTATTTATTATTTTACATCCTTTATGTTTGCGCATGAACAAGTGAAAACCATTGTTCAAAATAATTTATAAATATTTATAAACTCTTTTGCTTGCTCTAAGAAAGCAATTTATCACTTCAGATCCTTTTTATTTATGTGTTTCACTACATCACTCATGTATGATGCTCTTTTAACAAGAAATATTCCCTGTATTCCGAAAAGTTCTTAAAGTGACAGGCGGTGACAAATTACAAGTTTTCAGACACTGTCTTATGCATAAATAAAATTTACTTTTATTATTGTTTCAATTTGTATATTTAAATGCGACATTCCATATGTTTCGAACATATATTTTGTAGATTTCTTTATTATTATTATTATTTTTCCAGCATTTGATATTGGAATAGATGGGTTCTCATTCACAAACTAAGACGATGAGTTTTCGAGAGAACCCAAGACTTTGTAATTACAATGGGAGAAATATTATTCAGGTTTGAAAAAGTTAGTGAAGCACAAAGCAAGTCGCCATGAAGAATAATCTAATGCTTCCTGCAAAAAGAGAGATAAAAATAATCCTTCCTTTCTTAAATTTATGCGAATTTGGAAAAAAGGAAGGAGAAAGTTTGGATTTAGTACTTTACTATTTAAATTTGGCTAGAACTAATTTTCAACAGAAGGAATAAGTCAAATATTTCAAAACTAATATATAAGATACTATTTGCAAGTCAGAACTCTCTGCAGCTAAATTAGCATTAGATATGATACTGGTAGTATTTATATAAATCCTAATTTGTCATCATATGCGTTTGTATTTATCTAAATTCCCATTAGATATTATATGGGCTTATACTAATCTAAATTTACGTAGACATCATATGTGTTTCTATTAATTATATGGCTGTATCGAAAGCATTAGGCATCATCTGTATCTCAGTATCAGGCATCATATATGTGGTTATATTTATCTAAATTGATATTAGATATGATATGTGGATGCATTTATTTAAATTAGCATCAAGAATCATAAGCGGTGGTATTAATTATGCGATTGTATCTAAATTAGGATTAGTTTTCACATGTTATTGCATTGATCTAAATTTGCGTTAAAAGTCAGTTGCGGTTGGAATAATTTTTCGATCGTACTTGTAATTGCATCAATTTTGGGATGCATCATTTAAATTAGATGTCATATGTTGTTGTTTTTATCTAAATTATTAGTAGACATCATATGGGTTGGATGTAGTGTAGCATCGGTTATGGTAGCGACGAGAACACTTAAACCAAATTCATTTCTTTTATCTTAAATTATCCGTGTTATTGATTAATAAAATATCTAACCAATTTAATTGCAAATTTTTTGCGTTAAATGATATTCAAGTCAACAAATTTTATATTTGAAACAAGTGTGTGTAAATTTGTTTTACCACTGGTAAAGGTAAGGATACCATGAATACACCGTTAGGTAGCATTGCATTGTGAGAAAAGAAATTTTTATAACTGTTTTGTGAATGCTTTTAATACAGCACTAACTTTTTATTGTTCTGTAAAAGTAAATATGTAAAGTTTTCTTTGTAGGGTGGAATGGTTGTGTATTAAATTCTTTCTTAGAATTGAAATCATCTTTAATTTGAAGAAACTATAATGCATTATTTACGATGTTAGCTTTACGAACTAAATCTATAGGACTGATATCAGATTTCACCTTTTGCACATTTCGTATGAAAGTCATCTATTAAATATTTCAGAAAATTAATAGAACGGAGTTGAAAATTAACAATAAAAAAATAAAACAGATACCGGCTAACCAATAAACTAATACTCTCCCCCTCAAATTCTAATATAAACTATTTAAACGCATTAAGAGGCAATCGAGGCACGTAATATTTGGAAGGAACGAAGGATTATGTCAGTTTCTTCTGTCACAAATTTTTCCTTTGTAATTTCCGAAAAACCTTCTAATATTCTGGTTTGTATTACTAGTTTATGGAATCTCACTCCAGCTTATATACATAAATTAAAACTAACTGAGAGTGATTTGCTTACATAGTTTTAAAAAAATGCAACGCCGCTTTCCTGCATTGCTAGTCTGATGGTTAGGAAGAGAGTTTTACAGGGGTACTTATGGAATGCTTTCGGTGCCCAGGCCTGACCCTCGATATTGGTGACAAATTTTTCGACAAAACGAAGATACTCAAAAGTGCTAGAATTTTCGCGATATCTCTCATAGGAGCTGAAGTCCGGATTTCTCCAGAGATTTCCATGTGATGTCACACCCTGTCAGAAAGGCTATAAATACTCAGAGTTTCGTCTGCAGTGCGAGCTGGAAAGCTGGTGAGCTGAGCGCTATTGAAAGTTCTGTCACTGTCATAATTAGTGAATTGCTGTCTGTTTGTATTGCTTGATCTGGAAGTGCTGTTACTGTTATTTCTAGTGAATTGTTGTCTGTTTGTGTTGATAATCTGTATAAGTGCAATTGTTCCTGTAACCTGTGCTCCGTGTTTACGGAATATTCGTGAATAAATCGTCTTTCTACGTTATCCTGCTTGTTGGACTTTTTCCGCCATTCATCCGCTGGACAATTTTTCTAACAATATTGAACTCAAATGATTTCACGAAAGGTCCACAAAAAGAGGACGAACAAACAATATAGAATATACACCCTGCTAAACTGTGTTTACAATTGAAGGTCGCGGTGGTCTAGTGGTATGATCTGGACCTCGAGGCCGGTGGGTTCCAGGTTCAAAACCCGTTCCGATCTGGCGTATATGTTGGCCTGTTGCAATCCAAATAATACGCAGGGGGCCAAACTCCTCCTGCTGATGAGGTGTGGATGTTTGTAGAGGTGAGTGCAGCTCAGGTGTCCTCGTCGTCTGACCTTGGTTCAAAATTACGAAGTCCGTCCCAAAATAGCTCTCGTGTTGCTTCAAAACGGGACTTTAATTTACCTAAAACTAAACTCTAATTTCATGTTGTCGGCACTGTCTTCACTTTCTTATTCCTCTTGCAAAATACGCATTTTATTTCAGCATTAAAATGACGCAGCGCATTTTATGGCCAGCGGCCTGTTAACTGAAGTAAAAAATGAGAACATAGCAACCATAACTATTCAGCTTACTGGATAGATTTCTTAATGTAGCAAAGCAATATCTCGGAGAGATTGGTATGAAGATTTCGCAAAAATTTGAAAGAAATAGGAAATGAAAGCAAAATGTATTAGCATATTGTGTTTCAGATTACAACAATGAAAGAGAGATATGAAATTAAGCATTTGTTTAAACAATGAAAACAATTTGAGTTACGTTACAACAATGAAAAGTATTGTTGTAAAGTATACCAAAACATATTTATAAAAAATTATTAAAATTCGATAGAAAATTGCGCGGAAACGTAGTTGATATCATTGGAAAGTAGTTGATATCATTTATACTTTTAGATGGTGTTAAAATAGTTTTTGTGCTGTAATATTTTCGGAAGTTATTGAGGGAAAACGCCAAAATTTCGCTTAATTTTTAATTTATTAACATTCTAATTAAAATTTCATAAAAAGGGCCCGAAGTGCACATTCCCATCCTCAAAAGTATGTTTGTGCTAAATTTCGTAGCTGTAAGTCCAGAGGTCTGACCTGTAGAGCGCCAACACACAGACAGATACACACACGTTCTCCTTTGTTATTAGTAGAGATGAAATAGTACTTTAAAAGTACCAAAATTGTTTGCAATTTAAAGAAAACATTGAACGCAAATAGAAATAGACTTGAGTATGTACAATAATACCATACTATCAAGTTCTCTGAAGATATTTTCGCAATTCTCTGAGCCATAATCTGAACTGTCCAGGTCTAATGGCAGTGAGTAATTAATATCTCTTAGACACTCCTTAGTAAACAATCAAAGTATGCCTTTTCCCTTTCTTTTAATAACGCGATTTTCTTTCTATTTAATTAAGAAATAAAAAAATACATGCAAATTACCAAATTTTTGCAATTTAAAGAAAACATCATTAAATGCAAATAGAAATATTCTGTGCTAATGTTTGTGAAAATTGGTCGAAGATTATACCTTTGGGTCTCAAAAGGATACTCTTAACTGTTCAGGTGAAATTCTAATGGCAGAGAGTAATCATATCTCGCTTAGACACTCCACAGTGATCACTGAAAGAATGCTGTTCCTCTTTTGTCAATAACTCAAATTTCTTTCTCTTCAATTAATGAAATAAAAAATGCTTTTGAATTATAAAAAAAATTGCAATATAAACAAAGCATTAAAAGCTAATAGAAATATATATGTCCAAACGTATACTAAAATTCCTTAGCATCAAGTTCTTAGAAGACTATTCAGCTCTTCTTTTACCCTATACTCTGAACTATTCAGCTCTTCTTCTACCCTATACCCTGAACTATTCAGGTGAAATTCTAATGACAGAAAGTAATTATATTTCGCTTAGACAGTCCACAGTGATCACTGAAAGAATGCTCTCCCTCTT